>OX297855.1:7059611-7409611 GCA_946477585.1 Cheilosia urbana
TTTCGATGGAAATAGCTATGCGAATAATGGTAATTCCCAATCTCCGCATAAACAAATGTGATTCACGCGTCGCCACTTTTTATGTGTGTACAAGTGTCAAGCTCAAGGCATCATCACCTCGCACTCATCTCGTTCAACACCTGCGGTTCGCCCTTTAGTAAATCGAGCTTCTCTTTGGAATTCACACCGACCATTGTACGGCCGAGTGCGCACACATTACCACCTAACGACTATCTTCATTTGAACAGCTGTAATCTTATCTAATAGACTTATCATATACCTGCAAGTATTAGTTACTTGCTCGGTTTATGTCTCGTTTAGCTGTAGCGTTTAATGTGACATTAGCCGCGGTCTCTATACGTTGACTCGTTTCTATTTGTTCCGCACTTGAAGTGGCCAAGTCGGCCTGGTGTTGAGAGTTGAGTCAAGAGCGCGGTCAATTTGCATGTGTTTACAATCGATTTGCATTAGTGATCGTGTTTTGTTGTTTTCGTGAAAGTTAATTGAGATTAGATTTCTGTGTATCTATGTGTGGATAGTGGGAGTAACTACATTACTAGTTCGCATCTGGCTGGATTCCTAATAAGCAACTGTTGACAAGGAATGGCGGGCAGCCGAAAATTGGTAAATAAAATTGCGCTGTCTCTCCTTAAAAGGGATATTTTCGGCGTCGACCTTGGGACTGGGATTTTTATGTCTGACCCGCATAGATGGGCATGGATTCCATAAATCTCTTAATAATGAAAATGCGCAGAAAGTGTGTTCATTTTTGGGCGAATTCGTTTACCTAATCGATTACTCAATGACAGCTGATAGGGGAGTAGAGTTTATCATCTTTTACGGTGACGGCATATATGCAATAAATTATAACTTTGTGAGTCATTCGGTTTCTTTATGGGGGCTTAAAATGGCCCACGAAACAAAGTATTCGTGGCTTAATATTAATGCAGTTAATTTTTAAAGTCACAGGAGACTAATTGCTCATTGGTGCGGCACTGAAATTGGATTAATCATAATCGGTTTAATTGGATTTTCGAAAGGCGACCTAGACGTCTCTCCCGTCTTTTGTTTTTGCATGTGACTGTTATTTGATAAAACCTCATGAGTCACTTTCAATTAGTTCTGACCTAGTAAAATTTTATCGACGAAGATGTGAAAGGGCACTTCTATCAACAGCTGGCACTTGGATACTGTTCTTGTGGATGCATTTGGGTGCCTTAATAAGTTCAAGTGGTGTGGTGTCTATTTGTAAATTGTTTGCTTTTGAAATTAACTCGACGAGTTCATTGGAACTGTATTGCCCCTAGTCATTGAGGGTCTACTTGTCAAGTTTTGGGGTAATTCTGAATCGTCTTTATACTCGCACTTAGAAAACCGAAGCCCTGGGGTCAGATTCTGTGAGGCGAAAACGTTAAAACACTTTCGGTGGCACGAATGATGTGCTCAAAGTTGCAGAAGAAAATCACGCACGCACAAATACGTTTGAACGTTTCGCCTTACAGAATGCCAACCCTGTTAACCCTGATGAATATTCCCAGAAGAAACTGTTCACGTTCCCCACATTCAGTTCCCCAAACAGCGGGAATTTGAACTACGACTTCGAAGTGTGTACAATGTGCATATATAAAAAGGCGACAACTTTGTCCAAGACCTTTTGAGGTTGTTTTACTGCGACTTTTTGGTCCATTGTACCCCCTGCTTACGCCTGAGAGAGGTATATCCCCTCATAAGAGTTCCCCTCACATTATAATTCCTTTCGGAATCAACTTGGATGTTCTTGTACTCTTGTTTCTCCTTGGTGGGCGAAATCCGTCCTATAGCACTCTCTCACGCAATTGAATTGCATCATAATACGGAACGTCACGGTCAACATCCATCACATATGATACTGTTCCATTAAACGAACAGCGTTTTCTAACCTTCAGCTTCTTTCCGCGGTTTTTTTCGGTGCAATTATTAGCGCTTCTTACCTCTTGATTAAAATTTGACTTAACCTACTACCTACTGGTCGTTTTAACGTATTTCCGGGTATCACCACCGAGCATGGTAACCTAAAAGCTCCATTCACAAAATTGTGAACTGCGTTTAAACCATATTCATAACAAATTTTTGAAACTACACTTTTGACAGCTCAAAAGTCAAATCTTTATTTATTTTGGTTGCAATTTTTATTTTAAATAGTTAATTAAAATTCAATAATATTTTGCAATACAATTTCATCCGGCGAACTATCAGATTTGGCTTGAAAATGCGTCTCACAAGTCACAAACTGGCCGCCAAAGACAATCATGCTTATTTTGAGTTTCGAACGAATAGCCAATTCTAACGAATGTCTATCAAAATACACAAAGTTCATTCGAACGAATAGAGACATTCGTTAGAATTGGCTGTTCGTTCGAATCTCAAAATAGGCATGAATGGAATACAGAGATATATAACTTTCCAGTCGAAAAGCGGCTGCCTACAACCTGTTTTCGCGAAAAATTAATTAAGTCACAAACATTATGCTCATTTGAATCATATTTTTTTTTAGTATATGTGAGTTCATGAATTGGACTTTAAAGTAAGAATTCGTTATTCCGAATCGACGCCTTAATAAAAACCAAATAAGTTCAATACGAAACACAAAACAAATTGAACAGCCCGATGACCATAAAAGCAAAAGAAATGGTGTCCGGCCATTAGAAACATGCGTTTTATAAAGTCACACGTATTCACAGACAGGGATTGAAATTACAAAAACAACAACGTAAACAATTGGGTTTTGGGGGGATGGACTTACGAAAGATATCCATCTCTTTCAATCATTCAACTTTGCTGGCCGCGAACTTACTCGAACTCGACTCTGAACGTGGGACTGGGAATACATACAAATTACAACTGAAAACTGACAGCTTAATGTCACAAATTAAAATCACATTAGGTTCGTTCGTTTACTTTCGGCGTAGAAAAATTAAAAATGTCAAATCTCAAAAATCGATAGAGAAATCTTTTAATTTCAAGAGAAGTAAGGTAGGCCAGGCCGGTTTTCTTTAAAAAAACATGTAAGAAATGTCATTTTGACATTATCGTATAATAAGCGTTAACTTTATATCTACAAAACAAGTTGGGATTGCATTTTTATAAGCTAAATACCTGTTAAACTTACCATTTTGAATGGGCTGATACGTTCTAGGAGCATTAGAGCATTCAATTGCAACTTCTTCCTCCGACATCGTTGAAGACGAAAACAAATAGCGTTTTACTTGGTAACCTTTTAAGCTGTCACTTAGTTGTCATTTTTCATTTTTCGTTTTTCAATAAGTCGAAATTCGGCGAGTAGAAAATTACGAAGAAATTAAAAGAGGGGAAATGGTTTCTCTCTCTGTCGCATTCGCACAGTTTTTTAACAAATTTTTAATTATTTTACGTTTGCAAAAAAGTTCGTATGGAAAATATAGCTTTATATATTTTGAATTATTAAAATTTGAAATCGAAACTAAAAAATATTGATTGTAAAGCTACAAAAGTTAGGGATATTCGATCAGCACCATCTTGAAAAAAAAAAAAAAGAAGAAACAAACGGTGGCTCTTAAAGAATCAAACCAAAAAATTGTTGCCCGGCCTGGTACTATTATTATACACAACTCTCGGTTCCTATCTTTAAAGTTCCGTACCCAAAGGGGAAAAACGGAACCATATAAGCTTAAGATGTCTGTCCGTCTGTCCGAACCCAATAGACCAATTTTTTTCCTAGATCTATCTCAGAAACTAATTAACGTAGGAGGCTGAAATTTGCACACAACATCCGGTAAAACCTCTAGTTAAATACCAAAGGTAGCTCTACATCGACTGGTTTTAGTAATTTTATACGAGCGTTATACATAAATGATAGTCTTACTTGCTTAGATGGCGCTTCTGTCCAGGGTCTTTACTTGTGCTTAACCACCAGCCTAATTTCAACGGTATAGCCAAAATGCATCTTGAGATAAAAATGTCACCATCATTTTGACCCAGTACATAGAGAACACAGTCCAATATGTTCGATTTCGGTCAATACCGTTTATAGGTATTGTCAGAGACACCATGTTTTGTGCTAATTAAACATTTAAAAGGCAAGACGTACAAGTACTTACCTATCTTTTGTTATCAAGACCAAGTCCATTGTAAACAACAACAAAACCGCTCTTGTACTTCATTCAGTCTTTAATCAAAAAGAATCTATTTAATGCTTATCAAATCACTCATAAGAATACATGAGTGTTAATACAGTCAATTTGTTTTATAACACTTTCTTTCGACACTTCATCGTGGCAGATATCTTATCAAATATTTTTAAAGAGGGTTTTTGTGCGACGTAGATATGAATCGAAGACGGTGTCTCTCTGTTCGTAAATATTGTCAAAACAAGAGATACGTGAATCCATTTTGTTAGCTTATGAAAAATAAATTCTGGCCCGCTTTAAAAATATAAGGCAGATTGATATCTACTTTAAAAGGAAGAGTAAGGCGATACGGATGAACTTTTTGAACTTTACTTCATATAACGACAAGGTGGCTGTCTGGAAAGACACACTTAGACCATATACATTTAGGTCCTTTGTGATATCACATGAGTTAAGGGAATGAGGGAGGGGAGAATGCCAGAGTGCTCTGGGCCGGACATGCTAGTGGGCGCATTATTGCTATCTTTGTGTTTATGACTATTTGTCTTTATGTGCATACCTCCTACGCCTCGTATGGGGAATTGGGCGGTTTATCCTCGAATAGGGGAAGGGTGACCGAAACAGTTTACCCCTCGATTGTAATCCACTACGGAGCTGATTCTGTTTCTACCTATAGAAAGAAGTCTCCGAGTCCTTTTAGCATCTAGTTTTGGCCAGATTTGCTTGGATATGACACAGGTATCTATGCTGTTCCGCCTATTGCTTGCGGCCGTTATTGCCTCTTTGAATAGGAGGAATTTTATAGATTGCATAGGAGCGTACGATTCACTGTTGTTATTTGAGTGAAGGCTGCATCCTTGTCTGGCTAGTTCATCCGCTTTGCAGTTGCCCGGAAAGTCGCTGTGACCAACTTTGATCTGGTTGTTGGTGTATTCAGGGCTTTTGTAGCTGCCTGGCTGTCTATGTAGAGGGCGGAACTACTTTTTACAAATATTTTATGAACTATGCGCCGTACAAATAACAAATTTTGGTCTCGACTTTAAATTTACGGAAGCTCACAATTTAGAAATTTGTATTTAAAATATAGTCGAGACTAAAAATGTTTATTGGTGAGGCCCTATTTGTCAAATTTATGATCTCATCATTTCTAATGGTTTATCGTTTTCTTTTGCTTTTAGGAATCGCTCTCCCTGGCGCACACCCTATGCGACAAGCCCCCGCCATCGTCACACCTGATACCGACCAGCATTGAAGGTGGCAAGGTATCAGATCGCCTGGGCAAACTCCGAAACTCTTCGGAAAACTGGAAGAACCGAATTGGTAAGTTTGTCAGCCTTCAGCGTTCTTATTGCATTTTCAAACCCCCATACCTACCATTCCTAGAACAATCCGATGCTTCGAAATTCACAGTCGCCGGGCGACTGCAGAAGAAATCCCATTCCCCGGTGGAACTTCAATTTGAACGACACGGCGATACCAGCAAACAATGCCCACCAATGAAAGTAGTCCGAAGCGCAAATCAGCCACAATTGGGACTGGCAAAGAGCCCCTCCATGATGGTGACATCCATGACAGCACCGAAGCCTGCTTCCGAAACCAATGGACAGCATCGAATGCAGCTGAAGAGAAGCTTGAGTGTCAATGCTGAAGCTCAGAGTGCAAGTAGCAGTGATTCCGACTCGGATGGGCGATGTGAAAGGGAGAGCACAACTAGGTCAACCAAGCCCGTATCGATCGGTTCAAAAGTGATCGTTCCCAAGCTGGACGATGAGGAGACTTTCGAGAAGTTCTTCGCAGTTTCGAGGACTGTCGAGAGGATCGATGAGGGCATGGAGATCGCCGACTTCGATGATATAAAGTCAACTGAGAGGTAAGTTGTCGGATAAACTTTACATCTTGAATACTAACTACGTATTTCCTTGCAGATTGGTGACCAAGAGAACCGTTCAAGGTCCGAAGGGTCGTCGCGCTGCCCGGAACCCCCTCAAGAGCCTCGCAGCTCGCAGTGATCTACAGAGCGGGTACACAGAGGTGAAAACCGGAATTGCTGAGAAGGAAATGCGTCGCATCAAGCTCGAGTCATGTAAGTTGTTGACCATAAACCCGCCGTGCTTGGCTAACATTTTCTCTGCCTCCCAAAACAGTTGCCAAGTCGAACAACCTGGCCGCCGAAGCTCTAGCCGGACTGGCTAGCGTGGAAGACTTTAAGTCTGTCAGTCTGAAATCCTCGTCCCTGCCTTTGAATCAAATGTGGCTACCGTACAAGCCGGTGATGTTGTTGCATATCAAGGGCCGCACCCATGTACAGACCCGCCTTGTCGAACCGATCTTCTCATCGTTGAATAGAGGCGATTGCTTTATTCTAATAGCCGGCGACAAACTCTATCGCTACATTGGATCCTTCGCCAATGTCATCGAGATCTCACGCAGCAAGAAGATCTGCGCCTATATTCTGGAGAACAAGGACCTGGGCTGCACGGCCATAACCGAAACAATCCTCACCGATGGGAAGTTCTTGAACGAACGCCACTGGAAGACCTTCTGGGAGATTCTCAAGAAACCCGACGACTATCAGATCTCAGATTGTGGCCATGCTGATGAGGATGATCTGTTCGAGGCGAGTTTGATCGAAACGAACATGATATACGAGTTTTCGGATGACTCTCTGGTGCCGATGGAGAAGTACTGGGGAGCGATACCCAAAGTGGAGATGTTGGATCCTAAGAAGGTGCTCGTGTTTGATTTTGGAAGCGAGCTGTACGTGTGGAACGGCAAGAATGCTTCCTCGGATGCGAAACGCGCCGCCATCAGGCTGGCTCAGGAGCACTTTGACGTAAAAAAGGTCGACTACGAGAAGTGCTACGTCAATCCGTTGAACTTCTCCTCGGTGGTCGGCCAGAGGAGCAGCTACAAATTCATGAAATCATCGGATCGCTCGGACTGGTGTCTTCTGGGCAAGATCACCCAACACATGGAGACCTGCCTGTTCAAGGAGAAGTTCTCCGACTGGCCGGAGACCGAACGCGAGGACCTCGAAAAGGATTACCTAACCAACGGAGTGCATGCAGTGAAACCACTCGATGGCGCCGTCATTTTCAAAGGAGAGCCCTATGCGGAGCCGAATCTTGTGCTCGAGCACTCAAACCTCGGTCGTGGCAACTTCTATTACGACACCAATACAATGCGTCACTACGACGTGATCACCACGTCCAGTGACAAGTGGAAGATCAATGAGTTCAACTTCGAAGAAGCCGAGTCTCGGGATGAGCTCGGGCACTTCTACTCCGCCGAGAGCTACATTGTTCGATGGGTCTATCAGATCTCGGTAACTGTGCGCGAGCTCAGTGGCAAAGTGTCGAACCGCAGCACGGTTGTCGGCCGTGACAGGTGTGTTTACTTCACGTGGCAAGGCAACGACTCGAGTGCAAATGAAAAGGGTGCTGCTGCCTTGCTTACGGTCGAGCTAGACAAGGAGAAAGGCGCGCAAATGCGTGTGTCCCAAGGTGACGAGAGCACCGCATTCATTCGACTGTTCAAGCTCTTCCTACAGCACCGCGGCAGGAAGGAGGAATGCCTGGAACGTCGCAACCAATGGCGACTCTACATAGCTACGGGCAACGATGTAGCGGAAACCGTACTCAAAGAGGTTAACTGTGATTCAAGTCAGCTGCGCTCAAGGGCATCAATGCTGCTTATAAATGGAGAGAAAGGTCTGATATATGTTTGGCATGGATGCAAGAGCTTGCCGCATACGCGAGAAATTTGTGAGAAGGCTGCCGAACAGATGCGCGAGAAGAAGTACGCCGATCTGTTTCTGGACAGCGTCGACGACGTACGAATTGAGATTGTCGAAGAGACCAAAGAGGAGGAGGGATTCAAGGCGGCTTTAGATGGTTTTGACGCGGAGGCTTACGGCTCACTGAAGGCGGCCACAAAGGATTTCGTCTACACACCGAGAATGTTCCAATTCTCGAGTACGCAGGGCGTTTTCAGCGCCCACGAGGCTTTATACGGTTTAAGGTGCAAGGATTTGATTAGCCCCTATCCGTTTACACAGGCGCAGCTGTACAATGCCAGGCAACCGACAATCTTCATGATCGACGATGGCGATGTGCTCTGGATGTGGATGGGATGGTGGCCCCTGGAGGATGTTAAAAGTGAGTTATCGGTGGGCGGTGGTTCAGTTTGGTATTGATTTTCGAATTTTCTTTAGTTAACTCAGAGGATCGTGCTAGTCCGACTAATGAAAACCGAGCGGGCGTGAATCGGTGGATATCGGAGAGGCGAGCTGCTCTCGAGACTGCTGTGTCGTACTGGAAGGCCAAGTTTGGTGAGTGGGCCATGGTTATAACTTATAAGTCTGTGTGTGAGTTTGGTAAGGTTGATGTTCTTGTTTAAGCTTGAACACTTAAGCGGACAACCGTTCCAAGGAAAAGCTATAGCCCCTATAGGGGGCAAAGACACGAAGACTATGTACTTGGGTAGAGGAGAATCTGTAACAAAATAGTTCTGCAACTGTAGTAAGGCAAAGGCAAACAAGACCTTTGATCACTGAATGTAAAAATGTGAAAATCTTGGTTGCCATTTGCAGCTGTATGGGACATTTACACGGTCACACATTCCTATCCCAGAAAATTAAAGGGCCGTCTGACTGAAAGGGACAGCAACCTAACACGCAAAAAAACGTGATACGTTTTTTGGTCGGCCATCTTGTTTACGTGGTAGGAATTATGGGAAAGCTATGCATGTTGATATTTTTATAGCGATGGATTACGAAATTTCGTTTTCCTATAAAACAAAATGGCTTCCGGAAGTTATGAACGTACAATTATTTATTTATTTGGTATAAATGATTGATGAATTGTTGGTTTAATTTACTGAAACTAATTAACACTCTCATTTCACATATTTTAAATCGGAAATAGAAATGTTTTCATGTGATTGCAGAAATGTTAGTTGCCGGAACTTCCGCTTTACGTATCTATAATTATGGGTAGAACATCCATGACACCTTAGGCGTCAGCATTGACTGCGGACAAACGGATCTCTCTGTCCCGTCTCGTGCAAAAATGCGCGTGCGTGATAGTGTAAATGCAGTTGTAGACTTGGTCTGGTTTGAATGCCTTTTATAGCGAACTTGCTCAATTGGAACAAGTCAGAAAAACGAACCGACGACGCTAGTCTTAGCACTCATATTCACCATTAGGATAATAAATATGTCCATTTCTTCTGCAGGTGACAATTCGGAGGAAGAATTCTACGGCATCAAAGGATTCGTAGTGTGGGCCGGACTGGAGCCACTGGCATTTAAAGCCCTTTTCCCCGACTGGCAAGAGCGTGAGGATGTCAGAGAGATCAACATGGAGGTATGTTCTGTGCAAACCCTTTTCTACCATTTTCAATCATTTTGCATTTTTCATTCATTTTCAGGATGGTCGCACAAACACGGCAATACCTATCACAGAGGTTCTCACCCAGCTCACACAAACCGAATATCCCCTCGCTGTCATCAAAGAGCGCCCACTGCCCGAGGGTGTGGATCCGACTCGCCTCGAGTTGTACCTAAACGATCCCGACTTCCAAGAAGCACTTGGCATTCCGCGCGAGGAATTCGATCAGCTCCCGCTGTGGAAGCAGACCCATCTCAAGAAAGAACGCGGTCTCTTCTAAGCGGCGATGGCTAGAGAACCAGTTTGTGGATTTTGTCCCATTGTACCTTCAGCAGCACACATTATATTTATATACATTTTTATATAGATTTGTGTAAAATCCATTTTTTATCTACATAAGAAAACTATGTATATTTATTATATATTAACAACAAGTTTGCTTGTTTTTTTTTTACAATTTTGTATTTGTATCTCACTTTTTACGCGCATTAACCTTAAAATATATGAAAAATAATGAAAAGAAAAGCAAAACACACACAAGGAGAAAAATCTAAGTACACGATACACAAATTTATTTAGAGAATAGCGAGGGTGGGCGGCAATATCCGCCTTCTTTTTTTAGTTTGACTTCAATTTTAGTTTGTGTATATATTGAGCATGGTTTCAGAAGCATTTATTTATACTGCTTGGTAGATGTTTGTTTTCCATTTGAGTTTTTATCGTTATCACTTTTTTTTTTCTCTTAAGTTTCTTAATTATATTAATTAAAAAATTAGCTACGTATTGAAATACATATATTGAGCAGTGTATGTATGAACATAATATATTTAATCCTTTGTATGTAGATTTGTTTTTCTTGTTTTATTAATTTGAGTATAATCTAGATCTGTTTGTATGATTTTGATAATTATTATAGTCCTTTTTTGTTTGTGTAATTTTTAAAGCAAAATAAAATCGAATGAGGTTTTTAACAAGGTTTTCAATTTAAAGGCGAACTGTTTTTATTTATCTTAATTTGTTAGCTGTTTTATTTTTTCTTAGAGAGGGAGCGCACATGGGATACGTATACAATTAAAAGTTGCAAAAACATACTTCTCTGGAAGAAATTTTGACTCAAGATTATCACCCCTATCGAGGTATTCGTTCGGTGAAAATTCCGATACGAAAGTGAAGTCCGATTAGAACACAAATTGCGTTCGAAGTATCCGTTTCGGAATAAAAAAAAAAAAGCATATAAACGTCTTCATTTCACATGAAAATATTCCGTAGCAATTGGTTGTCGGAGAGCTTCGGAAAAATTTTATCGTGTGGCTGTCAAAAGTAAGTGGTATAACGCGGTTCCACGCAATGCGACACGTTGCGCTATATGGCATCGGAGGATTTTTCCAAAAACTGTTTCGGAACGAATACCTCGAATGGAATTTCTCCGATTTCGTACAGATCGGAGAAAATTCCATTCCGAACGGACACCTAGATAGGGTGTAGTGTTTTTTAAGCCCTTCGGAACATCCGTAGACTAGATTTTAGTGCAGGACTTCTACTAATCGCAATACCCCGCTCTACATTGTCATAGCTGAAGCAATGATTCGAACACTTCCTAATTGAAATTTTCGTTTAAAGAACCTGCAAAGCAAGGGCGTATGCAGATAATTACTCTATAGTTGGCGCAGATCGAAGTTATCAGGATCACAAACGATATTGAGATTCCATTTATCGAACACACCTTCATCCGACAACATTTTACAGTGTATGGTCCCTGTAACCTCATCTCCTTCAGCGCGGAAAAACTCAGCGGTCGAGCCGTTAGCTTCCGTATCTACATATTCACATCGATTGCCGTTGTCGTCATAAATTCGCTGTTGCTGTGTTAATCTGTTTCTCGCATAAAGTACTATTTTTTTCCATTTCGAATATTTAACAGAGTAAAAAATCAAAAGCGGAACGGAAAGCACTTTTGAATAGAATTGCCTTTCGGAACGAAATACAGAGTAGGGCCCCAGCAGGTCGAGTCAACAACAATTGTTGTAATTGTCGCGTTTGACTTCCTCTTGGTCGTTCTTCTTCATGCTCTTTACAGAGATGTTACTTTCGTGATGTAATACATTTTTTAAGGTTTTTTTTTTGGTTGCGTCCAAAGGATGTGTAATCTTCGAAAGATACTAGTTGCCCGTGCTACTAGCATGCACGATTCGCGGGATATGTTTCTCCAGTGTCTCGCGCCTCACGTACTAAACCACACCCATGTACTCTTCTACCACTCTCCCCGCGGGACTGCCGTTAGGTATTACTTCGCGGGGCTGGTTAGCAAGTCATGCTTAATCATCAACGTCAACGTCTGCCACTACGACCCTTCTTTGTCTTTCGGCTCTTCTTAGCTCATTTTGTACGCTCGTTATGTATGAACATATTTCCAACCAGTCGTCTTCTGAGCTCATCATACGCTCTATGAGAAGCTGTGGAATGGGGAAGTTCACTCTTCCTCCTGAAAATCTTCTGCAGTGGAACATTACGTGCTCCGTATCCTCTTCTTCATCTGGGCATTCGGGGCATAGAGGCGAGCTATCTTGGCGGAATCTGTGAAGATAACTTTGATAGCCGCCGTGCCCGGACAGGAACTGCGTGAGGTGGTAGTTGCAGTCCCCGCTTTTTCTTCTTGTCCAGACCTCGATGTTTGGGATCAGTTTGTGGGTCCATCTGCCTTTTGCCGTGTTATCCCACCGGACTTGCCACAGTGCTAGAGATGTTGCCCTTTCTTCTTCCTTTATCCTTTTCCTAAGGTAGATCCTTTGCATTTCGTTAGCGAGAATGTCGATGGGAATCATTCCCGCAATAACGCAGGCTGCTTCGTCCGAAATTGTTCGGAATCTGCTTATTGTTCTTATTGCGCAGAGCCGGTATGCTGACGAGAGCTTCCTTCTTGTTTCCTTAGATGTAAGAGCCCCTGCCCAGACCGGTGCAGCGTATATCAGTATTGAGCTGACCACCCTGGATAACAGAATCCTTCTGGCGTATCCAGGACCACCGATGTTTGGCATAATCCGGGAAAGAGCTGCCTGCATCTGTGACGCAATTTTTGCTGGCGTACTGGATATGCGTTTAAAAGCTTAACCTGTTGTCGAGCATTACTCCTAGGCACATTAATGACTCCTTTGATCTAATTAGTTGGTTTCCAACACGGAAAGATGCATATTCCACAGTCTTTCGGCTGGTTATCAACATAGCCTCGGTCTTGTGGTCAGCTAGTTCTAGCCCTGCAGACTCTAGTCAATTCTTGACTCTGGCTACTGCTTCATCCGTAGCGGACTCTATCTCATGGATATGTTTGGCCACAGTAATCACAGCGATATCGTCAGCAAAGCCTATAACCTTAACTCCTTGTGGCAGCGTTAATCGGAGAACCCGTCGTACATTATGTTCCACAAGAGGGGTCCAAGAGCCGACCCTTGTGGTACTCCCGCGGTGGTGGTGTTGTAGTACTTACATTTTTTAAGGTGTAAGCGACGCAATGTTTTCCTATGAAAAGTTCAAACTTTGTTAGTTTTTGTCATCAGAAATTCGAGTACTATACATCCCTGTTTGAAACTCCGACCTCTTCGACATTAGCAAGTACCTATTACTTTCCTTTTCTCTTTCTTTAATTTGCATGTGTAATAAAGTTGAAACTTATTTTGAATTCGCAACTTACATTGCTGCATACTTATTGATATAATACGCTTAGACGAACAATTTAAGGATTTTGCTTGCAACAATTGAAAAACATACACACTAACATAACACAAATGAATTTAACAATTCAGCAAAAGATTTTCATAGCAAACAAAAACCGTAAACACTTTTTAAACACAGTATTTAATAAAAGATATTACAGCAAAATGAAACTGGCGTATTATTTCAAACGAATATAAAAAAGAAAGTAAACGAGTTTACAGGAAGAGGTAGAACCAGGGGTCGAATCACGTCGTCCGTGAACGAGCATTACGTGACAGAATTTGTTTTTGTTTCACATGTAAAATCAACACAATTTCGTGAACGTATAACTCGTTCACGGAAGTTGCGCTTCCACCTCTGAATTTGATTGGGCGATCAACACAGAAAGATCCCTATCATCATTAGTAAACTGCGCAATCTTTTAAAAAGTTCTAAGAAGGCCATCGAATTTCAAATGGAAGCCATGGAGTTGGTCTTCGCAGTGGCACTAAGAAATCACGGTCTAGACGACTACCAACGAAGGAAAGACAAGGGCGCTGCTCGTCGGAGAATACTTACCCACTTTTCTTGAACAGTAAAAAAGAAATCTCTACTCACATCGCATAGTTTTGGGTATTTGTTTATGGATTTGCAGAAAAAGAGACGTGGAATTATTTTTCAGTCGAACTGAAAGCCTCCCGTTTAGCAAAAACAACAAAGAACGTAGATGGGTATTGCTTTCAATCTAAAATTTCTACGTTTTCAATACCCTTTTGTCATACAACAGCAGAAACGAACCTTTTCTTTTCGACTTCGAAAAGCGGCCAAAGAAGGTTTAAACTTGTACTTACCAAGGCGCCCTTGGAGCCATTGCAGGTATTGATTTACACCGATTTTATCTTGAGCATTCTTGCATGTACCTAGAAAATGGAGATACCGCGGCGTTCCATTCTTGACACACGAGAAAGACTTGAATCTATCTCCCAAGTGAACGACTTGTCTTGAAATGCCGCCCCATTTACTGAAGTTGATGCTGCAACTACTTTAGAAACCACCGACTCGCTTGATGTAAATGAAAATGTATTTTCATCTAATCGCGTTATCAAAACAATGCAACAGTAACGGGCTAACAACATTTGATGAGAATTTCGCTGGATCTGTTAATACTAAATCACTCTTAACTTTAATTTTATTCCTAGGTTGCTGGTTGTGGTCAGTCTCGATAGTTGAACTTTCAGTGGTCTTACTATAATCTAGCTCTGATGTGGCTGCGCTGGGCGCAACAACAAAGGATGCATTTGTCACAGACGCTGTAGATGCAATCGAATTCGAACTGCTGGCATTGTTGCTGTCGGAATTGAAAGACTCTTCGGCGATACTGGTTAGCGATACTAAAGCCGTTTCAGTTCGAGCCTTTTCCTTTTCGCCTTCAGCTCGAACATGCTCTTCTCGGAGTTTATGCTTCGCCAAGTGAACGGTCAGTAGTCCGCCGTTGATCGTGGCAAAGGGACAGAATTTGCACTTGTGTACGATGGTGTCGGCCGACTCGGGGTGTTTCATGCGAATGTGTTTCTGAAAGGAAAATACGTTCACAAGGGCTAAACAGGAGATCAATGCACAATTCCCACCTGATAGGCAACGCTTTGTATCGACTTGTAGTCACACAGTGGACATATGTACATCTTGCTCTTGTCGTGCGTCATGCGGTGTCGGCGAAAGGCATTGTGGTCGTTGGCCATGTAATCGCACGCGTTGCATTTGAACTTCTTCACCGATTCGTGTGTTAGCATGTGCAGTTTCAGCGATGACTTGGAAGACAACGTTTTGCCGCAAATTTCACAGCAGAAGAGGTCGCCGCCCTTGCAGAAGTGCTCACGCAGTGATTTGAGATGAGAAAACGCTGAGCCGCACTCCTCGCAACGATGGACGTCTGGTGGGGGAGCGATAGCAATCGTGCGATGCCATCTTCGATGGTTTTTCAGCTGTTTGCTGTTCTTGAACGCCTTCTCGCACTGGTCACACTTGTAGTTGCGCTCCTCGGAATGTATTTTGCTGTGGGTGTTCACCAGGCGCGAGTAGATGGGCGTTTTGAAGTTGCACAGCTCGCAGCTGTGCAATTCCATGTCGATTTTGTGGCTGCGCCAGAGGTGAGTGTGCAGCGTGTTCCAGTTGGAGAAATTCGTTGATTTGCACTCGGGACAGATCATGGGACGAGTTCCTTCACTAAAGGGGAGAACACATTTACACAAAGGAAAAGGAAGAAGGAAACTCGATCTACTTACACGTTGTGACAGCGTTTGTGGTACTCTGAGGTGTCTGGCTTCTTAAAACGAAACGCGCATCCGTTGACATCACATTTGGTGCCTGTTTCCATGAGCGGATTGCTTCCGTACAACTTGCGTAGCCTCGTAATCCCTGTTCGATTGGAACCAAACGGTCGCCCGCGTGGTCGAGATTTCATTTTGCTATCGTCTCCTGTCTCAGTTGCCTCTTGACTACCACTGTCGCGCTCGGCCTCCATCAAGTTGTCGGAGACGTATATGCGCCCCTTCTCGGGAGCCACTTCCATTTCCATTGGCGGTTCGCCACCGAAATCGTTCACACCACCGCCACCGTCCGAAGAATTGAAGCACACCGGATCCAGTTCAGACTCCCTGCTGGGCTGATCACGTTCCAAATCATCGAGGATCTCCACGATTTCCAAGGACCTTTGATCGATCTGAGTGCAACCGTCTTCGGCGTGCTCCCGATTGGCATTGATCAGCTCTTCAGCGCACACAAAGAGAATCTCCGGATCGTGGTTATCTCCCGCGTCATTGACCTCATCTATAATTGATATCTGAGGCGTATTCAGGTCGTAGTGCCGATTCTTTTGCTCGCAACCCGAATTCGAGTCGATGATGCTGTCCAGCCCATGCAAAACGTAATCACTCGTCCAACTGATGGTCGGCGGTGTCTGGAAGTCAGTGGGCTTGTTAAACGAATTCGAGTCCTGATTAATCATCATCATGGGACAAATCTCCTCCGAGTTCTTGGAGTTCTCCGAGGAATTCGTGACCAAGTTGGGCGTGCCAATGTTCTGCTCTAAATTCGGAGCAATGAGATTCTCTACTTCGTTCTTGTTCATCAGATTCAACTCGTCAACGGTGCGAAGGTGGAGGAAATTGGTCGATCTGCGCGGGTGCTCCTGAAACTGCGGCTGCTTGAGGATGTCCACGTTTTTTATGTAGATCTTGCTTCGCGGCGGCTCGTGTATGAAACCCGTGTCCTCCGGCAGGAGGAAGTTGGCACAGTCCACAAAGTTGTTGCCGCAGTCGAAGGTGTATTCACTGTTGACGCTGTTCTCGATGAATTTGCCGGGCATCGCTTGGAATTCCTCTTCCACGGGAAACAAATTAAAGTGCAAATCATCGCTTACATTCAAAACGTTCGTCAGGTTGTCTGGCGGCAGGAAGATTGGCTCCTTCAGTATGTCTACATTCTTGATGTAGATCTTAGGCCGACGTGGTTTCTCGTACGTTTGACTCTGCATTGGTTGCTCCGAGCACAGGTCGGCCAAGTCTGGTGGCGGCAGAAAGTTTGGATATCTCGTAACAGCGCCGCCGTCCAGGCACAGACTGTCACGTTGGTCATTTGGCGGTGGCAAAAAATCGAAGCTGTGCTGCTCCTCCCTTCGCATCAGCGCAGGTTCTCGGAGCACATCAACACTTTTGATTGAGATTTTCTGTTTGGCCGGCTGTTTCACTGAAACTGGAAGCAGTTCCTTCGACAAGACATCAGTGTTGTCGCAGATCAGGTCGAGCAAATTATGTCCATCGGTATTCTGATAGGCGTTGCAGTGCAATTGCTCCTGATGGCCTGGCTCGCGCAGAAACTCCACATTTTTCAAATAAATCCTGCTTTTTCTCGGCTGTTGCTCTGATTGATCGGCCAGCAACTGTTTCACCTCGTCCTTGCTCATTAGATGATCGCTCTGCAGATGCACCCCCAGCGACTCCTTGGCATAGAACACATTCTCACAGCCAGGGCAAGATAACTTTTTCCGTTGGCTTTCCGTCGGCTCGGCGTTACCACAATGCTTCGTAGAAACATGTTTCTCGAGCGATCCCGCATGAATAGTCAGATACGGGCACTGAGTGCAATTGTGCACTGATGGTGTTACCTGTGGAGCAGACTGCGATTGCAAGGCTGCTGTAGTTGGTGTCACGTGTCCGGTGCTATTCTGACAGTCCGGTGTCGTGGTGGTGGGATTCTGATGTTGTGTTGCGCTAGCTGCGGCGTCGCTTTGCTCTGATTTGATGGGTTCTTCTGACTTGATTTCCTCATGGTTCTGCTGGCGACGAAAGATGTTGCCAAAGTTGTTATTCGTTGGCTGGGCATCGGTGGTGTGGATTTGAACAAAGGGTAGGTGATTGATGTTGGAATGTACATGTGGCAGAGTTGTTGTCGTGGGCACTGCCGATCCCGCTGTCAGTGGCTGTGGCGGTGAGAAATCTTCTGTGATTGAGCTGAAGTAGTGGTTGGAAGAGTTCACATCCAAGGGCGTTGTCAGATCTGAAAACTGAAAACACAAATTGCAATTGAGTTTGGGACGAATTTTATGGAATTTATGGAATCGAATGCTTTGAAAATTTCCTCTCGGTACCTACAGATAAAATCGCAATCAAAGGGATTTGATGGTTAGGATCATGTAAAACAAAACTAACGAAAGTAATCGAAACTCCAATACAAAAATTGGTAAGAACCTCCTCCAGAGTCTAAGAGACACCTTTTGTAAGTACATACCACGGTCATAGTAGTCCAAATTTGTCTTCTGTAGTATCAGACTGGAAGTATGCTTTCAAGCTCTCAAACACTGTCTATGTAGTTTCTGAAGCACAAAACTGATGTTTTCTATCATTTCATTGATCAATGAAGCAGTTGAAACTTCTCCACTTAGTCCCGAAAAGCAAAAGCATCCAATAAAATCACACAAACTGATAGTACAATTTCAAAAATCACAGAACTTGAAGCGCGTCCACGCGTTCCCTTCCATTCGCAATGAACAACTCACAATGAACATCATATTTTCGCAATGCTTTTGGTCGCAACTATACAGTGACTTAACAAGCACTTCCGACTCAGTTCATTCAATAAACCGTACTTGTGGTACGACTATGGAATGCGTACATGTACTGCTTGAATATGTCAACCATTCTTGTACTCGCAATTGTACTAATAATAGAAATAAGAACACACAATGGCCAGCACATTAATCAAGATCAAGTCAATGCAAGTCAAGTGGTTATCGTCTTCCACCCTCACATGGCTCCACATGGTGGAGGCTGAGTAAATGTTGAATTCACCCTGGAGCGCTGTGTTATTCGGTGAGGCCCTTAAATTGAATTGGACTTCTCTATGGGCAGTGTGCGTGTTAAAGGGTCGTAAATTAATTAATTAGTTGAATTTGGCACCAACTCACAAGTCATTAGTGATATTTCTGAATGTCTCTAATGCTTGCAGTGTATAGTGCGAAGCGCTGGCGTTGGAACCAGCTTCGAATAAATGCTATCCCGCTGTCCCTACCTGTCCATGGCAATAAAATTAGCAAATTGAATAATTGCACCATGCACACACACGCATCTCTTAGTCAGCTCTTTTCAAGTACTCCCCCTCAACGTCATTGGGCACTAGCCTACGGCTGCAGCACTTTATCTTCCATTGACTGCACTGATTAATACGCGCGCCATATTTAAACTATTTACACAAATGCAGCCTACCCCAGATAGGAGCTGTAGCTATAGCTGTAGCAATTTTCTCAACAGTCCACGTTGTTCATCAACAAAGCTGGAACTGACAACAAGGCTTAATTGCTTCATGCTGAGCACGCGAATCACAATAGTTTTCAATCTACTGCTGAGCTCGGAAATGCTGACCCGAAAAGTGGGCGAAATGGATAAAATATGTTTACTTGTGCCCAGCAGCTCTTATGGTTAAATGTTTAATTGGTTTATTTCCTGTAATCACTGAGGTATTCGGTCAAGTGTTCTTAATTATGTTGTCTGGCGTATATACAGATGTGGGTTTTATGAATTTCTTTACTAGATTCCTATTGGATTTACCTGAAAGTTGTTATTGCTGTAGTAACCTTCATAACTGGAGAAGCTGTTTTGATTCTCATTCATTTCTGTGTGTGTTATAACTTCATCCGCAGGATTCGTACAGCTGCCAATAATGGAGTATGATGGGGCATATTTGTTTTGTTTACTTTATTGTGGCATTGTAGTGAGGAAAATTACACTATAATAATAGTAAATACAATTTTTTACTACATTTGCAGTTTGCACCCAACTACCAACCAAGCACGAGCACTTAAAAAAACTGACAGCGAATTTCAATTTTTTTCAAGAAACAAACAAAAACAGCTGCGTTTCTTTTTTACGTCATTCCAAGGGTTTGTTTGATTTTGAAACCGAAATTTACTATGGTACTCGATTGGGCAGAAGCAATTTTTTTTTTTTGCTGCACTTTGATTGTTTGATTTGTTGGAAACAAATATTTTGTATTCCAATCGCACGAATATTAACTTTCAAATATATATCAGATGATCAGAAAGCACATATGTTTCTATTAAAAGATTTTTCACACCGTGCCGAAAACACTCGAGAACTTCATCGAAATCAGAAGATTTCCAATACATATTTGTTGTTAAGTGGGTCAAGTCTGAGAACACCTCGAAAACGACATCCAATCGTTGAGTTGTTGAAACAAACACGCCTTTTTGCAATAACTAGCAAATTCAGCAGAACAGCTGACCGAACAGAAGTCACAACTCACAACTCACAACTTAAAAAAATCTCTTTTAATCATTCATCTGGTTTTAACTGAATATATTTAACAAAAAATAACATTAAACCAAGGTACCTACCTAAAGTCTACAGACCTACGACTTCTTCCTGAATGTTTTTCTTTTTACCTAATGTCGTTTTCCATTGGTTTCACTCGGGGATCGACTCAATCTGAAATCCAATGGAACAAGAAAACTGCTTCTGTTTGAATCCACAAAAGTATTGGTGAAATGCCAAAAAATAATCTACGGCAGCTGTCATCTGACTTATGTCGTTTTCCATTGGGCAAAAAGAAGCGTCCGGGAGAGTCCGGAATCGAAAAAATCACTTCTGAAACCGTTCCATTGGCACAAAAAATACTCTTCTGTTGATTCTGAGGAGAGAATTTCGCTTCTGGATTTGAAGTCAGAATCCACTCAAGAAGCACTCACACAAGTGCAATTTATGTATTTTATACAAGTCAGATGACAGCTGCCGTAGATTATTTTTTGGCATTTCACCAATACTTTTGTGGATTCAATCAGAAGCAGTTTTCTTGTTCCATTGGATTTCAGATTGAGTCGATCCCCGAGTGAAACCAATGGAAAACGACATTATATAAAATACATAAATTGCACTTGTGTGAGTGCTTCTTGAGTGGATTCTGACTTCAAATCCAGAAGCAAAATTCTCTTCTCAGAATCAGCAGAAGAGTATTTTTTGTGCCAATGGAACAGTTTCAGAAGCGAATTTTTCGATTCCGGACTCTCCCGGACGCTTCTTTTTGCCCAATGGAAAACGACATAAATATTCGTTTGAATGCTGTCATTCAGCAGCTATTTGACAATCCGATTTGCTGTCAAGTGTCAAAAAAAAAATATCGGTGAAAGAAGGCACGCAGTTTTTGTGCTTGCCAGGATTTTGATTCTTTTAAACAAAACTATAAACTATTTAAGAAACCCAATACGTTTACAAAACATCTTGCAAAATGCCACGAATTATGATAAAGGGCGGTGTTTGGCGCAATACTGAGGTAATTACCAGTCTTAGAACCATCTCCCAATCTAACCATACACGAATTGCAGGATGAAATCCTCAAAGCGGCGGTGATGAAATATGGCAAAAATCAATGGTCGCGAATAGCATCACTTCTGCATCGTAAGTCAGCGAAACAATGTAAAGCTCGTTGGTACGAATGGCTAGATCCTAGCATCAAGAAGACCGAATGGTCCCGAGAAGAAGATGAGAAGCTTCTGCACTTGGCAAAGCTGATGCCGACACAGTGGCGCACAATTGCTCCCATCATAGGACGTACTGCTGCACAGTGCTTAGAGCGATACGAATATTTACTGTAAGTTGCCTTTGGGAACACCGTAGGATTTGTAACATTTTTTTTTTTTTTAATGCAGAGATCAAGCACAGAGAAAGGAAGATGGAGATGATACTGTGGATGACCCGAGAAAACTCAAACCGGGAGAGATCGATCCTAACCCAGAGACGAAACCAGCACGCCCCGATCCAAAGGACATGGACGAAGATGGTAAGTCGACAGATTTTCAGGTTTGACATCTGTCTTATGTACACATTCTCTCTGCAGAGCTGGAAATGTTGTCAGAGGCTCGTGCACGTCTGGCCAATACCCAGGGTAAAAAGGCGAAGCGCAAGGCGCGAGAGAAGCAGTTGGAGGAAGCGCGACGATTGGCTGCTCTTCAGAAGCGTCGTGAACTCCGCGCCGCAGGTATTGGCTGTGGCAATCGACGGCGGATTAAGGGCATCGACTACAACTCGGAGATCCCATTTGAGAAACGACCAGCTCCAGGATTCTATGACATATCCAATGAGAACGTGGAAAAACTCGAACCCGATTTCAATAAAATGCGGCAACAGGATTTGGACGGTGAACTTCGCTCAGAAAGAGAAGAACGTGAGCGCAAGAAAGACAAGAACAAGTTGAAGCAGCGCAAGGAGGGCGATATGCCCATGGGAATGTTGCAAAACCAGGAACCGGAGAGGAAGCGTTCCAAATTGGTTCTTCCCGAGCCGCAGATCTCTGATCAGGAATTACAACAGGTTGTGAAGCTGGGGCGAGCAAGTGAAATCGCCAAGGAAGTCGCTGCCGAAAGTGGCGTCGAGACTACAGACGCCCTACTTTCTGACTATACCATAGCTCCGCAGATCACCGCGACCCCAAGGACTCCAGCTCCATATACCGACAGAATTATGCAAGAAGCGCAGAATATGATGGCTCTGACACATGTAGAAACCCCACTAAAGGGCGGACTAAACACTCCGCTTCATGAATCTGACTTTTCTGGAGCACTGCCAAAAGGCGCATCTATAGCAACGCCAAATACCGTAATAACAACTCCTTTCAGAACCATTCGAGGTGAGAATGCGGCTACACCTGGTGGCTTCGCAACTCCAATGTCCACGGCGCTTGTTCCAGTTTCCAAAGCAGGCGCTGCCACTACTCCCAACATGGTACGTGATAAGCTAAACATCAATCCTGAGGACAGCATGGGAGTAACCGAAACGCCAGCGTTGTACAAAAACTACCAAAAACAGCTGAAACAGTCACTTAAAGAGGGTCTTGCTACGTTACCTACGCCCCGCAATGACTATGAAATCGTTGTTCCCGATCAGGATGAAGAAATGCCTGACGCAGGTGCCGATGAAGGAACCGTCGAGGATCAAGCCGACGTGGACGCCAGAGCGCTGGCTCAGATCGAAGAGGAACGCAAACGCCTGCTGGCCAAACGCTCCCAAACCATTCAGCGCGAGTTACCGCGTCCCACCGAAGTGAATACGAAAATCCTCCGCCCACCTTCTGAGAAACAAGGCCTCACAGAGCTCCAGAAGGCCGAGGAGCTCATCAAACACGAAATGATCACCATGCAGCTTTTTGACTCTGTCAAGGATCCGATTCCTGGTCAGTCGCAGAACAAGATGGAGCAGTTGCAGAACTTTTTCAAGTCCAATCCATACGACGACATTCCACGAGAAGATTTGGACAAGGCCGGAAAACTGATCGAAGAAGAAATGCAAGTGGTTAAGCAGGGAATGGGCCACGGAGAGCTTTCGCTGGAGAGTTACTCGCAGGTGTGGGAGGAGTGCTTATCCCAGGTGCTCTACCTACCGAGCCAGAATCGCTACACCCGAGCTAATCTGGCCAGCAAGAAGGACCGATTGGAATCGGCAGAGAAGCGCTTGGAACAGAATCGTCGTCACATGGCCAAGGAGGCAAAGCGATGCGGAAAAATCGAAAAGAAACTTAAGATCCTAACCGGGGGCTACCAGGCTCGAGCACAGGCCCTAATAAAGCAGTTGCAAGACACATACGAGCAGATTGAGCAGAATGCCTTGGCACTATCGACGTTCAAGTTCTTAGCAGATCAGGAGGCGATTGCTATCCCAAAGCGATTGGATGTAAGTTGGAAACGGTTGTGGCGAAATGAGTTGCTTATTATTGTTTTTTTTTTTTCGCAGTCACTTCAAGAAGACACCCGCCGTCAGATGGACCGTGAGAAGGAGTTACAAATGAAGTATGCAAAGCTACGGGATGAACTGCAAGAGCTGCACGTTGAACTGGTCATGAGGGAGCAGTAATTTTTTTTTTTTGTAGTTCGGTGTTAAAATGTAAACAATAAATATTATGTAATTGACGATGTCTAACTTGAACTGTTGTTTGGAGGGAGTGTAGAGTGTTTTATTCCGTGCGTCCATTTGCGGTAGGAGAGGAGAGTTCGGTTTAGACATGAATCCATTAAACGACGATCACCTTAAAAGTTGCGCGAATTTGGCCATGGTAACACTGTCTGGTGTAAACTAATCACCCCCAACAAAGTATCAGTTCGGAACAGTTTTCTCCGAAACAACTTCCGGAATACTTCTCCGATGGCATATAGCGCATCTTGTTGCATGTCCTGGAACCGCGTTGTACAACTTACTTTTGACAGCTACAAGGCACTTTTTTTCCGAAGCTCTCCGACAATTAATGCTGCGGAATATTTTAGTGTGGAATGAACGCGTTTATTGCTTCATTTATTTTATAACGCAATTTGAGCTCCGATTCCGATCAGATTTGACTTTCATATAGGAATATTTTCCGAACGGATACCTCGATAGGATAAGGCAATGACAGGTGGTGTCTATAATGAAGTTTGTTCCCATTTTTAACAGCATTATCAAGCACTTGATTTTGTTTAAATAAGTCCCATGTCCAGTTGGCTGATACTGCGGCCTGACCTCAATTGGGAACGGTGATATCTGAGGCCATAATGACCTGTGAAGAAGCCCAATAGCTTTCTTATATTCGGCCCTAGCGAGGTATCCGTCGGAACGGAAAATTATCCGCAACGCATACTCTTTCGGAGGCTCAAATTCCATTCGAGGTGTCCGACTTCGGAAGAGAAATAAATAATTGCGATGGCGCACCGCACCACACTCCTTCTGTCGGAGGATATCGGAACTCAGCTGCCAAAAAATTAACAAAAAAATGCACTTCATCGCATTTCAACGTAATTTGCCGATATGCGTTATAAAATGTCGGAACAATTCTCCGAACAGTTGTTCCGATGACTACCTCGCAGCAAAAATCCTCCGAATCGCATAAAATCGGAGAATTTTCCGTTTAGACGCATACCTCGCTAGGGCCGATTATTCTTACTGAGCATAAGAATTTCCTTGTAGGAGAAAGGCTTAATTAATCGTTTGTATTGTCTTGGACCCGGGACACGTTCCCAGTGTTCAAGACGAAGTTGTTTTTTCCCATTCATTAATATTGTCCTTAGCGCAGTTGTCCAATTGACTGTTTAGCAGGGTTCTGGTCCATAGAGAATAGATTCGGACCTAGCCCTAGCTAATTTGTCTGCAATACCCTGATGACTCGGTACCCAGCCAAGTTTTTACCTTGTTGTATTTGGCTAGGGTTTGCAGAGCATCGTGACAGCACTTAACTGTTTTGGAGTCCATTGTGTTGGACTTGTAAGGCTGCCTGACTGTCTAAGAAACAAATTTTTTTTTTTTTGGTCTTGATAGTTTAAGTCCAATGCATTACGAGTTGCTTTTTTCACGCTAGATCATTATACAGAAAAGCAATAGAAGTGTAGGCACGAGGGCCCGCAACCAAGCGGAGTATGTGTGGGCGCACAAACTGTCATTTCCTCAGGCCTATAATATTAGCATGAAAACGAGAGCCTTCAAATGTTCGAACATTTCGGCGGTACCCTAGGAAAATATTGACTTGATCTTCACACACTTTGACGTTTGAAAATGCAACGAATCTTATCCCGTTCCAGTTAACGCCATGAAAAAACAATCTGCCAACAATAAACCACGTCAAACGCTAGAAAAATTTACTTCAAACTAATTCTTTTTATTTTTCATTTCATTTTATGTTAAGAGGGGTGAAAATTGTTTAAAAAGTTAAAAACAAACTTTGTAAGTTATTTTATTTTCTCATATATATAATGTATGTACTATCGTATATGAATACGGTACTTGGTGTATACTGTATGACGAAATGTATAGAGCGAAAATGTCTAATATTGTAAAAATTGTATAGTTTTATTCATAATTGTTTTTAGTTCTTGTCATCGTTTTTATTCAGCACTTGATTTAAATTCATAATTTCCATAAATATTTTTGTTTTATTTTTTTTTTTAGTTTTTATTTGTTTTATTTGTTTTACTTTGACAACATTTCATAAAATGTACGTGTGTTTTTGTTGCATTGTTGCAGTACTGAATGCATTTTGGAAGGTTTCTCTCATTTGTTTATTATTTAATTATATATATATTATTTACTTATAAGGCTCTACAACATAAATTATTTACTTTAAATGAAACTACACAATAATCAGTTGTTACACGGGGGTGAGCGCGATAGAGATAAAAATACTTAATTGGTATACAACATTAAACTGTCTGTGTGTCAATTACATTGTTTCCTTTATTTTTATCGTAACGATTACTTAGTGAAATTAATTAGAAATAAATACACAATCACTATAGTTAGACACTGAAAGAATAATTCTAGTTAAATACACTATCATAGTTACGAGCAATAATTTTGTTACCGTTGTTGCTGATCGTTTACTCTTAAGTAAAATGGTACAACAAACTTTGAAAAATAACGAGGACAAATTTTAACAAATAGTAGTCAATAATTCTGAACATTGTTTTGGCTTCGATTGTTTGGAAAATAATTTAAAATATAATATTAAACAAAATACACGTTTTCGTTCTTTGTAAATTTGTAAATGCGATTTGTTTTAAATTTGTAAATGCTGTTAGTTCGGTTGATAGACGTCAGAATGCGGGGATGCAGTAGACAGATGTACGGCAAAACATTCAGTCAGTGAGTTGTGATGAAGCGCGGGTGGATAAGTGGCGTATGTATGTTTATGGATAAGAAGTACAAATGGATTTTGGTTGAACAGATGTAATTAAAAATAAAATAATATATTATCACTCTTCGGTAGCAGCACTCTTTGACATCTTCATATAAGCTGCACAAATGCACTCGCAGACGAATCTGTACTGGCTCTGCGAAAGGGAGAAGTTACATGAGTTTTATGTAACTTGGCTGGAAGGGGATTTTTACTTACGACATTCTGAACCATGCACGCACGCTGGTCGCGCATAGTGCGCACAATGTCCAGGGGATAGACAGGCTCCTTGGATTCCATTAAGGCCAAAGCGGTGTCCATAAGGATTAGCACACCGGTGCGACCGATACCGGCTGAACAATGAACTATCACAGGTGGATTGGCAGCGCTAATGCACCTAGAATGGAAGGTTATGATTGGAAGTATTAAATAAACATTTCTAACAATTCTACGTACTGATGAACACTGGTCGACACTGGAATCTCGTCTTCGGGTGTCACTCCGTTACTCGCCATGCATTTCCGCTCACCCAACAAGCCATTTTCAGCGTCTGCATCAGCGCCCAGCAGTCGCACTTGTTTCAGGCTCTCCTCGATCTCCTGCAGCAATGTCTTGTTGCGCGCCGAACGCACTCGCTCAGTGAATTCTAGAAACAAATTCGGATCGGACGGTACGCAATGATCTGGCCAAGCCAGATATTGCATATGTTGAATTGCACGTCGTTCCGCTGTCTTTTTGTCGATTAGAATGAATTCCCGGAAGACAAAGCTGCCCGTCTCATCGGCCTGCTCACTGAGACACTTGACTGAGAATCCGTCGGCCAAGATCAGCTCGTCCCCGGTCACCGGCCAGTATTGATGGCACTTTTGCCGGCCAGCTTCCATCACTGTGGTCAACATAACCACCAAATGGCTGGACTCTTGCTGAACCATACGCCAGAAATCGGTTGTGGTGCTAGATAATGGACCTTGAGTGGCGATGTATCGATTAACAGCACCGCCAGGGATCTCCATGTTCACATAGTTGGCGTTGATGTAGTCACCGGGACCGCTGTTGATCAGAACAACACGGGTACAGTCATCTGAAAGGAAAAAGAATCGGATTCAATTAACTAACAAGCAATGGCAAAGCTTCTATCGGTCTTACATGGCGATATGTCTCTGTAGCGATTCTTGGCGATGTTTTCTGTTTTCTTTGCTTCAGAGATGCACAGGTCGGGATTTTTTCGATACATCTGCTCGTACTGAGCCATTAGAGCTCCTGACGCGAGTCCATCGCTTAGGAGCAGCAGGCTCTGGGTGAACAGCGCATCGCCATCCAGCATATTCTGCGAGCCACCTATCTCGTCAGTTTCGGGGACGTATTGGTAGAGTGGTTCCTCTTCGGACATTGTAACCAGCGAATTTGGTCGCACGGTGAGCAGCAGCTCCCCATTGCGATACTCTCGAGATGCACGAATCAAGCTGACCACCTGCTCATGTTTCATACCGAGCACTTCTCGCCCATTGATCATAACAACTTCATCGCCTTCGCACACACGCGGCGTACTTCGATGGGCCGGAGTGTGCGGCACCACCTTGGACACCTGAACAGGCAAACTGAGATCGATGCCACCTTTCACATTGAAGCCGAAACGACCCTGTTCGTCGGAGTGCAGACGAATTGTTATCAGATTGTCGTTGTCACCACCACCGGACGGAATTGGACTGTGATTTTCGGAGCTATACGCTGGAGGGATTGGTGATTCGTAACGACGGGTGCACTGCTCGATGAAACCGGCCTCACTGCAAAGAAATTGAAAGCCTTTTACCGACTAGAACACATTGGACTCTGCCTAAAAAGTGATTTATTGTGCAAAGGTGGAAAGTAAAAACCAAACAGGGTGACGCAGTGTGTGCCATCATCAACTAACATTTGAATATCGTACTCATCGCTTTGCTGTTCCCAGGCCTTTCTGGGTATCGAGTCGGTTTGCTTGGAGGTCACCTTGTTGTCGTGCGGACGGCTTGTTTTTGTTATCGTTAATATCGATGTGGCATTCTTGCCATTGACGGAGGTGCCATTACTGTCGGATGTGCCATTCCCTGGCGAGGACGTATGCTGAAAAAGTCGTTTACTTGGCGATCGCACGAAGGCTTTGTGGATCTTGCCGCGTTGTTTGCTCTCCTGCACTGCCTGCAACTCCGTTCGGCCGGAATAATAGAACCTGCAAATTAGCATCGTGTATTGTGGAAATCGCACTGATCGCATTTGACTTACTTTGATCCCAGGCTTATGTTAAGGAAGCGCGATAGTCGATGCGGACGTTTCAGTCTAAAGAACGAATGATGCTCCACGCAGGATTTCCACAACGCCTTGGCATGCTTGTGGGATCCCATGCAGAAGCCCAGCAGGGTGTCATAGTGTTCCGACTGAAATTATAGGATATTACTGCAAAACTCTGCATTTTTTGTGCTCTGTGTTGCCACTTACCGGTTCTCGTCGCAGTTGAATGAAGAAATCCTTCCGTTTGAAGGACACTTTAACCATTTTTGACCATGAGAATGTGTTAATTCGAATACTATTTTGAAATACTAATAGTCCTATGGAGGCTACGCCTAATTGCAATTCCTTTCCACTTGAATCCTGCAAAAATTAAATATTCAAATTAAAAGAGGAGAGCACATAAATACGTAATGCAAAAGTTTCCCAAGTACTTTATGCAAATCACGGCTTGACCTTTGACGTGAGGAGTGAGAGAAATTAACGTCTTTATTTGCTGTTAGCTGTAACAGGGGAACGCGTTGCGGTCGTTAAATTTGTTAATTTTCTTCCTTCCCTGTGGCTCATTTGACACTTTGGTTTGTTTTATTGCTTCGCGCTGACAAAGTTCTTGACTTTTGACACAAGGCAATGGGTAGTTGATTTGTTTGGTCTTCAAAGTGGAAGCCATTAACATTAGCAGGTCAAGGTGGACAGCTTTAATGCGAGGAAAATATAACTTGCAGCAGAAATGTGGAACATTATGAAATTCAGGTGCAGAATGTCAGTTCGTGGAATGCTGGCCATTAAATTGGCCAAAATGAGAGCAAATATTGAACAAGAATTGACAGACAGTGCTGCAAACGAAGACTAGTTCAATGCACCCATAGGCACCGATCATTTATACTTTTTTTTGGTTGTGAATTGAAAACTTATGCAGTTCTCTGTGGGCAATATGGGAAGAAACCGAATCAACTCACTTTTAAATCGCCATAAGCTTTTGCAAAAACCTATGAAAACCCCCTTCAATTCCACGGACTTACCGTCGCTTTATGCAAATCAATTCCGTAAAAATCCAAACGCTTCGAATGCTCCAAATAGTTATACTCGGCATCGGCTGGCAATTGTCCCCGATGCAGCTTATGCAGTTCAGATATTCGACGTTCGGAATCGTCGTTTTGGTCAACTAGCAATTGCAGGACACTCAAGTAACCAGGTTGATGTTCCGCTGGATTAAAATCTCCCAATTCAGCTGGAAATGCATTCAAATAATTAAAAAGACTCAACCGCTTGCGCTTCAACTTACATTGCACAGTATAGCTAGCCAAGAGGCATTGCGTGTTCAACGAACACAGCAGTTTACCCAAGAAGACATTTCGTTTAATTTGTAAATAAAATTGATATCTGGTGTACTCTTCCTGTAGTCGGCTTGGATCACTTACATAAAACTGTCACCAAAAGAGAAACAGAATAAGTACTGCGATATCTAAGTCCTTTACTCATTTAGCTCACCTTAACTCTAAATTCTAATAGTGGAACGGCGTCCGGATCAAGTCCGCTGCTGTTCCATTGTTTCTTAAATTGCTTGTGTGGATCAACCCACCGCTATAAAGAGAAAAAGGAAAAGTCATATCCGATGTTTAATTATAATTGCTGAAAAACTTACGACAACATCACCAGGTTTTTGTGGAAACAGCAGGCCAAAGTAGTCCCTTTCGGAGAGCTCCAAGAACTGATAGACTTGATCGAGTAGTTCAGACCCCTTGGCACGTTTCTACAAAAAAAAAAAAAGAAGAAAAAAAGAGAAAATGTGTTTTAATCGAAAGTGATGTATTTGTATGCTCTTATGATTTTGCTTTCCATTCGTGCTGCCGTTTTCTCTACTTTTATGGGTGGTAAGTGACGTACAATAGGGTTGACGCTGAGTCACGTTCGATGTGGTCAGCCTAGCTTTATCGCTTATCGTGTCGTAAAGTGTTTCCCTCTTCAAAGTTTTACGACTCGGGAGGAAGATATATTTATAAAGCAGCGGAGCTGATAACACTCGGTGACCATAAAATATTTTTTAATATTAGCGTCCCCAATTTATGCTATCTGTCCATCTGTGTGTTATCACTTTGACAACACGAAAGTATAGGGTGTTTGTTTTTTTAGAGGTATAGAATTTTGAAATGGAATAAAGCAAAGATGATTTTTTTTTAAATTGACATGAAATTTACTTTTTTCGAAAGATTATCTTCTGGCATTATAATTTAAATATGATTTCTGGCATATGACCGCCACGGCTGGCTCGGACGTAGTCTAATCTGGAGGTCCAATTTTCGATGACTTTTTCCAACATTTGTGGCCGTATATCGGTATTGACGCGGCGAATTTTGTCCTCCAAGTGGTCAACCGGGCTTATCGGCTTAGACTAGCGACTTCACATAACCCCACAGAAAATAGTCAAGCGGATCTTGGAGGACGGGTCCGTAATGCGGTTACCAAACGCTTCCTTCAACAAATCAATTGTGGCACGAGCTGTGTGACATGTTGCGCCGTCCTTTTGAAACCACAGCTCCTGCACATCATGGTTGTTCAGTTGATGAACGAAAAAGTCAGTAATCATGGCTCTATAGCGGTACCCATTGACTGTAACGTTCTGGCCAGCATCGTTTTTAAACACTTATGGACCAATTACTCCACCAACCCGTAAAGCACACCAAACAGTCAGTTTTTGTCGATGTGACGGTGTCTCAACGTACACTTGAGGATTATCATCACTCCAAATACGTCAGTTTTGTTAAATTAACGTATCCATTCAACCAAAAGTGAGCTTCATCCTGCTGACCGTAAAATGGACGCAGTGCGCGAACAGAACCATTTTCAAAATAAATTTGCACAATTTGGAAGCGTTGTTCAGGCGTGAGTCTATTCAGGTTGAAATGCCAAACCAAACTAATGCTTCTTTTCCACCGGACATAAATCATAAATCCCGAGATAAAGTACAAGAGGTTTAAAATTAATCCTGAAGTGTTTGCACCAAACCAAATAAAAGAAGATTAACTTGACGTATTCTCTCTGGCTTTGTCCATTCGAGAGAGGATGACGTTTCACGAGAGAGAGACATTTTTTTTCCTCGGCTTCGTATTTATTTTCATTTTATAAACATTTCAACGATTTCCTTTGACAGGTCGTTGTTTTTTTTTTGTTCAATGCAGCGGGTAGTTTTACGCTAGATTGAGAAATTTCCCTGAACGGGTTATTTCATAAAAAGTGCTAGACGTCTAGCGCAAATTGTGAAATGTAAGTGGAACGCGGCCATTGTCTCTTTCGTATGCTTGTTACGCATTGTAAAGCTAAGATTAGACTGTATGCCAATTATGCATATTATGAATGCCAACAGGCAAATGACCAGATTAGCTGTCAAATGACCAAAATGCCAGGATTATCAAAACTGTATATTAGACTATATGACCAAAATTACCAATATGGTCATATTTGCCTTGGTGGTCATTTGAGGCATTTGTTATTTTTTCATTTCATATTTGTTATTTTTCCAGAAAAAAGAGAACGAAAATGAAAATAAATCACAATCCCACGAACTCAAACACCGACGAAAACAAAATAATTCTTGTTCCATCAAAAATGCCAGCAATGCCACAACGAAATTTCAATAAACAGCATATGGGCATATAGGCTTTATGCTGGCATTCGTGCTTATTGTCCGATTACACTATATGCTATTTTGGCATTTTTATCTGTCAAAATCGGCGTGGTCATATGTGGCATTTAGGTCATTAGGGCATATGAGATATGCCCATTACATTGTATGACCATATTTTGACAGGAGAACTGTCAGCAATTAGCATTTTATGACCACTTGGCATACCGTCTAATCTTACCTTAACAAATTTAATATTTTTGTTCGGCTTTATTACATCAATTAACGGAGCAGACAGATGCCATCTACTGCCTGAGTGTAAATAAAGTAAATTTCTTCTCAATGTCATCGCTGTGAGAGATTTAACTGACACATGTCCCCCAAATAAAGAAAGACAGTTTGATTGCAGATGAAAGGGTCAGATTGTGGATAATTGATTGCTAATTCACACCTGAGGTGGGGTTTCATTTCTTTCAACATAGTGTGAACTAAACAACGGGCTTTCCAAAGTAAACCGAAGTTTTGTTATTGTTTTCTCGCTATTCACGACAATTGTCGCGATGACAAGGAAAGTGGTAGAAAATCTGTCACTTACAAACTGTATTTGACCTACTGACTCTATGGTATCAGTTCTGATAAGAATTGATGGAAACATTGGAAAGTAATTGTTGCGCTCTGTTTCAGTATGTTTGTGTATCAATTAGAAGATGGTAGTTTCGACAGACTTCTATCAGCGGAAATGGAAACTTAAGAGGTTTGTAATTACAAGATCGATAAGCAGTGTACATTTTTCTGTTGTTGGTTGTAGGTTGTAGGTATCTGTGATTTTTTTTTTGTAGATGACTACTCAAAGGAACGTTCGGATACCTAGTTTGTGTAAAACGTCAACTAGATTCATCGTGAATGGGAATCCGAACGCGTTGACTAAGCAACTTGAATTGTTTTTGTATTCTCGCGGTCAGTCACCTTTGTTTGATTTTTTCCCTTTTTATTCGGAAAAGGCCCTTCATAAATTTTTCAAAAATTGTTATTTTACTATTACACTGTTATGCGAACTAATGGTTGTTAAATATCGTGCGAAAATTCGAAATTTGCAGAGTAGCTTAAGAAATGACACCTTTTTCTCTCACCGGCCGTTTTTTTGATTCTTCCGAATTCTGCCACGGCCACTCTGTTTATTTTAAATCTGACCCTTTGAAATGTCAACTAAGTATGCAGGCAGGATTTTCTTGGCTAGATTTGTCGGCTTCCCCTCCATAAACGTCAACTGCAAAAACTAATCACAAGACCACTCTGGGTCAATAAAAACTGAAGTACATCTAGTCAGACAGCTGTCAGACTTACTAAACTATGAATCCGAACGTCCCCATTCCCCAATGTAAGCAAACAGTCATGGGGCGAATGATTGACTTTTGTAGCTGGACAAGATCTTTGGGTAGGTTTCCTAAAGCTGTACATGTGTACTAACTTGTGAAATATTAAAGACCATTATTGGGATCGACTGAAAACGATATATCTCAGTAGTCAAGCACATAATAACCACTGAGACCTCTCCCATTCAACAATATACAGAAACAAAACATGAAGATGGCTTTTAAAGGTTAGAACATGCCCCCAAGGCAAATAAGAGTCATTAAATTACGCACGGCAAGCTTAAGATCAATTTATAGCAATCTTGTCTTGGCAAATGTCTTCTTAGAACTAGGCGAAAAGGAAAGGGCTTGATGGGCACTCGGTATTTTTGTAAAATAATATTGAAAAAAAAAAATACGATTCACTTAGCCCAGCTCTAAACCCGAACTCTGAAAACTAGGGATCTATTGTGCGATGTAACCTCGTTGTTTAATGTGAACGTTTTCACCGGCCCATTTTTAATGCATGAAGAGAGACACAAGTCTTCGTGCATTGCACCTTCGCCAGTAAAAATCAATTGTTTTGACAGATTACACAGTGTTTGACTTAAATTTTTTAGCCCAATCAAAGCGTAAGATAAACGAATCTAAGTTAAATCAGCTGTTACTAGTAACCCTAAAAACTCTTACATATTGCGCTATAGAACTAGTCCAAACTAAGCTTCGAAGAGAGTTAGTTCTGTTTTTATAGTTCAGGACCTTACCAAGGAGGTGCTTTATGAGCTACTCCAGTAGTGAGGTCTTTCTAGAATTCAAAGAGAAGGGTCCTTCGCGTTATGGGTGCATGTACCTTGTTATACCGAGACCTTTGATTCTATAAAACTATCATATACAAGCGAAACTTCAGTTGGGGCTTTAGACTCTTTCATAATCCAATTTCCGCCCAATACGCACAACGGCCGTTAATAAATGGCTCACAATATACTACAGCAGCGGTTTCCGTCTCAACACCGCCGGAAGGTGGCTGACCTTGTCACTTACATATGGGCGGTATGTTTGATTCGCAAGCATTTTTCTTTCATTTCGGCTACGTGGTGGGCAACGTTTGCCGATAATTCATCGAACGATATCATCTTCCACTTTCTATTTTAAGGCTATTTCGTTTCGGTTACAATCTGATTTCCGCACTAAAGTTGTGTCAAATAATTAGCATTTCACTAGATAGTACTTTGAAAAGTTAATCAACAGGAAGTCATTAAAGCTTTGCGCGATAGGATCCACGTTATCAATAACTTTTCAAGTGGCAGTCAATATTTTTAGCGAAGACGGAAGTCATTGTCAAAATAATGGGAAATTTTAGAAAACCACCAGACGGCGGATTGAGCTATTGGGATCCTGCCATAATTAAAAGTTTATTTGCATTCCACTGGAATTAATTTAAAAAGGGAAAACCCTTCACAATAACTGTACAGCATATATCTTTATAACTCTTTCACTCACTTATTCCCCCGAACACCGTAAGGAGGACATAAAATAAAATAAAGTGCAAAGGAAAGTTGATTTTTTATTAATAACTAAAGAAGAAATATTTTAATATGAGCTATATAGCCTGACCTCTATTAACTTGCTTGGATCGACTTCTTTCGCCCTATTACGCGACAGGAAGAATGACTAAAAATTCCACTGGGCCAAGACTATTTCAAGTACACCTACCCCGCCCTGTTGCCTGACATTTTCCATGAAAACGTTTCCCATGTCAAGATCGACGGGCGTCCTTGGGTGGCTATTTTTAAAAATCTTCTTTACGTAAGTCAACAACTAATCACTAACATGTACGAATAAGTAGGATCGCGCTCGCGCCCACCGCCTTTGTGGCAAAAATTCCACTGAGACGACACACATCGGTTATGCAGCAGTTTTGTCAAATATAATTTCTCATATCCGTCGACGAGGTGTGCATGATGGGGGAAGCCTTCCTCTCTGCACATTTAACAAGTAAAAATCAAATTTCTCAAGTACTTGCAGCAAGAACAAAAATTTCGTCGCGTACGTCAAGTCATAATGACTCAAACGACAGTCAAACAAAAATTCAAAGAAACCAACAGGCAAACTGGGCGGAATCCCAAGAAAACTCGACATCCGCTCTGCATGCCCAGCCGGCTCATGAAAAAAAAGTGTACACACACAGCGAATCGTCGTGGTCGTCCTTCTGTCCCCCCGAGAGTCGCTATTTTGTAATAATAACTGATGGAAGTGTTGTATTGCCGTGCCGCCCCACCCAAAAACCAAGACTCTCTGTCTACAAAGGTGGTGCGCGACCGACGAAGTGCGAGTACTTGTATATGGCTGGCGAACAAACAGTCGCAGCATGTTGGATATAAAAACTTACATCAATCCGAAAGGTGTGTGTACTGTCATCTAGGAATAGTACAGTGACACATTGTTGTCGTTGTTTCTTATCGCGCGCCAGCTCTGCACTACGAATCCGATAGGTTCCACTCAATCCACTGAGACGAAAACGTTCAAGCATTGCAGTCCATAGTTTGAACTTGCTGGAGTTTCTTTTACTTGTTGTTGCTGCTGCTGCGGTTGTTGTTGTTTGTGATGGAATCGATGGTGAGGGCCTTTTCCCAAACGGACTACCTCCTCCTGCAATGAGAAAAGAGAAAGAGAAAGCGTTTAGTAAACTTAATTCGATTTTAATGCGGCACGCGGTTATTATACGTATTAAATGTGTCTGGTGGGGCTAATTGAAATTCCGTCCAATTCGCCGGAATTGGGGTTTATCATTTTTCATTGCTTCCTGTTAGGGGGGGGGGGGGGGGGGGAACTACTGCCCCTTGGGACACAACTTGTTTCTTTCGGACAAATTGATGGTCTCACTTGATTGATGTATGCCGCAAACGGAAGGCAGAGATATTTCAACGCGCCATCAAAGTGGCGTTACAACGCGTTGGCATTTTAAATACGAAATCGCGGCGTCGATTTTATACATTCGTATTATGTGGCCATACGATCCAAATTATGAAGCCACTTATCTTGACGACAACGACTTGTGATAGCGCCCACAGAGCTTAACCTTTCATTGCGGGTACAGGAATACATTGCATTCACTTCCTTTCGAGTGCATTGACCTTTGGTGATGGTACAACTGAGTAAAAGTGGAATGTAGGTCAAGACAATAGGTGATTGTCCTCCTCGGGCATCTTTTTTTTGTTTCTTTGCTTATCTTTCGTCGAGAACGAAAAACTATGTACATATTTGCCACCAACAACTGAAGCAAATCAAGTTCGAAGAAATTTGACAGACAAATCAATTGGAGCCCGCAAATGAGTCGGCAGTTTCGACAGCTCGCCGACACTATGTAACTGTGTCGGCAGAGTGCGAAGACTTGCTTGAATTTGCGTTGACAAATAATGAAGATCGATGGCGTGAGTAATACAAGGGGAGCGGCTTTTGTGCGAAAATTGATAGCGCAACTTGTAAACGAAATGAGTTCAGCTTTGGGGTTGAATTTTGATTCAGGGGATTGCGATTGAAGGTATTAAAGTTGTTGTGATAACACGGCTTTTAGTACGAAACCGTTTAAAATCAGTGGGTTTATTTAGAGGCGATTTGTTAATAGGGGAAGGGATTTTTAGGTCCAAGGATCGAAGGGGATAGACTTTAGACATTTGCGATAAAAACAAAAATGTCTTCCAAGGCCGAGTGCACAAAAGTAGATAAATGTCTCAAGGGAATTATAAGTGTCAGCCGATAAGGAAAAGCATTAAATGAAACTGAGATCTTCGTGGGCTTTTTGTAACGACAATGGTTTGTGAGACGAAGGAAAAGACGTTCGGTTAGGCGCGAGTCAGAGACTGAGCTTTTATTCCCTTTATATTTTCTAAGGAAGTGTGTACATGTGTATACGTGTATTGTGACACTTTTTCACGACTTAGCTGGGTCGACTGAATGTGGCATTTGTGGCATTAGGGAGAAAAAAATGGCCAATGGTTGCATGACAATGGGAAGAACATTTATACTTAAAAAGGTGTAATCCGGACTTCATATTACGGCCTATAATGTTCGACACTTTCAGCAGGTTTAGTGCGGTAAGAGACAGTGTAAATTAGATTTTTCAAAAATCTTAGAGTAAATTTACATGAACAGTTTTGTGCTTTAAGGATTTTACATAACTACTCCACGGATTTTGGTTTTTAAATGATCCCAAATACGATAATTGTCTGCAAAGGCATAAGAATCTTTTAAACAAACAAAAGTATTGCTTGTCGATAGATCTTGAAATTAAACGGTCGGATTTGCATGCTAAAACAGCGGGAAAAGTGCTGCAAATAATTATTCGCGCGAGACTTCAACAGTACAGGACCACAGGTGTTCCTACCGATAATACAGCTTTGGGGAAAAAAGACGAGATGGGACACCGCCAACCTAGTTCCATTGACTGCTGGATGACTGGCGGCAAATTAAACTCACAACTCATTTGGGACAAAAAAAAAAAAAAAAAAACAATCTTTTCAGATTTCAGATCACTTTTGCGAATCGGAATTTTTTCTCAGAGTTTGTTTATGCTTTCGTGAAGTTTTTCTACTGCAAAGGGAGGTATTGCATCGGATCTATTTTTGTTAATTATTTATATATAAATATTTAGAAATCAATCGAGACGAAAATGTTTACGTGAGACAACTGATCCAGTAGTCTAGAGTCTGTGTAAGACCAAGCTTTATCAGTCCACTCTCCAGGGCGAGCGTGCCCATATAAGTCTTCACTTTAAGAATTTATTAAGTTAAATGAATTGAAAAAATGTTTATTTCCTATCTTTCAAGCTACAACCAACCACAAAATGTCATTGAAATCAGTTGAACCGTTTCGGAGATCGACAACAGTGCCATCTATCGGGTCCAAGCCTACCCTATCTTCCAAGATGCAACCAACCATACACAGACACACATACAAAATATCATTGAAATCGGTTGAGTGGTTTAGAAGGTTGATAGCGCCACCTATCGGGTCCAAACCTACCCTATCTTCCAAGATGCAACCAACCATACACACCTACAAAATCTCATTGAAATCGGTTGACTAGTTTCGGAGATCGACAACAGCGCCACCTATCGCGACAGGCCAATTTCCATGTCGCCATGGAATTTCCGTTAAAGTCGAGTCGATATTACTCCGAAGTCGCGTCTGCGGCTAAAGATGTTTCACATCACATAAATTCATGTTGAATTTTCGACAAACACGATTTCACCGTATACTGCGATTAAAATTAAAAAAAAAGAAAAATCCCAGTAAAAAATATATGGAAAAATGCTTTTTATGAATTTTTCAATTTCCTTTAAAATTTTTCCAATTTTCTCGACGTATAAACCTTCCGCAGGCGGAGACAGACACAACAACGAAAAGAAAGCTGAAATTGGACGACCCGTTCTCGAGTGATGGGCGTTCTTACGGATGCAACTTTGTTTTATATATACAGATAGATTTAACCGGTGAATCGAAAACGCGTCGAAATGTATCGAAGTCTATACCCAATCGAATACCACGTGAGTAAACGCTCTTGACATTGCGACCCCCAAAAATGCGTTCGCTCTTAGGCAGTCCCGCAGTCCCTTATTATAGATTTTGAGTATCAAAACAGCTTTGCTATATTTACCACAAAATATGCACACTCCTCCCAAATTCAAGTCAAACATTTTTTAAGGGAATTTTTAATAGGTCTGTCAGATGGTCGCACAGATTAGAAAACCAAAAAGGAAATTTGTCTTAAATGCCTTCAAATTAGCCTTATCTAAAAAAAAAAAAAAAAACACTCAGTATAGAAAAGGCGATTTTCGAACAACAAAATAACACACGTGCTCAGAAAGAACACAAAAAAAAAAAACACTCTCCGAGGCGTATATTAAACCCAACTTTATGCTAAGAATATTCATGAAACATTTTTTTAAAATTCAGACACCCCACGCACAAATTTTTAGAAAGCAGGTGTATTCCCCTCGTCTATTTTTTAATTAAAAGCACACACGTTGTCGGCCGGCTAAAAACTGAATGAGTTTTCCAAGAATTTTTATTATTATTATTTTTTTTTAATACAAAAGTGTTCATAAATAAATCAGTTCCGCTTACTTTTTTCAAGCACACTGTTCTCTTGACAACCAACAAATGCTGCGAAAACCATTTGTTAACTAATCCGCTCGCGAAATTTATTGCATTTGACTATCTAATACTTAATATTTGCACTTTCGTAAACGAAATTTTTTGATTCTTCTTGTCGGTCGAGCAAGATTCTTCTGCGGAAGCTCGTATTAAAATGTCAATCATTCGAGGGGTTGAATATTTTTCTTTTGTTCAGTATGAATTCTTTTTTGAAGGAAAAACAAAAAGTATTTTCTGACATAGGTTTGTGAAAAGAGTGAAGGTAGATTACAACTATATAGATACACACAGACAGTGTGACCAATTTAGCATTTTGCCTGCTAAGTTTAGCAAGATTATTTCATTTTTAGCCTCTTTTTTTAAATCATGCCAGCATTTTTTTTTAGCATGATATCATGCTGTAGCATGAAAAATTATCAGGATTATGGTTTAGCCAAGTTATGAATAAGAAAAGTAAAAAAATAAGAAAATAAAATCAAAGCAGACGCACCTTAGTGTAAACAAGCCATTACAGTTCTCATTTGACAGTGAATACAGCCATCCAATGAATTCAGCAAGCTTGAAATTGCAATCAACTTTCCATACACACATTTTATTTAATGGGTCGAATGAATAAAAACAAGCAACTTGCTTTGAGCAAAAGGTTGTAGCAAAGTAAAAGTCGTTAGCAATTGCTCTGAATCGGTATGAATTAAAACCTACTCTGCTAAAGTGATTTCGAAAAACGAACATAGAATTTACTTTGCCGTACGTGTACTTGCCTTCCTCTCAAACCTGCCCAGTAAATTTGAATTTTCCATAAGATTCTAACGACTTTTGTGGAAATTTAAATTAACAAAATTGTCAACCCAAAAGCCCGGATCTCGTGTATATACTTTATTAGCCAAATAGTCCACACTCACACTTTTCATAGATATTTTGTTCGTTTTCCTGTACAAATAGAATTAAACTTAACCTATTATAAAAAAAAATATGGAAAATATATCTTTCACAATTTAGACTGTTTTATGTTAAAAATGTTCATAAAAAATATACATATAACAAAAGACCTGAGTTAGGTAAATAGCAAACTTTCTATGCAATTGCTACGTTTTATTCATACGGATCTGAATAAAAGGTAAGTGGCACCGCTTTTCGAACATGTCAAAATTTAGTATTAGCTCCAATCAGTTTTTACTCATACCAAACATAGCAAATGCTTCGATTTTGAGATTTTGTTTCAATAAAAGCAATTGCTACGTTTTATTCATACAATCCCAATGTTCCTTTTGTGAAATATATCTTATTTTGCCTGAAAAACTGTTTTTTTGTTAATTTTTTGTGTTTTTAGCACGTTTTGATTTCAAAAAAATATCTAGCTTGATTTTAGAACCTTTTATACAAAAAAAAAAAAAAAACATGCTATATTGCAGAACTTAGTATGATTTCAAAAATTGAATTGGTCACACTGCACCCAGATAAGCATAAGCAAACTGAAAGGAAGGAGGCACAGAGTGACAATAAAGTGGTTTTTGTGGTGGCCTTTAAGTTTGCTAGACAATTTTAAGGGGTTTGTGTTTCTACCCGTTAAAGAAATGTCTTTGACTTATATAAATTTCTCAATTTTCCATTGGTCATTTAGTCAAGAAATTAAAGTTTAAAAAATTTAACAAATTTATCCATGCGACAACTTTTATTTCTCAAGATTGGTTGATTGTGAGAGGCTCAAATATGACCTGGATCTAATACGAAAAGGCTTCAAAAAATAGCGCTTAACTTTATCATGTATTCAAATTTTTGTGTCAAGTTGTTTGAATTAGTATTTGAATTAACAGTTGCGTACTATTTTCAACATTTTGACGTAAACGGTGCAAAAAGAAACGAGTGGCAGCACTCCTTTTAGAACTTATTTTTGAAGAAATTCATATTTCTCATACCAACCACTATTTCTAAAATTCTTGTCTGTTTCACAAAAAAAAAAAAATAACAAGAAAAGATTCAAAGATTAAGTGAGGTGATCTTTAATACATTAAAAACATAAATTGAGTAATTTAATACTCTTATGAAAAGAGGAATGGTTTGAAGAACCTTTACCGTGCATTAGGCCAGAAATCCATCATTAGATTTTGGAGACTAGATATTATCTTTAAATTTTCTAGAAAAAAAATTTATTAATTTTTCCGTGATTCGAATTTCTATCTGTAATCTTCGAATTTTTGAATTTTTGGTGTGCTGATTTTCGAATAATTTTTTTTATTTCACCTGTTTGGGGAAGGTGCTCAGAAGCGGTCGGAATAGATTGACGCAAAAACTTAAATTCAATAGATTACCAATTCGATGTAAACAAATAATTATTTGTCTTTGACAGATGTTATTATTATAAACACCTGATTTTGAAAAACATTTGTGGGACTTTCCTCAATTTATACTTTTTTTTTTTTATTTCGCGGGTTTTTAGATCACTTAATTATAGTAAAACTATGCCTTACACTGGGGCAATAGACTTCAAGGCTGGTCGACAAGCAAACTTAGCTTGCCGATCCTCTCTTTGACCGCCCGTCTCTTTCCGCGTGTTTTTGCAAATTTCCGGCCTCTTCGTTTTATCTCGGTCATTACTATCTTTGTCACCAACCTACTTGGATTATCTTTCATCTTACCAATAAAGGAAAATAGAATTTTATTTTAAACGTATTTCTTCATTTTATTAAGAAAAATCAAAAGTTATACATGTGGCGCCCAACGTGGGGCCAGTTCCAGTTCCAGTGAGTAGATCTCTGTAATTCTGTTTGTTTTTGACGTGCGGTTTGCACCTTTAACCAGATCGAATTCGATCACACTGGTGTTTACGAACTTAGGACGATTTAGTTGTAATTACTTTTAGTACCATATGAAATTCCGTATCACGCAATCTTTTCCATAAAAATCTTTTACGTTTTTGTTCCCGAAAAGGGAGAACTAACAATTATAGTAAATACAGCAAACAAGTGACAAAACGTTCACTTTATTATTCCAATCGCTGTTATTTCTTCTGCACTGCCCTGTATTAACAGCACTGTCTACTGAAAAAAAGAAGAAACATTTTGGCAAAGTCCAACCAAACACGAATTGACTGACAGACATACAAGCAAACACCCAGCGTGTGTGGATTTATAAAATTTAATTTTGCGAGTTCGGTCTCCTCTCGGCTCGGATGTAGCTGTGCGTAAGTTCGCCGAAATATTTGTTTATAAATAAAATTAGCGAACGAAAAATTCAACTTTGTTCATTTCTTTTCCCTTTATCGCCTGCTACGTGACGGTATTCAAGAGCGAGCAGCCTGTAATGTTTGTAAATTAAAAAATAAAATATGAAGGTTGTCCCGCTCGGCCATATATAAATTTGTTACTTCTTGATCTTTCCTTTTTTTTTACCCGCTTCATGAAATCATGTCAAGTGAACGGGAGCTGTCAACAAAGAAATCGCGACTGTTTGATTGCCCTCCATCAATGACAACACAATCGATATGTGTTTTTTTATTGATATTTATAATTCTCGGTAAGGAATTAATTTTGAAGTGATTTCTTCGAAATATCGAATACAAGAAACAATTAATTTTTATAAGGGTATGTTAATGTGACCAAATTTGGATACGCTATACCCGTATGAAGGTCGTAGTAAATGTACAGCCGTGCATATGGGAGCGAAAAGCAAACCAAACGTTCATTATTATCTCAAGAGGCTATCGAAAATCGAAAGAAATTAAAAGCGTTAACATCGTGATTCGTGATAATCGTTTTTGAGAGATTGGAGTTAGTGACATCAATATAGACTGACGTACGTGCGGTTGAATTTCTTTTCCATAGACACATATAAATATAGTAGGGTGCATTCTTTCACTTTTATTTTTCAAGACTTGCCGAGTTAGTTTAGCTTAAGACTAACTAAAGACTGAAGTTGGTTGAGCATTAATTCGCGATCGATATAACCGATTACGAGACTTTGCGGTGGGGCCATGCTGTAGTGGTTAGTGTGTTTGATTGTTTCATGGACAGTGAAGAACAAAATAAAACAGCTGTTTGGGCTGGTAGATCTTTACCAGTAGGTAATTACGGTTTTGATACACCTAACCTGACTGTCGAAAGATGTGCGCTCAATTATTATCGGGATTTCACCAAACGAAGGCATCTACTTGAACTGTCGCAGGAGGCACACCTTTTTTCTAGGATATATCGAGACGAACTTGTTGTTTTTTTAACACTTTCGGCGGGCCAAACCTCTTATTCCTTAGGACTGTCAAAAGACGAATACGTTCTGTCCTCAGACTACTAAAAAACGTACTCATTGTTTTTTTGAACCTTCTTAGAAGCGACGTGCAATATCTCCGCATTGAACGGGCGTGTTGAGCAAATAGTGAGGCTATGACACTACATTACCTCGATCCTGTATAATGCCGAGAATCTTGCATTGCAATAGTCCGCAGATACAGAACGAGTATCTCTTAAACTAAATTATTATTTAATCTGTAAAACAACTTCATGCTGCAAATAAATTGAACTTGAACTTGAACAGAACGAGTACTAAGGCTACGAGTATTACAGTACAAGATCGCTTTATGTTCGAAACTCCCAAAAGACGGTTTCTATACTTTTGTGGTGAACTTAGGGCTTGTGAAGTTGTGGGGCATATTTTTAGTGTGTTATAGTCCAGTACTTCCACTGCCTTGCTACTCGTTTTACTTCCGAAGTGTCGCAAGAAAAGACTCTCCGAAAGCTATCGAATGCATCTTCAAGTTTTCGACGAAAACAAGGTTTTCGGTGTTCTGTGAATAGGGTATTAAATAAATTTTGTGAGCTAAGCTACGTTTCGTTTGCTTGTTCAAAAAATTAGCCAGCAGTTAGTCGCTGGGGTTTCATATAAAACGTTCAGATGTTGTTTTAACTACGAGAACCTTATAACTGCTTGAAAACCTCTATCCAATTTCAAAGGATATAGTGGAATTCCAACTTATCTGAGAGACCGTCATCCTATATTAGCAAATTAAGCTGAACGGTCTACCTTGAGTAGTTGATGGAGAATGGAAGACTCTTACCCAAAGCCATGTCGAAACACTCCAAAGTGTCGATAACATTATTTTCCAGAACAAAGGCACCACACAATTTCGTGTGTCTACAGCTAAAGTACCTACGTTCGCTATCGGTAATTAGACTTAAGTGCTCGTTGCACATGACTATAGGCAGATTTCTAGGAAAACAAGGGAAAAGTGAACCCGTTTCAACGTTTTTTTCTTTTTGCTCTTTTGTCCGTAATGCGCGCATGTTATCACTTCTATTTTTGTACTTCGTTTAATGCCTGAAACTGATATCGATATTACTGTGAGTCTGTTAAATGAGGAAAGTGCAATTTTAACTATTGGAATACTGCAAAGGGATTTATAATCTGCATTGGGGAATGTTTAAAGAGAAATGGTATAAATGCGACCAGCGGACTGATATAACAATGACAATTTGACATGACATTCCTGATCTCAAACTGAGTTCTCAACATGCCAGAAAGATGATCAAAGAATCAGACGTCAGAGTGCTTAAAAAATCCGAATCTCCCAGGAAACTGACGATAGTCAGTCGTATGTTAAACCTAAGAAGAACGAAATCGTAATGGCACTAAAATCCACTGGTACACAGACCGTTCTAAATGAGAGCTAACGCTGCTGGAGTCTATGGGGAAAGGTTCCAAAGCGATATTGCACAAGGAAGATCAATGAAAAATGTTTCAAGCAGAGATGCAAACTATTTTAGAGGTGCAAACTATAAAGAATGCACCCTTTAAGCTCCTAAGATCATACTCGATTGAGTAAAAGCTGGTTTGGGACTGTTTCAAACTCCTCGCCTTGGTTAAAGAAAATATAGCCACTGTTGCCTTGCATACGAGGTCATTTGCTTTGAGGGGTTTGACGGCCTACGTTCTAGGAGTAACATTCAGTCAACAATAAAGGAGATGATTGCCTTTCTGGATACCGCACTTTATCCAAGGGCCAGAGCTTCATTAGCCCATGCTCTTAGCAAAGCCAAAGGGTTGCCTACTTGATCTCAAAAAGAAGACGGAATGGTTTTAGCTGGTTATCAAATAAATTACCGGCCGGTAGAGAGATACTAAACAGCAAAAGCACCCAATATGAGAAAATTCAGTCAGTTGCCAAACAGTTAGGTGTGCTGTTTTCTAAATAATCTATACCTACGTCGCCTCAGCGATTAATCACAATCACACCCCTTTGCTCGGCGTCAATGCATCTCTCATTATCCCACACCATGACGAATGTCATTTAAAACTATAAACTATGCCCATTATTTGGGCCAATCGTTCCTATTATAAACCATCAGTCACACATCTAAATATACACAGTCATAACTAGGTACACCTTATCGAATTACCACACAAATTGGGTACACACCACCGATAACCAATTATAGTCTGCGTTTTCCCATTCAGAAATGAGAAAATGAACAAATATAACCTCAAATCGATTACGAAATGTGGCAAACTGTTGACGTTACGGCAATCGCATGCCGTGTACACAGTACACTAAGCACCGGGCAAAGCAATGAACCCCGCGTGACATCGATCCAAAAACGAAATGAAAAATTAAAATTTCCCAACTCTCCGCTCTCTATCTCTTTCCTTCTCGATTAGCTTTAGCCATTTTCCAGAGACGAAGACGACACCGGCGAGGTGGAACAGAGAGTGAAACGTTTGCCATATCCATTACAAAACCGAACTCTCCCCGCCTGCACTTTCCCATTGTCTACTGTGTATAATCCACTTGTGTGCAGTGCTACCGCTTGAAAGTTCAGATTACCAGCCGTCGAAGAAGGCAATCGACCTCTCATGAATGGGACAAGTGCTACTAACTACTATGCTACTCCTCTTCCAGATCAGTAGTGCACTGCGAGGTATGCCTACACGCTGGTAGGGCACATCCGACGTGATTGTGGACCATCTACTGTATATTGTTCAGCAGAGGGCGGAAAATCTTTTAATTCAACCGTCAATGAGTTTTTTTTTTTTTTTTCGTATTGTCGTCTTCTTGTTTTTTGCACTTTGCATTGTGAGGACGAGAAGGAGGTTCGCATTTGGATTTGTGTTGCATGGAAAAGGGAGAGGAGGTCAGCGGCCTATCCCGCACAGCGAGAGATTGTCTTTTATTTATAATCATTGGAGATGCAGCTAACCCAAAGTTGCAATTCACAAAGGAGATTTGTATACAAACTGGTATAATATAGATGGCGGTGGTCAGATATAAAAGTTTGCGCTATAAGTTTGTGCCTTGTGGTTAGGACTTGCTTCGTTTAACCTGAATTTGTGTGTTTCAATTATTTTAAGTGCGGGATTATCTTCGATCCATTTTCTTTGCTTTTTGCGTCTCGGTTGGTGGAACAATGTTGACTGGTATAAGTTGCACGAGAGCCTGTTATTTGTTAACGGTGATTTATACCCATTGGTATTGGCAAACCCTGGGTTGCATTTAAAGGACGTCAGTCTTATTGCAGTTTACATCATGCTTACTTCGAGGGGTGAAATTTTGATTCGCTCGTGTTTCCCCTTTTGAACATAGAGGGGCCACCATTGCCACTTCGCGGCATTGTTATCTATTTCTGGCAATATCAACGAATATCGACGTGACTTCTTATCAACTGCTCTGCGTCACGCATTACTCGGCCGATTCACTTTTCTATACGTTGAGTCCATTACTGAACGTGGATATTTATACAAACGTCCATCTTTCCCGAATGTATCACTGAACTGTCGATGTAAGATTTCTTCGGTGGAGTGCTACGATGACTCATAATGAGTGCGTTACGAGACAGCAGCCAATGCACGTTTCCTGTCATCTGCAAGTTCACTTGACAACTGCGAGGTTATGTCGGTTCCAAAACTCTTGTTCGTTTTTCTTGGCCTTTTGGGGGCAAAGAACTTTAATAAATCATATGCAAAACTATGTAAGTTCATATTATATGACTTCTATTGCCGTGTAAAGTGTCCTTTATGTACGTCACTTGTTCCGCCCTCACTTATATAGGACTAATTGATGTAGTTTTCGCAAAATTGCCTTTAAAACGATTCGTCATCGTGTCAAAAACGACTCCAGCACAGCAAACCAGTATACTTGGGGTCCTTGCGTAACCTGCAGGGACAAATCACTTGCTGCGTAGGTTGTAAGTACAGGAAAACAACGAAGTTCTCTCTTTTATTCCATGTCCTCTTCTACAAAAAAAAGAAAAAGAAATAAAAATACTAAAAAACTGAACAATAAACAAACCAACAACTCACAATTTACAGGACCATACCAATTATTGTTCCTTTCTTCTCCTTCTGATGCTTGCGTATTCCACTGTTGGTTTTGTTCACTTGTTCAAAAATTACCTCCACGATTTTAAGTATTCACAATGCAAGAGTTGTGTGTGCTGGTTTGCGACCGTGTGGTTGTACCTCTAAATATGGTAATTTAACACCTGAGAGGGATTGGTTGTTGAGTACAATAATTCTTGAGGCATATATACATAAAGGCATGAGCCCGAGAAAGAAATACCCGCACGATCGCGGCAGGTTGTGTATAGATTGTTCATGCTGCAGACAATGATTTACTTCAAGTTCCGTTTTGATTGATATCAAAGTGCAAGACAAATGACACGTCTATTGGTGGGTATTGTGTTTGTGTACTCGACGATTTGTAGAGCAGATGGGACAGGTATATGGGTATCATGACGGACAGTTCTAGGGAAATATTGAGTAGGTATATTGTGCATTGCTGAGGAGCATATTTCGTGAGAGATAAGGCATCAACTTCAGAAGAACTTGCGTGAATGATGTTGTGACAAATAGTTGTGGTGGACACTGGAAGACCATTTTAGACTATAGGTCTACTTTTGCTGTGGGTATAATGACAACAATGACACAAGTTTCAACAGGAACTCGTGCCCGACGAGCTGCTGTAACTTCAGTTATCTTATGCCGCAGACTCTCTCATTGGGGCGACCAAAAATCCCTCTTGGCTTTTAATGTCCAGCGGTTGAATTACCGCATGCGCGATCGAGTACTAAGTGACTGCATTTGATGTTGTTTTGCATGTAAAATCCACACAATTCAGTGACGTATTGCTCGCTCACGGATGCAGTAGTTCACCCTTAGGTTAAATGGTTCATTAAGCTTACAGGAAGTTTTCAGTTGCCTTCGCTGTTAAACAGACTGTAGAATTTTTGTTCCTAACCCTCAGTAACGACTTTGAGTACACGGTTTCGCCAACCTCTAGTTTGCTGTTGGGATCTGTTTACTTTACTCTTTTTTATTATTATTTTCATTTCCTCGGTGCTCTTTCTTTTTCCTCGTCAAAGATGCCTATATACATCCATCCTTATTTGATTGTAAATCTCACGAGCCTTTCTCCTCATTATATGCAGCGCTGCTACTTAAGCTACGATTAATCGTCATTTTTCGCAATAAATTTTGACGTTACAAAAATTCGGCCAGACGCTTGACAGGCAATCACACGTAGTGGTTAAACGCTGACACCCTCCTTACAACAGTCACCGTAGTTCGTAGTAGATGTCTTACTTACTTACTTAGGTGGCGCTACAGTTCGATGTGAACCAGGGCCTCAACCAACAAACCTCTCCAGTTAGGCCGGTCCTTAGCCAACTGCCTTCAGTTGCGCACTCCAAGTTGGTTGAGGTCGTTTTCTACTTGTGCGCGCCACGTAAGGCGAGGTCATCCTCTACTGCGTTGACCCTCTGGATTGGAATCGAAGACTCTGCGGGATGGAGCGTTGATGCCCATTCGCTCTACATGTCCTAGCCCTCTCAAACATTGCAATGCGCAGTTTTTTTTGACTAGGTCGATGTCGCTGTACAGCTTATACAGTTCGTCGTTGAATCGTCTCCTCCAAACCCCGTCAACACAAACGGTACCGAATATCTTACGAAGAATTTTTCTCTCGAAACGACCAAGGATATCTTCATCCGCTTTGGGAATAGTCCATGCTTCAGATCCATACAACAGGACTGGGATGATGAGGGTCTTAGGCAGAGGGCCTTACTACACAGTTGCCTTCTCAGCCCAAAGAAACAAGAGTTATTCTCCGTTTGATTTCTGACGAGATGTCATTTTCAGATGTGATAGCAGAGCCAAGGTAGACAAAGTCCCTTACTGCCTCAAAATAGCTGTCTATTGTGATGTTCTGCCCGATTCGTCGATGTAGGGTGTCCCTTCTTGTTGACAGCATATACTTGGTTTTGCCCTCGTTAACTGCTAAGCCCATTAGCCGCTTGCAAACGCGCCAGTGACAGCTCGCTGTGTTCTTCCTATTATGTCAATATCGTCCGCGTATTCAAGAAATTGTACAGACTTTTGAAAGATCGTGCCTCGTATGTTGGCTTTTGAGTTTCGCACAATTCGTTCGATGTCACAGTTTTTTTATACTTATTTTAGATTTAAAAGTTAGATTTTTGACGCGAGAAGGCGCTGTGTTATCGCAACGCTTCTGCTTCAATTCCCTTGACCTAGTTACCGCCAACAATGCCTTCGTTATCTCGTCCCCGCAGTATATATATCCACATATAGCCAGTTTTTTCTTGTTTTTTTTTTTTGCACTTTTACAGTCCCGCGTCTAAATCCAAGCTCTTCAAATAAAAGCACTCCCCTTGGCATATTTTATCAAAGAATTCCATTCAATGAATTAAGTAAACAAATCGAAATTGCGTTGTTCATTTCCATTGACAAAATAAAATTCATTAAAATAGGTAAGGCACACACGCACACACATGGTGTCGGAAGGGGCGACGCAATTTTCTTCTTTCTTCTTTTTTATATGGAACGCGCAATAACAACAAACAACACAATTGATATGTCACTCGCAGTCGTGGCAAGAGGCTGCCATAACAGTTTGATTTTCGTTTCCCATTCAAAATTGAATTTTATTTTGCCACTCGATCATGCAGGCCTGCTCCACTTGATGGAGAACAAACTTAATTCAAATAATTCCAAAGCCAGTAGCTGCTCTAGAGTGTAGGCCACGCCTGTTCACTCTGCTCATCGCCGGAAGCCAAGAGCCACCAGCAAAGAATCTCCATTTTTCACTGGAAATGTTTTCTTATTCCTCAACGAATATTTAAATTGGTTCACCAGGTGAAGTAAACCTCTGGGCACATATTGCGATTCCTTCGAAACTGTAGGTAGGTATATTTTGAAAATTTCCTATAAACAGTATTTTTTTTTGCATGCCCCACCGGTATATATACGGAGGCCGGTTTCCACCTTGTGGAAAAATAAAAACGTAAACAACACCATCTTGATTTCATTCTCAAAACGTGAATGCTATTCAAACGAATAATTTATGACGAAGCGGGGGTGGCGCAGTAATTCAATTCACCGTGAAATATAAGATTCTCTATAATAGTCCAATCAATTGAATTGCTTCACCAATTTGAGAATCGCGTTAATGGCTTTAAATTGTTCCACGGATGACATTTAGTATGTCATGTGAGATGATGTTGGACCGAAATGGTATTTGCACGAGAAGCGCGTAATGTGTGCATGGGCGTTTGTAAGAGTTCGATGGCATTTATATATAGATAAAAGATGCAAAGCGATTTGAAAACAGGTAAAATGAGGCAGTGAATGGGGTTAGGGAGTTCTTTTGTTGTATTGCGATGCGATCGCCGGCAGGAGGAACAAATTTATATTAACTTTTGAATTCGATTGTGTTACCTGATATTTGGCGAAGTTCACGGAAGTTCATGTGACTGGTACAAGTAAAGGGTGTTCGCGAAACAATTTTCGAATTTAAAATTAAATAATAAAAGATTCACAGGTTTTTATATAATCGTTTTTATTTTAAAATAAAACATACAAATGCGGATTTATGTTTTGAAAATAATTGAAGTTAAATGTTTACCACGGAGACGAACACACTCATTTAAACGAAACACCATATTTTTTGTGAAAACTTTTTTGCAAGTTTCTTGCGAAATTCCTCTGATTTCGTTGCGAATATCTTTTCAGTTGCAATAAATTTCGCGGTTTGTTAACGTAGACTTTAGATTTAAGAAATCCCCATAAAAAAAAAGTCCGCAGGTGTTAAGTCTGGCGATCTGGGGGGCGATGGGATATCACCATAACGACTTATGACTTTTTCGGGGAAAATGCGCCTTACAATGTTCATTGATGCCTCCATCCTGTTGAAACCATGTCGATCCGTTTACCCATTCATTGTTCTCCAACTCAGGTTCCAAAAAGTTTTCCAACATAGACGAATAGGTTTGGGAATTTTTTTTCTTAGTGAAAGACGTGGATTTGCAATAACATCACGACGAACTGCTTCAATTGTTTCGTCAGTTCTCACAGTTCGCGATACACTTGGCCCGTGTCCCACTACAGGTCCTTGTTCACGAAAACTTCGCACCCACTTGCCAATAAGTTGCGTACTAGGACAATCCCGTATACGCCGAATATTGAAATGTCTTGCGAATAGCCACGGGAGAATCGTTATTTTTAAAATATGCCTCTACAGCAAACGCACGATGCTCCGCCGACCAACGATCCATGGCTACTAAAATCCGCACGACGCGTAAGTGTAATGAATACGCCTCCCCCCTCCGCCGATACCCCGCTCGCCGTTTATTCAAATTCAAAGTCGAAAATTCTTTGGCGGACACCCTTTACTTTACAGGGCCGCAACCAATACGCCTCTCCAGTTAGCACGATCTTTGGCTAACTGCCTCCAGTTGCGCACTCCAAGTTGGTTGAGGTCCCCTTCCACTTGCGCGCGCCACCTAAGGCGAGGTCTTCCTCTACTGCGTTGTCCCTCCGGGTTGGAATCGAAGGAAGACTCTCTGGGCCGGAGCGTTGGTGTCCATTCACTCTACATTTCCTAACCATCTTAGACGACTAATGTGTACTTTTCTGATCAGGTCGACGTCGCTGTACAGCTCGTAGAGTTCGCTGGTAAATCTTCTCCTCCAAGTCCCGTCAACGCAAACGGGACCAAAAATCACTCGAAGAATTTTGCGTTCGAAGCGACCAAGAAGATCCTTATCCGTTTTTGCTATAGGGTCCATGCTTCTGCGCCATAGAGCAGGACAGGGATGATGAGAGTTTTATATAGAACTAGCTGACCCGGCGAACTTAGTTCCGCCCAAATTCTTTAATGTAGGTAATGAAATTAATAATTCCGAGCTTTCGCTTCATTCCGCTTCATGTAATTCGGTAAATTCAAATTTTTTATTCAAAAGTTATATTAAAATTAAATAAATAAATAAAATCAAACACTTGTCGGCCAATCTACCGATTTTTCACTGAAGTGCTTTATGGTACACAACATTTTTTGTTCTATGTCTATTATCGGGTGAGTACACGTACAAAGCGAGAGCTTTGCCAACTCTTGAAATTCAAGATTTATGCCACACACATCCAGCGATTGTCCTTGCGACTTATTAATTGTCATAGCAAAAGCGAGACGTACGGGAAATTGAAGACGCTTAAATACGAACGGCAAATCGTTCTGAATAAGTGGAATCCGCGGAATAAAAACACCTTCGCCTTTGAATTTTCCAATAAAAATCGTTGCTTGAATAATATTTGATATTAAATTCTTCACAATCAAACGCGTACCGTTACAAAGTTTTGGTTCATTTATGTTGCGCAACAAAATGGAATAGTTGGTGGCTTCGTTTTCATCCATCACGGAGTCGACTGATTTGCATGAATGCAACTCAATCAATCATGGTCAATATAATTCTGAGCGATATTCGGGAAAAAATGCATGATTAGTTCTTCCGCTGTCGTTTTAAATTTGCAAAACTGTTGTGGAAACTCAATCAGGCCGGTGATTAAGTTTGCTGGAATCACACCATTTCCCATCGCCAACAATTGCCTGGAGAACTCTGCAGCGGACTGGTCATTTTGTAAGAAACTCGCATGTTTGTTGTCAAATGCAATTTCTTCACGTATCGCCATAAAGCAGACGCCTTCAGGCAAGCATTCAATTCAACTGCCGGAGTTGATCTCGAAATGACAGGCAGCATTCGACGAAAATCGTCCGATAGCAAGATCATTGCTCCACCGAAAGGTCGCTTATCATTACGTAAATTATTCAGGCCCCCAATGCGCGTTTGTAAGCCATTGTGCATTCGTCCCATATGATAATCTTACCGCCTTCTAACAAAGTAGCCGCTATCCCAAAAGAGCCTAGGGCCAAAGCGATCTCAGATCTCGAACGAATTGTAGCCAAAATCTGTGAAATCAGGAATGTATTTTCAGTTCCACCGGGCGCATCAAGGAAGAAAATTCCGCCATTTTCGTTATCGACTGCTTGCATCAATTCATCGTACACTTTCTTTTGTTCTTGATTCAACATTGGCACATTTGTTCGAACAGCTTGACTCAATGCGATTCGATCGAAGTCCATTTCTCGCTCCAATTCTCGATTAAATGCGTCTTGCATTGAATGATTTGGCTGTGGCATCCCCAATTTGAACAACAAATTGCCACTCATGATCAGACACATATCCTCGATCATAATCAAAGCTTTGTTGCGCATTTCATCTGACATCTCCAGTAAGCCGTTTAGGCAGAAAAAAAAAAAAAAATTGTAATCATTTTTGTATACTTAACTCAAAAATGACAAATTTCGACTTTGTCACTTTGCTTTTAAAGCGACGATGTGTAGCCTTCAACACTTTTCAAAGCGTTTTCCATTCACTGGTTAAATTTTATATGCAAACATTCTAAATTAGCGTCCCGATTGATTTCTAAATATTTATACATAAATAATTCACACAAATAGATTCACCCAATGCAATTACTTTCTTTGCTGTAGAGAAAAAAACAAACTGAAACGCACTTGTATTGGTAAATCTGAGAAAATATAGACTCGCAAAAGCGCGAAGATTTTTTTCTTTGTTCCAAACGCACATAAAAAGTGCTCTGAGAGCTTCCAATCGAATGCCACAATAATATTTAAGGATTACGCTGTCGAACGGGATAAAAAGTATCTTATGTCCGTCTCTTGGCTCTAAGCTACCTCCCTACCAATTTTCACCCAAATCTGTTCTGCCGTTCTTGAGTTATAAGTGGTGTAACTAACACGACTTTCTTTTATATATATAGATATATAGGTGCAAGTACTTACGAGGTATAAAAGATCCGAATTATCAAAGCTAAGTGTGTGAATGTCTAAATTACTACGCTTCGATTAGAAGAGTCCAAACGGCTAATTGAGAAGCAGAGAAAAGGTCCGCATTATAGAAGAGCATTTCCAGAGTAATACTGACGTAACTTAATTGTTACTTTAACCTCGAAATTTAAATAAATAAACTAAATTGACAGCTAGAATTGCGCCAACTTGTTAAGAAGACCCAGAAATTCCAAATCGATTTAATTTTCAAAATATTCAACACACTTTTGCAGGTGTTTGAACCCTTTTTCGGCGCACTTTTCTCATCCTGATTGAGGTAACCTCCAACACATCATGTGGTTTGAACGCATCAACCGCTTCTTTAGGCGTCGACTTTGTCCTCGCATTTTATGTTTGATCTGCGGAAATACGAAGAAATCATTCGGTGTGCAAATTCCGAACTGTACGATGTTTTGAATGCTCAAAAATGTGGTTGTTTGAGCCGCTGCGATGTGTGAGAGCTTGCTCGTGGTGAAGAATGATTCGCCTTCTGCGATTGCTTTCCCATATTTTTGTACACACTTCTGGCAAACAAATGGGGGTGTATCTTTCAGAATTAAACACTTTGAAACGCCGCAAATTGAATTTTTTCAACATTTCTTGCCACCAATCGACAAGTGTCTTTCAACGCAAACAAATATTTTTGACGACCAAATTTTCATTTTCAAGCACGCCTCAATCTCACTGCATGTTACAGGACGATCTTGCAACATCAGTTCAACCTCAGCATCGATGTTTTCTGGCTGAACAACTGGTTTTGAACGACCTGTATGCAATTAGTCCTGTATCGAAGTGCGAACATGATTGAATTTGGAAAACCAGCGAAACCAGGATTTTGCTTCATTACCAAAAGTCGAAGCGAGTTGGTCGTCACACTCGTTTGTGTTTAATTCACTGCGAAAATCATTTCACGAAAATGTTGACGATTGAACTCCATTTTTTGACCCAGATAAATGTTTCAAGTAAAGAACTGTAACCAACACAAATAGCACTCGTTTGACAAAACATTGGGAGTACGAGTGCCATTAAAAATTTAAATTTTACGATGACAACGTTAAATTTGACGTATTCACACTGGTGTTGCCATAGAATTTAGTCCGGGGAGTTTTACCTAAAGGCACACCCGCGGGGAGAGTGGTTAAAGGAGGGACGGGTGTGAATCAGTACGCAGGCGCAGTCCTGGCATCGATTATTCGAGTTTGCGAATCGTGCATGTTGGTAACTCGTGCTACCACATCTTTGGAAGATTATCACATCCAGTGGCGCAAAAAAAAGGACTTAACTGGCAACCTCCGTACACGTTGGGTGACTTTGTGAATATCGAAACGAAGACTGTCAAAGTTGGCGCATAATCTGCCGAAATTAGAATAAATATTCAAAGTTGGAGTTTTTTTGTAGTAGACCCAAAAAGTTCTCCTATGACACGTTAAAGACTTCCCGATCTCTTGTTTGAAGAACAGTTCACAAGTCGTTTACTTGTTAAACAAGATGAAATCAGTCCAGGCTATTAATTGACGTCAAAGCAATTCCGTCTTCATAATTGAGCCTTTTGTACCTACAGTGTAAGCTATGGTTAACAACACGTGCCACGTTCTAACTCTGCATCTACTACAAAAGGTACCTGGTGGTTGCACACGTTTGGGAAACAAGCGCCACAGGACAGTTTTGTTCTCACTATTCTCCTTATCGAGACAAATATTTTAGCGCAGGTATAAAAACTATCTTACGGCACCAAAAAACCCACAGTTCCCCAGGTTAAACAGTTGAATGTATACCTAGAACTACGTTGAAAATTGGGTATTGGTATTGTATATCTCCCACACATCCTCACATAAACAGTTCGCCCCTTTCTGTTTCGTAAGAAGATTAACCATCACCCAACTGCAGTCACGATTCATTGCCCTTCCCAACGACACCGCCTTCCTATTGACAGTATATCGTTGAATTATAAAAGTTAAGGAGTCTTTGGGCGTCATGCAACCCATCGACGGCAAACTTCTACGATACAATCAGAAATTTGAATTGATCAACTTTTCGGTTGCGGCTACCACCATGTCGCCACACGCTCTAAGAAGTCAATATACACATGCATAACTAATTACCGCAGAACGATTAATTTCTGGTGTTCAGTAGATATATAAACCGAGCGACTGTGTGAGAGCAAATTGATGCGGTCGTGACACAGTTGAACCAGTTACGTGACGCGACTATCGAAATGGAAAACTCATACTGATATTACCACATACGATAACCACCAAGTGTCCGTGCCAATAACCTCCCTTCGGGTCAGAGTGTTCCACTTTTTAGGGGTAGTACTAGCACGTCGATGTCAAAATATATATACCTACCCATTAACACACTACTACATTAACATTTATCGCACTAGGTTGTTATAATCCAATTAAGACGAAACTTATGCCAGCTCATTACAGCATTCAGCAGCATTCTGGTTGATTGAGCTTCGATGGTGTACGAGTATGTTCGTCTACCTAACCGCCACGCTTAAGGCGTTTCAAAAATTAATTACTCCTTGCAAATTAACTGAGTCTGATGGTTATAATCAAAATTTACACTCAAACGTTGAGTATAGATTACCGCTGGGTAGAGACACCAGACAAATGAGATTGAAGTTTTCGAAACCACTACCATATCAGAGAGGAGAAGGGGATCACTTTCGCAAAAGCTCCTTGCAATTAAGTTACGGGCCGTAGGGCATTTCTTTTACCTAGTAGGCAGTCGCTATAATATGTGGAGGTACATTCAAAAGGTGTCTCTTAAGTAATCCAGGTACAAGGCTGCTGAAACAGACTGCCAGCATTTTGCCAAGATGATTTCATGTGGGTAGGTATATTAAATCGTCGTAAGGGATGAGCTAAGCCATTATATAGGTACCAGACGTTTACAACAACGATCAGGAGGGAAATGTCTGTCGTATTTGTCAAACAATGAAAAGCAACTGAGCTGTCTCTTTTATGATCCTCACAAACATTTTTTTATTAATCGGCGATCGTGCATTGACAAAAACGACTCAGAATTGTTTTGGGTTACCATTTTCTACGCGCAGCTTCGTGAGAAAAGAAACGTCTCAAGAGATCTGAGAGACAAGCAGTTTATTGCCATAAACGAGGTTCGTAATTATATTTGATAAGCATGTACGAGTTCTTACAAAACTACTCGTTGCCAGGCCAGAGGACCTAGATTGCTTGCGACTTGGAAGTCTCTAATACCGTATGCGTAGAGGGCGAATGTGATTTACCTGCTTGTCTGTTTGCTGATTTCAGCGATTGCAAAGTTGTCTTCTGAATAGTGAGGTGCAGAAATCGTAGCTAATGCCTGCGATGACCAAAATCGCCATTAGCTACAAACTTAGAGGTTCTTTTAGGAAGAGAAAAGCCAACAATATTGAGTTTATGTAGCCAGCAACGCAGGGCATCAACTGACACAATGTAAAATACAATCCACTATCAGCAACTTAGCCGCCCTTACCAGCACGGAGCTTTTAATGCCGATCAAGGTTAGGACAGGAAATTAACTAGCCCCACCCTCACTTTAGTCGCATTCCCCCCTCGGCTCGTTTAGATAATGCATGGTGCTTGGAAAACTTCGACCCATAAATTCAAAACTAGTTATGTGCGCCTGTGTGTACTCACAAAAGATTCAAATAAGTATTTAAAAGCAGCCGGCAAGTTTGTGTGCGCGATTTACGTCCATCAAACATGCAAATCCGAGAAAGATGTAAATTCGATGTATAGATACACATCGTCCACTCAATGACATTGGACAACCAGCAACAGCAAACAGCGCGTACAACGAGGAGGCGTTTGGGGGACTCCATTCACCGAAGGCAAAAAAAAAAAAAAACTCGGCAACAAAAATATGCGTAGGCTTTTCCGCCCGCTGTGTGTATGTTGCTACTTTGTATATTTTCGCTTCAGCTACTGTGAAACTGATGTTCTTCCAATTACACTCCACTGCTTTTCTAGAGCTACAAATTTACTGTTCTGATTGCGTGCCAGTCTGACGTTTCAGTCGTCTCGAATTCAATAGAAGACAACATGAAGAGGCAGGCATCCCCAACCCCACAGGAGTAGTGAGTAGTGTATTGAAGTCACCCTTCCCTGTGGAGACTTCCACCCTAATTCATTCACCATCGTTGGGGGTGTGGGAGGGCTGGCGCTTTCTCAATGGCAGAAAAGTATGAGACTTTTACATGCAATTGTTTTGGGATTTTCTTGCTTTTTTTTTATTGATTCGAATGGGGAGCAGGGCCGCCGTTCGTCGCCCCCACACGCATACAAGTTGAGTGAATTATCCTTCACACCAATCGGTGGGCTTTCTTGACTTGCCGCACAAATGAAATTACCCTAGAAACGACGACGGGGCGTAAAATGTGTTTTTCTTTATTTTAGTAAAGTGGATTTTTTTTTCTTTTTCTGTGAATTTTCAACTGCTTACCTTGATATGGATTTTTTTGTTTTCCTCGCTCTCAGTCTGTAGGGGTTTTGCTTGAATTTGAACACTTTTTCACTAAACAGAATTATTTTACCTTAAATCACGATAAGCCCGTAGGAAAGCGCACACAAACACACGAAACAGGGAGGAAAGAAATTTAATAAAATGAGCAGAAGAAAAAAATAAAATTATGTCTCGGTCTCAACGATGAGTTTTCACGTTTTTCACACGTAATTACACACGAAAACTCAACAAAAATGGATGTAAAGTGTGGCCGAATGGTTTTTTGTTACATCAATCAATTGTAAGAAGTTATTTAAATGAGGTAAAACTGAGAAAATTTAAATTAAATTCGATGTGATAAAAACCGAAAGCGATTCTTTGTCTACAATCTGCACGCCGCCATAATTAAACTGAATTTGATGGATGCAGTTGAAATTGAATATTGTAGGAAGAGTTGCACGAATTGAATGGGATGGAAAGGTTGCTGAAAGTGGGTGTGTTGTCTCTTTCGGTAGTGGCTGAACTGGAATAAGATAGAGCGAGAACACTGGTGGTTTTTGTGTTGACGTTTTGCTGGGGATAATTTTTCAGTGCGACATCTATGGGACATTAGAAAAGGTGACGACAATTTCTGCTGTTTTGAAATTAAATAAGCACAGGGTGCTATTGGATAAAATAATTTGTTGGTTTAATTTGTTGCATAATATGACGACAAACTAATATGTACCACTAAAAAAAATATAGGTATGTAGTTTTAAAATAATCAACGAAGTGTTTAACTCGGATTGTTGTGCAAAAGATATAAAAAAACTAAATTGAGGAACATTTCAGTCCTTTTTGTTATTATTGTTTACAAACTTCCTTATGGAATTAATTGTTTAGGATGGGGGTCAGGATTTTTCTTCTTAAAATGTTTGCTTTGGATCATACACTAGGATGTGAATACATCGACTACTGTTCTTATTTAATAAAGTGAAGTGAAGCATCGATAGCGTTTCTTTTTGTAAAACATTTTATTGTCAAATGATTGTTATTTATTTTGCATGTGCGGTAAATTTCGTGTAGGTATATCTACAGTCCCGGATGATTAAATAATTTAATTCAATACGCTGCATTACGTCTCCAATACTCTCCGTGCTTCGTTTCACGTCTGTCTTTTTCATTTTCAGATTTTCCGCGGTACCTTCGTTCTCGTCCGTTTCTTCTTTGAAAGATTATGCGGCGGTGCAGCGGTAGTTGCAAGAGACAGCAGATTTATTACATTGTTCAGTAAGATTTTTAAGTGCATTGAAAAATTATTTCCTTAGGATATTTTTAGCTGTAATCTACTTTTATGATATTATTTTTTAAGCAGGCAGTTGCAGTTTTGCGCAAGACTTATTGTTATTCGACTTTATTCATTAATGTCAACTGTCATTTACAACGACATTATTTTTCAGCGTAAACCTGACGCAAGACGGCGATAAATGTATAGTACGACTTGCTGATCGTACATCAAATTTATTCAATTTTTTAAATGTTTTACTTTATAGTCAAAAAAAAAATATAACTAAAACCACTGAATGCTAATAAAAGTCTGAACAAATTTGAACTATTACACTACGTTACGTCAGACTCACTACTGTCAACTTAGGTTTTTGTTCATTAGACAGGCTCTTCAGACTTATAACCTGTGTGAGGTCTCAGAGAAGAAATGTTTTAAATTAAAAAAAGCCACACTACAAAGTACAATAACATATTTCCACACAACCCGATTTTGGTTGTCCCATTGTCCCGTTTTTAAACTAATAAACTATGAATAATCAAAGAAAAATCAGCCCTTAAAACCAAAATATTATGAAGCACCCGCCATTTTTATTTATCAACCTTTAGAATTAAGTGACAAGTCAGTGGTAAATTATATTTTACTTATTTATCACTATCAAACTGACGCAAGAACGCAATATAAGAGTATGACTTGCTGAGTATCTGCGGGAACAAAATAAATGATGAGGATGCTCGTTTTTATTAATATTAGGTATTCTATACTCCAGTGAATGTCAGCAATGACAGATCCACAAAACCACCTGCGGTAAAGTGCATTGGCCTCTGGGCATTCATCAGAAATATTGTCAACGATTTCCTATACCTTTGATCGTAATTGTACCATGCCGAGTTGTAGCCACTTGCCGCTAGAGTTTTACTCTGTAATTAAGAGAACATTTTCATGAATTATTACAGTGTTCTTGTGGAATGTGACAAGATTGAATACCTGCTCCGTCACCTCATTGCCAAACCAGCAATAGACGAACAGCTCACAAAAAATACACCCACAAAATAAGTAAGTTAAAAAAGCTTGTGATGAATTCGATTGGACTGTTGCTTGAAATCCCGTAATAGCGAAAGTGAGCATCGAAGTGCAAAACTGCAACAGCAGGGGGTATTTGAAAGCGTTTTCAGTCTCCTTGCGTATACTGAAATTAAATTTTGATTTTGTTCTAAAAAGAAAACTTGTAGGTACTTACTCAAGAATCAATTGATGATGTTTTATCAATCCGCATAAGTATGTGTTGACGTCAGCTATGTCAGTCTCCGCAAGCCTCTCGAAAGCAATGTTTAAGATCTTTGCTTGGTATCGAGTTTGGTTAATCAAAGTGACATTCAAATAGTCAACTCCGACAATCTGGATGGCTGACAGAATGATCGCCAGACCCATGTAGTAATTTTGAACTTTGTTTGGCAGAAAGTCGGGCAGTTTAACCCTAAAAGGGAACACCTTGCCTTCCATATTTGTGGGATCTAATACAAGATAATCAAGTATGGTACTTTTTGACTTGGAATTGTTTTTGAGGCGGTATTTGTTTTGACACTTATCTTTAAAACCCGGTTTTTTAGCTTTTTTGTTCGCTTTTATTTTACCTACCAAGTTATATCTATGTAAATATTCACATGCTTAAAATAAGTACCCCAAGCCGCAAATCCAATTCGCCTTTTCTGAGATCGAAGCTCAAAAAGGCTTAGTGTTAGCAAAAATGCGAGTCAAGTTTTCAGTTGACTGGCATTTTACGTTTAACAGAACTGAAAATGTCGTCGTAAGTTTCGGAACAGCGACCAATTTCAAAGATCTGTCAACGGCGTTGTGCATATTTAAACTTTGACTCGGCCCATTCGACTTAACTTTATTCCGTCAATGCCGAATTCCGATTTTTCTTTTAGGTACTTGTGCGGTATAACAAATGCAATCAATAACAACTGTCAAGTTGTATACAAAAGTTAAGAAATGGCCAACTTTTGCGGCTCCTTCTGTTCTTTAGTTTTTTTTTAACGCATTATTCTATTTGAAATTAGTTATAGTTAGTTTCATTTGTAGGTCGACAGTTGTTATTTAATGAATTGGATCAAAAAATGTCGGTGTTACTGTGGTAACATGTGTTCCCTTAAAACTAGGGGTTCTAAATGGTGTGCCTTGACTGTGCAAGTTTGTGTTTCTGTGCTATGTTTCTCACAAACATTTCCTAGGTTTTGACTTACTTAATGCGGCCATTGTCATCGCCATAATGCCCGTAACTATGACAATGCTGAAGTAGATCAGTAGCGGCATCTTGTTCTCGAACTCACCCCAGTAGAATGCCTCTTTCTATAGTTTATTGAATGAAAATATTCATATTGATTAGTACATACATTAGAGACTAACTATAGAGAGATATTGAACTCGCTTTTGTTTTATAGGAATATTTTGCAAAGAATTAGTAAATATTACAAAATGACAGATAAATTGATGCATTTAATAAATTTGACAGCTGAAAGAATATGGAGACGAGACAACAAATTCTGGATCACTAATGGCTTGTTTCATTTCCTTTAATTGTTTATTATGAACGTCATTTCATTTTAGGGTAATATAAGACCAAAATTTGACAGTAGTTTAACAAAATTGGGCACATTCAAGAATCTAGTTATCTTAAGTCGACTGGATAAGATGCAACCTGAACGCAAATACTAGAATGGTCGGGAACGCCACTTTTTCTACGTCAGCCATATATCAACCATATATGCCATATATGACAACTGTCAACTTAGTACTCAGTCACGAATTTCTTGACTAGATTCGTCGGCTACCCCTCCATAATCCATCATAAACGTCAAATGAAACAGCTTCTCATATGACCGATTTCAGCCAATCAAAACCAAGATACGTCTGACTAAGGCAACTAAAAAACAGCTTACTAAACTAGATACCTGAACGCCCCCATTAAATTTGTGACTTTTTGTGACGTTTGACCTTTGACGATCTATAATAATTTTAAAGAAGTCAAATATTTGATTGTCTGCAAAGAACTACTGTCAGAGTGTCAGGTCACTCTTTTCGAACTTATTTGTATAATTTATCTCTGAAAATCATACGGCGCATACCGCATACCGCATACGTAATGACAACTTATGATTTTGCCCATGTTTGACAGGTTATTGAATACTTTACTATTTTTAATTTGATAATACTTCGAGAAAAATCGTAATAAAACATCGTAAACCATTGTAAGACGACAGAAAATGTGTTGTAATGTGAATGTAATTGGGTAAATATTGTCAACTGCGTAATTGCAGCAGTGAGTTGGAGATATTTTTACACGTTATTTCTGGCTATCACAATCTGCAGCCGGTCTGCACAATTTATTTGCCCGTCAATTGGGCCCTTCTTCAGAAATGTAAAGGGAGAAACATAAAGCGGATGGAATGGGAGTAATCCAGATTAAGCTTATGTACATCTAGTTTGTGTGTCGTAGTCGTAAGCATAATACAATTAGTGGTTCATTTTGACATTAACATAAGCCCACATAATCTTATTACGGTTCAGCCTTAAAAAATAGTTTAAATTGAATTATAAAAGTTCGTCCAACTCTAAGCAATATAATTATTGTGCTCGTATTTTTGTGCAAAAACAATTTTAACAATTTACCTGCTTCTCAGAGATGACATATTTTTTCGACAAAGACCTAAATTGCTCAATCAAGTGCAGGATATTTTTGCGTCTATAGAACAGGTTGAGTACCTAAATAGATAAGTGAGAAAAAGGCAGATGTTCGCTGAAATAATGTGTATCAAACCCCCACCTTCACAGCTGCTGTAAAATGACTTAAGGACAGGCACGAGTTTTGTGTGAGGTCGTCCAAGTTACCCCAGCATAGCACCAGATCATACAGCTCAAATCCCGTATAGCACACAGTAACCGTTGATACGACAATCAATCCGTAGATGCCGAGCACCACCTTGGATAATCTTGACTCGTTCTTAGCACCTAGCAAGGGTACTCCAGAGAATTGCATCAAAGTGAGGTTAAAATCGATAGAGCCCAGTGTTCCAGTCGCATGATTCGATGGGAATATGTAGTGGGTAAAGATTTTGTAAAGAACATCCATTTTGTTTTCCTGAAATAAGTAAGAAGACAGTTTAATTTTTAGGTTATGTGCACTTGGTTTGGATATTTGTAGGTCATATGAAAGTCTTAATTTTTTGACCTGTTCTGTAAGATACTGTCTTTAAGCACTGTTTGCGATTGTTTTAATATTCTAAGATGAGAATAAACGGGAATAATAATACTTGTTTCAACGGACAACGTTAAAAATAAGAATCGATTTGCAATCACAACACTTCGCTGTAGTCCGAAACGGAAAAGCTTGGCAAACAGTATCTGCCTTTAAAAAGGATCTGCTTAGATAATGATATATTCGATTTTTGGCAGAAGAGGAACATATTAAATTCAGGAAAGGAAAGGAATACATTTCACTTTTATGTTTGTAATTTTATTTCCCATGGGCTTTTTCATTCCGTATTAATATTGCACAATAATGTTTCTTATAATAAAATAAACCATTTAAAGTTATTTTGTTGTTAAATCGCAGGACGAAACTAAATGAAACTATTTTTGGGCAGCTTAAAAGGAACCAATGTGTGAAGATGTTTGTTTTTGAGGCGATATTTTTTAAAATGTTTTTGTTAAAATTTTAAGTTGTCGCTCGCTTTTTATCAAAAATAACTAGGTACCTTGTTAAAAGCAAAATATTTAGCACTGTCTTGTTAATAGCCCGTTTAACAAGGAAATGAGCGCATCATACTTCGGAAATGGGCTTTTTATACCCGCCTATTTTTAACATAAATAATTAAAGCTTAGACTAATGGCAAATAAATTGTTGCAAACTCTAGGACAGTGTCTCATTGAGGGCGTTCAGTCAATTTCTTGGCCATCCCCCCTTTGGTTGCATATATCCCGAGAACGGACTTCTTGGAATACAGGGCCTTACCTCACTCCGGTTGCTTGTAAGAGTCACACATCCATATAGGTATGCATATAATGTGTAAATTTAAAATGTGCAGGCAGGCAGGCTCTTTAGTATGCAAAAGCAAATGTGGTTTTGTTAGTTTGATATAAACAAAATGTGCTCCACTATCGGCGGTATGTCTTCGACATTCAAAGACATTTTTAGGTTTGAAAAGCGACTCCTTTGGAAAATTACAAATTTGGTGAAACACAAACTTGAACAAAAATATGAATTCTTACAAATTTGTACTTGTAAGCTACAAAAAAATTTAAGTTTTGGTGGAAACGGAAATAATAAAATATCTACAAATTTCTTTTTGTAAACAACAAATACAACAGAAAAAAATTTTGTAACAGAAAACATTTTGAAACAGGAAAAATTCACATTTTTCCACAATTTTGTTAAAAAAAAAATACTTGTAAACAACAATTTGTAAGTTGGTGAAATAAACCACTGGTAATTCTTGATAAAGAAACTACCGCCATTTCAAAGCAAACTAAGGCCCCAGTTAAAGCAATACGTAAAACCAAAACGTACCTAAAAAATTTCTTTTGCTTTTTTTGACCACTTAAACTTGATGGTTGAACTCAATCTTGGTCTTAAAATGTTGCTTATGAATTATAAAGTTACCTACGAAAAACTTTTTCTGATCAACTTCGCAGTCAATCCCACAGAAGTAAACCGAATCATTCCACTGAAATATTTCATTTCTTTACTGTTCCATCTGTCAGGATTTTTTTTTTCTGATGGAATCCAATCAGTGGGGGTTGGTTTGTTGTACCTTTTTTCGTAGGGAAACATTTTTCTGACAGATTTTTCGCTTTTCGGTTGCATTTTACGTATGGCTATAACTGGGGCCTAAGAGTACGATTTAGTAAACTCAATGAACCAATATAAATTGCAGGCTAATGCATCCTTTCAGCATTTCCTTCATCAACTAGACAATTCTAGATGAAATCTGCTCTCACATTCACCCTAGACCCCTATTATCACGTCGGATATGTTTTGTATTGTTTCAAAATATGTAGTACATGCAAAATTCTGTTAACGCCCACGTTCATTCTCCCCCCAATACCAATAAAGTTTAGTATTACAAATATAATCACTTATTTGACGTAAGTGTTAAAATCAATTTAAACCTCTTTCTCACCTTATGACATCACCCCCAGTCACAACGTGGAAGCCTATAATTTAAATCCCATTAGGTGCTATGAAATCCTTGCACCTGTTGGAAAACAAATTACAAACCATCGATGTCACGCCCAGTAATGAAAGTTCGATTGAGTTCGATGAATAATTTACAACCGTCGCCCGATATTATTGACAGCTCAATTCGACCCAGTCATGTCGTCCTAGTTGTTTATTTCCCGATAACATTTATCCAACGACGCACTTCCAAGGTACCTAAAATTTGCAAGAGTGTGCCCTTTTAGGGCACGTCGAACTGGGATTCAAATTGACCTATTACTCTCTTGGGATGGTTTCACTGCGGGAATACCTCTGTACTGTGTGGCTGTAGGATACTTAGCCAAAGGACATGTTTATTTTACTCGTAAATCAATTTTGTCGTTTGTTTTAATGCATAAAAGAAGGTTAATTAACTTAAATTGTTAGAACAATGGAAACGCAGAATGGACTGTGTTAAGGACATTTATTTTCTTCATGACTTATGGTGTTATGAGACTCCAGGGTATAAACTTGGTAGGTATGCAGTTGTGTGGAGGTGGCTTGAATAATCAAGTTTGGTTTGTAGCTTGTTATAGAACTTTCAAGTGTTGATACGGAGAAGGACCGTCAAAACCAATTTTCTGTAGAGGTTTAGTTGGGTAATGGGTTGGGATGGGTTGGTTGTTGGGTTGGGTAATTTTATAAATAAAAAGCAATTTTAATAATATGTAGTTTATTAATATTGTAAAATAAAATTGAAATCAGTGGAGCAATGAAAATATTAGAATTTCTTGGAAAAATTGTTGAAACTTAAAAAAACCGTCCAAAGACAGAAATTTTGAAATCAAAAGTAAATACAAATTTGTTAATGAAATTGTATGTTCACTGTCTATGTACTTGCATTACAGACGGTAGGTAGTGTCCTCTTCTCTCAAGGGAGAATCAAAATAAAATTCCATTGGAGTAATCCAGCTTAAGCCAATTATCGATTTCACTGAAATAAATTGGCGTTGCAATAGGATAAGTCGACCATTTCAAGCGTTCGTTAACTTGACAATTAAGCTTAAGCCCACATACCTAATCCCATTATCAAAATGTCAGCGAAATCATCTTATATGCCACTGTTGCGCCGCCGTTGTTTGGATGGGATGAGGAAAAATAAATATCTATTCCACTTGAATGATTTTATTTGCTAAAAAATATATATGTATATAATCTACACAATTCAGAATATTTTAGTTCAACTTACTAATCCTACCAACTTCCCAATAAACAAACCTTGCACGGCACACTGAACTTCTGCTGCTAAAGTGATATTTTAAATTAGAAACCTGCGAAAACTTATAGGTATTATAAAACTAACCTCTTTGCTAATCCAACAATGGCCAACCTTGGAACCTTCTTCGGCAACGTGTTTTATCTTTTTGACTAAAAATGACATTTCTACTTCGAGGTTTTGAGAAAGAGACAAGAACAATGACTTATTCAGTTCAGTTCAGTGGTTCAGTGTACCGCGCAAGTTCAGGCTACTAATAATACTAGCTATACAAATTTTGATAAAATGATCGGCTCGATGACAGCCACTGAAATTTTATAAAAACTCGAGCGCATTCGTTTGGTTTGTCTTTATCAACAGGAAGCAAATAACAATTTATTGCACGCAAAATCATCAGTGGAAGTTACCACACCGAAAGAAAATAGACACAAAGGAGGCTAACTTTAGGAATTGTTGTCTATTTTAAGATGCATTTATGGAAAAAACTGTCAGAATTTAAAATATTTATGTTATTTTCCATTAGGCAAAAATAAGTGTCTGAAAGAGCCCGGAATCGAAAAAAAAACACTTCTGAAACCGTTCCATTGGGACAACAAATAGTCTTATGGTGATTTTGAGAAGAAAATTTCGCTTCTCCATTTGAAGTCAGAATCTACTCAAGGAGCATTAAACAACAAGTGTAATTTATGTATTTAATACAAGTTAGCTGACAGCTGACAGTAGCCCGTAGATTATTTATGGCATTTCGACAATACCTTTGATGATTCAATCAGAAGGGGTTTTCCTGCTCCATTAGATCACACAATGAGTGGATCTTCGAGTGAAACCAATGCAAAACTACATTAATCACATAATAGGAGGCTGCGAATAAATTAGCTAAGGCCCTAGATAAGCAATACGTAAAACGAAACCGTAAAAGCTTTCTTTTGCTTTTTTTTTTGACCACTTAAACTTGATGGTTGAACTCAATCTTGGTCTTAAAATGTTGCTTATGAATTATAAAGTAAGATTATCAAAACAAAATATCCAAATGATTTTTAAATTTTCTAGAAAAATAATTTATTCATTTTTCCGTACGAACAACTTATTCTGATCAACTTCTCAGTCAATTCCACAAAAGAAAACCGAATCATTCCACTGAAATATTTCATTTGTTTACTGTTCCATCTGTCAGGAACTTTTATTCTACTGTAATCCAATCAGTGGGGGTTTGTTTGTTGTAACTGTTTTCGTAGGGAAATATTTTTCTGACAGATTTTTCGCTATGACCGCCTAAACGAAAAAAAAGCTCATTTTCATACTGTTCCAACTTTTTCGGCTGTATTTTACGTATGGCTAAAACTGGGACGTAACGTAAGTTCCAAATTGGTACAATTTGACCCAAAGATTTATTTTGCAAGGGAACAATTCGGAATTGAACCACATGAATTTAACAATCACTTTATTGACTGCCACTAAACTAGAACATTATTGTACTACAAATTGACCGACCCTATATCCAGCTTTCCGTAGCTTGACTTGGCGTAGTCTTCTGTAAAAAATTGCCCGACTTTGACTATCGATTATGCATGATTTTGGAACGTCAAAGTGTCTTTTTTTAGAATTTTAAATCCATTCGATTCGTCAATTCAATTCAAATGTTTCGGATAAACAGATCAAGATCTGATGTCAACACCCTGAAAGAGTTGGTATATGTCAGAGCGAATTACGTATTTGTCATTCCGCTTTAAAAAATAAACGAAATGCAAAAACATTTCAATAGGAAATTTTAAATAAAATTGCTATGACAATAACTCTTCCGCAAGGGTCTCAATAAAAAAGAAATTTATTCAGCAAATTTGCAGGCATTAAACGTAGTCGTCAGTCGTCACCCACATTCATCAATCATCGCTCTATTACCGTGACAACCCTTTTTACCCGACTGGTTTTATATTCGTTCTCACCCCAAAAAACTCATCCACCTTTGGAGTTGGCGCGATAGGGAAACCCGCTTCTGGCACAGGGAACAGGCAGATATTCCTCCACAACGGCTATGCTGCGTTCCATGCTATCCTGGTGCTTTGACTGATTTGATGGTTTTATGAGCGCATTTACTTCGACAGTTTAATGGGCTGCTAAATGTCGGCCGGCCCTCGAGCATTGTACACGTCCATTGTACGTGCCTTCAGATTTTATTGTCGTTATCAGTTTTATCAGCCTTTTATGGCTCTGTTGCGTTACCAGCAAATACAGAGACGAACACTGAGTGCATTGCGTGAAAATGAGTGTAACGTTGGAGGTTGGAATGTCGGATGCCATCCAAAAATTCTGGGCACTTGGTTGCAAAAAATTCAAAACAAATTCATTGTGTCGTTGGTGTCGCTGCGGGTGGTTTATTGCTTTTGTTGACACAGAGTTCGGTGCACTTCTACTTAGTTTAGGGGTTGGATCTGTATGTATTTGAAAAAGCAAGCCACACATTTGTTTGGGTGTAATTTTTGGTACGCGGTTGGATATTTTGGGCGCCTGGTAGAAGATTGGTTTTGTTTGCGGTTTTTATGGGTGCGAATGAACACCGAGGATATTGGACGGAATTTAATCTATTTGGGTTTATAGTTGCTATAAGGGTAGACAGGCAATGGGTGTGATTACGATGTTTAGGTACTCCTTTTGTCTGTTGGTCCGCGCTTTCTGTTGGCGTAATGAAAAACGTACAAAGTTGGAGGTTCTGGAAAGCAGGAAAGGCAGCAGTAAAAATAATAAAATACTCCCGTCGTTCGAGAAGTATGAATAAATCAATTTTGGGTTTTTGCACAGCAAATTTAACTATCCTCCAATAAGGGCATACTTTTAAAAACTCCTTTTGCTATTGGACAAGCATACTTTAGAAGTCGCTTCAAAAGATACTATAAGGAAAATGGACAAACACTCTCATGGCGTGTCACGAGAATATCGTTTCTGATTGATTATCTACAGCTGTGAATGGAATGGCATGATTTGGATGAGAATCGGCAGTAGAAAGGCTGAAGGCAACTTCCAAACTGCCCCACCTTGTAACAGACACTGTAATATTGTTGGTGCATATTATATCAGTCTAATCGTGAATAAAAATGCACTCACTTCAATTGTTCCTTCTTCCTAATATTCCTATCCTGAATAATGTTTGAATAAGGGACGATAATTCCCTGAAAAAAAAAAAAAAAACATATCGTCAATGAGAATTCGAGGAATTTTTATTGGATTTTTCCTTCGATATTTCCGCCATTATTTAGTTGGAGATTTTATGACAATCAATACATATTGGTTGATTATTTTCTGAAAATTAAAATAAATTAGTGAATATAATGCCAATTACAACTAATAAACAGTATTTCAATGTTTTAATTAATTTAATGGATGCGAGTCCAGACATTGCCAGAGGATTTCATAAAATTAGTAAGGATGAAATTGCTCGATTTTGGAGAATGGTCGAAAGTGAACTGAACATTGTTGGGCCGCCACCAAAAAATATTCCCTCAGAATTCACGATAGGGCTGATTATTCCCGAAAAAAATCACACAATGTGCTGGTGACCACACGCCAGATGTGAAACTTCTCTAGTTATAAGTGGATGTTAAATTGAGTTGTGTTGTAGTTGAAATGTATTAAGAATTTTAATTTAAAAAACAAATCCTTATAATATTAAAATCTTTATACAGTGCAGTAGGTATATACATGTATTCATTCATGTTGATCCTAAAGAAATATTTTGGCTATGTACCCTACCATACTTAGATTTCACAAGACCTTTCTCGAGCGCCTATCCCAGCAGGGAAGAATGGAGAGCCGGACTCGTACCTAACACGCAATCCATAGCCGTTTTTACGGTCGGATATAAAATGAAAACCAGGGTAGGATCAGGCGTCTTCTCTGAGTCGCTGGGTATATCAAAATCGGTACGTTTCCGAGACTACAGCAGTGTCTTTCAAGCAGAGGTCCTGGCAGTGACAACAGCAGCCCGTGAGTCTGTGGTAAGGGCAATACCACCTGAAGGTATTACCTTCTTTATCGAAGGCCGCAATAAAAGCAATAACTGCAGTAGAAAAAAATAAAAGATTGTGAAATTCTGTCGCGAAGAACTAAGGGTTCTTGGCACTCAGTACAAGGTATTACTCTGCTGGGTACCGGAACATGAAGGCATTCCTGGCAAAGAGAAAGCTGACGAATTAGCTAGTCTAGGTACGACGGCTGTATCAGAACAAGCTGATCCCTCTGTGAATATCCCGCCATGCTCACTCAAGCTTGAAGCAGGGAGAAAGGCCACAAGAGAGGTGAACGCAAGATGGACTGCACTAGAAACCTGTGATACCACAAGAATGCTATGGCCCATCATAAATGAAGCCAGAACCTAACGGGGCATGAAGAAGTTACGCTTGATGGAAGAAGAACTTTGTAGAGGAAGCTGTTGAGGACACAACCTACTTCCTAATGTCACTGCCCAGGTCTCCAACACAATATTCACAGATTCATAGGGAGACACTTCTTCCACGACCTAGATGACCTTTCCAGCACACATAGAGACAAAATAATGAGCTTTATCAAATCCACAGGATGCTTTGTATGCAACAACACAGTGGTACCTAATCATAGGTATTTATAGTCAGGGTTATCATGGGTAAAGGGTAAGGGACATCCTTTTCCCCCAATGGGCATCACAATAGGTCAATATTGACCTGAGTGTGGCACGGAGTACTCCACGCCAACCCGCTTACCTAACCTAACCTATAGTGTCTGTGTAAGACCTAGCTTTATCAATTCATTCCGCAGGTTGAGTGGTGTAAAAGATCGATAACAGCGCCTAGGGTCCAAAACTCTCCTATCTTTCAAGTTGCAATCAACCATACACAAACACACCCACCAAATTTCATTGAAATCGGTTGAGTGGTTTAGGAGAAGAGAGCGGCGGCGTAGTGCTAGTGAAAGTGATGGCGACAGGCCAATTTACGCCGTGACGGCGTAATTTCCACCTCATTCGAGTCGATTTTACTCCCAAGTCGCGCCAATAGATGTTTTACTCCACGTCCAAAACGAAGGTCAGATGCTCTTTTCAAATATGCGTAGGCATATGAATACACGTCTAATCTAAGAATTAACCTTACTTTTTAGTTCAAAAGTTTACTTTACTTTTGTCTCCGTTGAATCCGTTGACAGTTGTTACAAATCGAGATAAAGCTCATTCATTGATGGACACATTGAGACAATGAGCGAAGCTGTCATCGAATGACTTGACATATTTCTTATTTATTGATGGAAACTTGCAAACGCCGATGATGAACTGTCATCCCAAATTAAGCCGCAAAAAATCTTTTCGTGCAACAAATGTGCGAATACGTTTCTTCCGTTGAATACTTTCACATATCTTTCGACACAACGTCACGTAACCATTTTTTTTTTTTTTTTTTAATATTACTTTAGACAGGGCTATGTTGGAACTTTTTGCACGCTGTAGCTGTAGTCACCTGTGCCTCCATAGGTTTCTTCCCGTGACAAAAGGCGATTTCAAAAATGTACGTCCTCGCCGTTATCAAATGTCAAGCGTACAGCGTAACTCGTGTGATCTATTTTGTGGGACTTTCAAATGTCACATTTCAATCGTTATAAGTTCCTCAAAATATGTGTCATGGTAAGTAGGTGCCTATAAAATAGACAAAGATAAGTGACAAGTTATCTTAATCTTTAAACGACAGTCGTTTTATATTTGTGTCACTTCTTAACTGACAAAATCAAAATAAATCCAACTTTGATTGACCAATATCCGCCCTGCGCCGCATTTACCTACATTGTATCCAAACACACATAAAAAGAGTGAATCGAATTGATATTTATTTTTTATGAACTGTCAGCAGTAAAATGTAACAACATTTATTACCCATAAATGTGAAGTATAATCTTTTATTTCAGCAGAAAGTGCCAACACAGCCCAAACGATTATTGTTCTTATTTTATGTTTCCCACCGCCAAGCACCTCAGTATTTTAATTTCCCAGATGGTTTACGAAACAGCCTGACCACTTAGACACAGTAGCGTCACATTAGAATAGAAATAGCCACACAAACGCAAACCCACTCAAAGTCCACTCGAGGAAGCTATCGAAACTATGGGGAGTCTCCAAATTTGATAAGAGCCATCACCCACCAAAGCTCTTTGGATACTTGAGCTTTTGCAAAAAATATACTGTGAAAACTGGAGTCACACACAAAATATGCTAACGGAACCATTCCATTCCCCATCGCAGAAGCAACAGGCAGCCACGAACCAAGTTATCGAAATCGAAATCGAGTGAAACTTATCGCAACGTCACGGCTCTTGAGTCTTGAGTCTTGGCTCATGTCATGAGCATGACGCTTGATTTTGAGTTTTGACTCTTGACTAACGTAAGCAAAGTGACTTCAAAAATGGCTTCCTGAAGTTAGTATCTTCGGAGTCGGCCAATGAAATACTACTGTCGGCGGAAGGTTCCTTGTGTTTGAAGCGCGTCTACGTGCGTCTGTTTAAATTTTCAAACAAAACTAAATAAAACCGTCACGGACAAGGGTTTGCATTGTGCGGCTGGTGTATTTGCAGCAACATCGTCTATTAGCCAAACAAACTAAAGGACGAAACCCCAAGCGCAAAATTGGTGATTTAACGCAGCCTCGTTCAAGGTGTACGAGTGTCCACGTAACTGTTTTAGTTTCGTTGGCGTTTTAGTGCAGTGTTTTTTGTTTGTTGTTTTGATGAAATTATTGTTGATCGAATCGCGGTTGGGACTTGGGATTTTCCTGTTTTTGTTTTTGTTCACCTCATCTTCGCAGAGGTAGAGGTAGTGAAGTAATAGCCATTCGTGACTCAAAGAGTCGTGTTAACCAAGTTGATTAACAGCCACGCAGATTGTATTCAATTCAAGGGCTGACTTAACATTAGCACACCGGCTTTCGGATGCAACGAGTATTTCACTGTGATTTTTCCACAATTAAACAATAATTTCAATAATTACCGGGAAACAGGAATACGAGGTCGGTTTTGCCAGACATTTTGCATGTGAGTCGGATAGTGTCGTGCGGATCTGTCGTGGTGGGCGTCTGATTTTCGGTGAGTAATAGTATAGAACGATGGACATGTTTACTTGTCTGGTAGAAGTTTATGCGATCCAGTTTGATCTGCGTCGTCTTTCGTATTGAATTTCCCGCTTCGTCGCGTCCGTTGGGTTAATAATTGATCTCGTGTTGTGCTAATGCCTGGAGATTTGCTTTGCTAAATTAAAATCAATAAATTAACAACTTGTTTCGTAATGAAATGTGAACTTTGTATATGTATTTTGAATGCAACAACTTTCTAAAAAATAAAAAATATTGTTTCTTGGATGGGAATCGGTATGAATATTGATGGTGGGGTATTAAATGACAAGATTAAGATATTTTTTGTGGTCGTTGAAATGGGTAGATTAGATAAGCACGCAGTTTTGGCGAATGTGTATTTGCACGCCACTTGGATTAGATAGGAATAGGATCTATCTGTTGGATTCATATTTAACAAATCAGCCGGCGGAGCTTTGCGAAGGACAACTTAAACTGCAACTGGGTTAGGTAATCTGATTGAAAATAGAGACAGGGAGAGGGACAGACCTTATGGGTTACTTAAAGTTATACTCAATAGTGAAGACAATAACCTTTTGCTTGGAGATTTTGGCGCAAACAAAGTGCTGGGATGGGGGCATTTTAAAGCGACTGCAAACAAAAGTTCGTAGAGTTTGTTTGTTCCAATTTATGTGGGTATTTATATTTTTTTGAATTTTTTTTTTTTTATTTTTCTAAAATAAGTTGTTGCTTATGTAGTTCCGTATAGATTCGAAATGCCGAATATATTTAGTATAACGCGTAATTTATGAAACCATCGTCGTCGAAACGATTGAAAAAAAAAAACGACGCCTTTTGTAGTTTGCTTCATATTAATTGGTTTTTAAAGTTTTATCGAAATCGAAAATGGGGTTTTCGAGATATGAGCAGTTTATAAAATTAGCGTTTTCGGTGCTTCGAATAAAAAATTAAGGACGCAATAATTTTGAAAACAATATTTTTTTTTTTTAAATCCATCATACGTTCATATAGAGAAAAACTGGGTCTGCCATTAATTTAGAAATGACCATATTACCTTAGCAATTAATTTTTATTACAATCTTTAACTCGAATTTCCCTCTAACTCGAATTTTTCGACCCAATTTTTGCATTCCTTTTCATTTTACATAGAAAAGTCATCCTCTAAGTCGAAGATCCCTCCAAATCGAACATAATCTTTTGATTCTTGAGCTATTACAACTCGAACTAATTTGTAGATATCTCCCGTGAGGGACTCGTTATAATGTTGAGGTTCCCTGGAAAAACAAAAAAACGGCCCCAAACTGTAAGCCCCCAAACTCCAAATCCGAAGTTTGAACCAAATTAAGTCAGCTGTTTAGGCTGTAATCGGGAACATAGGGACAGATGGACAGAATTTTGGTACCCACTTCCTCTATCATCGTAATGTCAGAATTGATAAACATTTGGATGGTGTTATAGCCTTTGAAATGGCTTTAGGAAATAAGGCCCCAAAAGAGAAAATGAAATAAGGCCCAAAATTTGAGGTGTTATTTCATAATGAAATTAAAAATAACGAATACTACTTTTTATTTAATATTGTTGATATTGGATAAACTAATTTAGAATAAAGGAACTTTGTGTATACTCAACCTCGCACCCACCCCGTAATCAAATAGTAAACCCAAGCAGGGGTTTACAAAGGGGCAGCATGCCCCCCCATACGTATTTCATGTCGGAAGGGTAACAATTAATAATAAAAAATAGTTTTGGGGACTTACTTTATTTCTTTTCTTATTTTCATTGGAAATAAGGCCCCAAAAAGGAAATAACACCCCAAATTTTATTAAAAGTCTTTGTTGTTGTTTCCTGCATAATATTTTGGGGACTTATTTCATTTTTATATTGTGGCCTTATTTCGCAGAGCCTTTTGAAATACAGCACACTCTCATTATCAGATTCCTTTTTAGTGATTTGTCTGAACAGTTGAATTCTGACGCATTATTTTCAAGCCGTCAACTTTTCAAGCAAATAAAACAGTAACTCTTACTTTTAAGTTACATATACACTGCAACCTTCCTTCTCGCATAATTACATCAGGACCAAAAATTGCTCGAAAATATATTTTTCTTTCAAAGCAGATCAGAATCAACTCTTCTCGTGGTCCTAGCACTCGGTTCCATTAAGCTACGGTTTCCAGAACATCTCTTAAAGAGAACATGTCCATGGGGTATTGGGTGGTTAGGGGTTTGTAAAGTATGTCCTCATTTTTCGTTTGAGGTATAAGGACACCCTACATTAAGCATCATTAAGCGTGAGAGTTCTCTATAGAGCGTACATTTTCTTTATCGAGTTACGAGTTTTAAACTCTTCTGGTTGCCAAAGTAGCAGCTCTTTTCTAAATTAATATTGCGCCGGCATCATTTGTAGAGTTGATCTTTAATTTGATATAAAAGGACTTCTTAACCATTTCCAAGTTTCTGTTCGTCCTTCTGTGTGGAAAAATTCCAAGAATTTGTCATGACTTTTAAACGTGTTTACATCTTGAAATTAAAACCTATCCACCCTTCTTAAATTACTCAAGTCCTTGACAGCACAACCTCTGTATACCTACTCTAATGCCGTACACGCTCCTAAAGATGTTTCTCATTTTAATCCTGTTAATAGGAGGCATACACGACACCGACACGTCGTTGCAAACCAAGGAAAATTCAAAAAGTTTTGAATTCACGCAGGCGGTCGTTGCAAAGGATACACACGATACTGATAGAGACAAATACATTTATATTAATTTGTAACGACATGTCGTTGTCGTGTATGCCCCCTATAACGTTGTGGTTTCCTGTATGCGAATTATCATGTACAGCATGGATATTTGCACAGCTAAGTATCGCCGATTATTCAAAGAAAGAAAGAAGAAAAAAAAAAAAAAAACGCATATATCCCGCAAATGAAAAAGGATGAAACGATAGACAGGCAAAAGACATTGACGTTTTGTGCTTTTATACGATGGCAACCACGTTGACTGTGTAATAAGCGCTATTAAGAAGAAATTGAATTTAATTAATTGCATCTCTACATGGTGAGCTCATTATTCATAATCAAAATTCCAGATTGGATTTCAATTTATATTTAGACCTTAATGGGTGTCATTAAATTGAATAATGGCGCCAGTTGCGATACAGGAATGCCAGTTGGGTGGTACTGGTACGTGTATCCTGTAGGAAAATCAAATTCTAAGGAAATATTCTGAGAATGCACAAGGGCTTGGAAGTAAACATTAAACCTTTCACACAAATTGCCAGTTTCTAAGAGCTATTGAGGTCATAACTCATCCACAAACATGACACATGGACATTGGACAGTGCCTAATATCTTGAGTAAATATAAAAAGACTGAAATTTGCCTATTACAATATGTCTTCAGTCAATATGAACTGACTCGTTTTGTTTACATTTGAAATTAGCGGCTTTGTTTATGGATAGCCTCGTTTGAGGAGTTCAAATTCGAATGTGCGGTTTTTTGTTTACCATAATCGGACTTAGTAATAGTTTCTTTGATCAAGATCGATCGAAGAGTCGGTCATTAAATCAAGCTTAGGAACGTACTTTTTATTAAATGAAATAATGCAACTTAACTGCATGCAAATCACGTTCAAATTTGAATACATAATCGCATATCTATGCATTTTATTCTACAGGTTCTGGCTCGTTAGTCATCACCTAACAGATCAAAAAACAAAGACTCGTTCTGTACTAAGCTTGTTCTTGTACTCAAAAACTTGTTAAGTGTCAGATCTATGAAATAGTGGAGTAGGCGCTATAACTCTCTAACCAGAACTTGCGAAAATTGCCTGTTACTGAGAGCTTCAACTTTGAAAAACTCCCATTGTTATTTGATAGGCTTATACTGCCGTATTAGATGAATAGCCCAAAAGTTGATTTTATTTAACGCCATATTCGCATATTTCATGAACCGTTTCTTGCGTCTAGCATCGGTTCTCAGATTTTTACCTACTTACCTATAGTAAAATGAAAAAAACATCCAACCAAAATTTTGATGAACGAGCAAGTTTCGTTCGACCTAGTCGTGAACTTTATTTCGTTTGCTATTACAGTACTTTAGGTCCCTTTTTTGGTCTCGGACCCCTTTTGAGTCCCCTTTTTTACTTTTTTTTGCGGCGCCACTGTTCAAAGTAGGTGAATAGACTTCGAGCTACTTTGAGCCACTTATATATTTCATATTTCACATCTAATCTAATCCATATCACAAATAAATATAAAACTAACCTTTTTGGAACATATGAAATGTACTGAGAGAACCAGGAGAGAACATTCGACCACCACTGAATTTGTTCTGTTTTATATTTTCACAGATTTGATTTTCGTGCGCAATAATTGATTGATTTTTAAGGCGGTTTGTGAATTTGTTTCTTGTCAACTTTGTGTATTTGACGTATTTCTCATAACTTGCTGGTTGAAATTCACTGAGCTGTTTCGAGCCAAGAGAGGAACTGCTCGTTACTCGTTATTTTGCTAATTTTCTCTTTTTCTGTCATTTTTGAATGGGTCTTACCAATAATCATTTTTAACCTTCAGCTTAGGTATATATTTTGTAAGTCACAATACACAATTTTTTATGGAAAATTTCGAAATTGTGAGTTCGCAAAATTTAGCCTGGAGGTCAATTCTCGTTCTGTAAAAGAGTGATTCGAATAAATCGTTTTCACATTCGCTTTCGCACATTGCTTTCATTTTCTCGATTCACTATGTACTATACATAAAATGCGATTCTCATTGAAAAAGGGAAAATATCGTGGTGAATTCAATTCCGCACACTGTGTTGTATGAAAGAGGGTTCGTGAAAAGAAATTATTCATATGAAAAATTTTGACGTTTGGTTCCACCTTTTTATAGAACGAGAAACAAAATTGCGGTGAAAGGGTGAAAACATTTTCGTTTCACTTTTTCATAAAACAACAAATTTAATTATTAATATTAGTATCGTGGAATGTGTATAGTTTTTGTGCGATTGCGATCGATTTAAACCGCGTACGCGAATGAACTTAATAAATTTGGTTCGCTCTACAAAAATGTCTGCTTGGGTTGGCAAAGTAGTTGAACATTTTTAAAGATTAATTAAAATATGCGAAAAATACACAACCTGCAATTGCAAAAATTTGTTTTTTTTTATTATCCAAATAGCAAACTTTTCTAAAATATTTCCTTTTTTTGTAAATAAAAAGAGCAAGCTTAAGATAAAAATGTAATGCCTACATTTTTGCAATAAATGCATTACCGATTGTCACTTGGGAATACAGTCATTTATTATTTTACTGAAGTGCGTAGTTCCATTAAATACAATGCAGTCAGTATTTATGACAACTAGGGGTCGCCCCGTGGTCGAAATTCGACCAATTTATTCTATAAGTTCATTTTTGAAGGGGAAATGAAGGGGAAATATTGGAGCGCTTAAAAATAGGCAATCGAAACCATTTCAGGCTTCCCTTAAATTGCGAATAAAAAGTGTCCAGGAATGCGGGCTGTCTTCTATTTTATATCACAGGTAGAAAAGGGTGCATAGAATAGATAATATTATGCAAAGTTTCATCGTTTGAAGTTCAACAGTTTTAGAGTTATGAGGACCTTAAGTTAGAAGCCAAAATTTTGCTTAAATTTCATATAAATCATAAACCGTTAGGCCGATTGGTACGATTTGAATTTTATTAGATTAGTATTGTCAAACACTTTCGAAAATAGATTTTAGAAATTTTACCACTTTGCTAGCTGCGGTTTCAGAAATAACACGGTCTTAAGGGATTGGGATTTTGTTTTTTCAAATGGTTCTAACTTTCAAACGGTTGAACTACAAACGAAAAGAATTTCACTACAAACAGCTACAAACGATTGTCTATCGAACTGCATTTCACGTTTTTCATTCTAGAAAAAGTGGGAATTAACTTCACGCGGGTGCCATGTTGTTGTTGTTGTAATTTCATGCAATTCGCTTAAATTTACCTGCTTTAATTCATAATTTGTGGATAATTTTTGTATTGTGCACTTCTATGTATTGTCCCCTACCCAAATATATATAGTGTTGGCATATTTATGTGACTTATAATAGGAAAAAAGGGGGGAAACACGTTTTAGACAACTCCGTATTAATATATAGATAAGAATGCGGATAAAGTTGATAATGGTCTAGGTATCGTCTTTGTCAATTCAAAAAATGTATGCAGACAGTATGAAATGAAGTGATTTTTTTTTTATTGAAACTAACCTGCTTTTTTTTAATTTCACTGTGAGATCAATCTGAAAAATCCCTAAAACTCGTATTTAACCTCTCCAAAGAGCTCGGTCGACTTTCGATTACAAAAATTCATGAATACCACTTCATAAAACGTCATTTTCAAATCCCAAACTGCTACGGGCAATTTCCTCCTAATATCCCACATCATAAAATAATAAAGTACAGGTGGCAGAATGTCGGTGGTGTAACTTTGCTGTTTATAAATATTAGCACCTCAATTTCGATACTTAAAGAAAATGTTATTTCAAAGTCATAATATACCTCCGGCAATATAATTCGAATGGGTTCAGTAAAAGTGTTCCCTTAAAATACCCAAAGTGCAAAAATCTGATAACCACAAATAAAAAAAAAAAGTTCGCCTGGAGTAAATGGATACCCAATCAAGCTTCCGTACAAAATGATAAAAACAAAAAGGTTCACAATCTCATAATAAAAATTTCCGGATGATAAAAATCTTTCCGAAGCACTTTTCATTTATTCGGTAAGGTACTTATCAATACAACAATACGTTGGATAAGGAAAACAATTTCGCGGTTAATAAAGAGTTTAGATAAAGTTCAATCTCTGTGTTGATATAGGAGCCACCCATCCCATACACGCCATCAGCTTTATATTGTCAATAAAGTTGTTTATTGAATATTGAAATTGAATATCAATTTGAACTTTCTTGGCAAGAAAATCCCAAGTGAATTATAACAGAATGAGCTGGAAAATACCCGATTGATGAAGTGCCATCAACTTGAGTGTTTGGCCAACTTTTACAAAAGTTGGGCTTGTGTTGGTTTTTTTTTTTTTTTGCGTTGAGACTACTTGACAGCCGAGTGCCGAGGGTATTACGAGTATAAATATGGGCGAATGACAAAACTAGGTATAGGCAGGTACTTGTGCTATGTAGGTGTCGCTAAAAACTTGTTAACTAGCAGTAAATGAAATGGAAATGGGTTTGCTTTTTCAGTGTTTTTGAAAGGTTAGACCATATATGGTACTGATGGGTCCCTGTCCATCCAATTGTAGGCATGTTTTTGAGCAATTTATAGAAAAAAAAGGGACCGTTTTTAAACACCGAGGCTGTAGACGGGAATCGCATCAATGGTTGGCCTTTAAGATTCCACCACATCCCTCGCTTACATTGATGGGATTTAAATTTTATTCGATCTGGAGGAATTAAAATAGTTACCGGCCTACTTCTTAACACTTCTCAAACGCTAAAATTCACGTTTCATACCACAGATAAAGGAAACGTGTTTCATTCAAAAGTATGCTGACGCAAACGTCAACAAATTATCGTAAATTAAATCGACAGGCAAAAGTGCCAACGAGAGTGCTCACAGCGAATTTTTGGTACGATGTTCACCAGGGTATTCAACTTTGGACGCAAAGGTATGCCACACAAAAACTGGGCGACAGCAACGAGTTTTTATAATCACAGCTTAAGCCTAGTAGGCAGCTGTTCCCGAACGAAATTTTTCGCTCCTCTCCAAATGGACAGCGAAACGTCTGCGAAAAGATAGCGGGGAATAATTTGTGGAGAGTACACAAGTAGCAGCGTTGCCAGCACTGGCTATTTATCTCGGATTTGGATACTCGAACTTTTTACTGGGTCCTTAAAATTATCATTTGGCAATTATCCTATAATTTAGGCTTTTCACTTTAAGGAAAAAAAAATCATACATCAATTCCGAACGTACCCTTTTCGTATAACTAAATCCTTCCATACAGTTAATTGCAAATGAGCCAACTCTATTTTCATACAGTTTTTGAACAGACTCTCACATCTCAGCTGTAAAATCATATCACTTGATATGCATGAGTATGGAAACACACTGTCCAAGTATGCAAATATGCGGTATGCATGCTCCATTCCAGCAAAATGTTTTGAATTTTTTGTTAACATTTGAAAATGGAAACTAGAAAAATCTCTCAATTCTCAATAACGAGTTTGTATTGTTTTCTTTTAAATTTAATATTATCGTCTTTAAAAACAACTTAATCAGAATAAGTGTGCCTTGTGAGTTCCAAAAAAATGCGCATTTTTAAAGTCGGATATTTTTGGCTCCAAAAATTCTCAATATGACTCCACGCCTCTTATAAAAGCTGAACACACTGCAGTACAAATGACAAATTTTCGCAAGCAATTAATGTCCCGGACAACAAATGTGTGCGAATAGCAGTCTACTGCAATTAACCAATTTTCCGCCATCATTTCGCAGCAGATGCATAGGTACCTACTGCAAAACGACAAGGAGAGCGAAGTTTTTCGTTCATGATTTCATTGTGGCAAGTTTGTATGGGATTTGTCGTTCCGGAACAGCTGCGTACTAGGCTTTAATTATAAAGTTTTTTTTATGTAGTTTTCCAATGGGCGAAAAGATCACTTCTGAAACAGTTCCATTTTGCGCAAAAAATACACTTCTGGTGATTCTGAGAAGAGAATTTCGCTTCTCGATTTGAAGTCTGAATCTACTCAAGAAGCACTCGCACACAAGTTCAATTTATGTATTTTTATACAAATCAGCTGACAGCTTTCGTAGCCTATTTTTTGGCATTTCACCAATACTTTTGCGGATTCAATCAGAATCGGCTTTCTTGTTCCATTGAATTACAAAATGAGTGGATCCCCGAGTGAAACCAATGGAAAACGACATCAGTCCTTGAAATGTCACCTAGAAAAAGAAGTGCGAGAAAGTGTTACGCGTTCAATTGCGTTCGCGCTTAATTTCATATAACTCAGATTTAAACCAAAAATATGGTGACAGCATTTAAAACGGGGAGTGCGTGATTTGCTTTGAGGTCGCTTGCTTTTTTGTTTTTATATATTTATTTAATTTGACATTAACATGGTGCCATTTACGGTAAGATGCTTTGCATTGCAGAAATTAATGAAACGTTCGAAAATGTTAATGCGGCTACTTTAGAGCGTGTTCGAGATGTTAATGGACCAATCATCCTTCCTCTTAACTCCGAAATCAAACTCTTGACTCGTTTTTATTTATATAAAAAAAATACCTAAGTTTATTAAAATTGAGCAAGCAAAAATAAAAATCGCCAAACGAACCGTCTTCTACCACAACAATAACGCAACTTCCGGTAGACAATCCTCTCCCGTCTTTTGTTTTTGTTTAATCTCGATGTTGCCAGATTGCTAACATTTAGTATTCTAAAGAGGAATCTACCTGGCCCTAAAAAAAACCTCCTTCTTGTAATAAGGCAACAGAAGTCGATTTTTACCTAAACCACATGATAGTACAAGTCGTACCACTGAGTTAATCAATTGCGTTCATTTATTTCCACGATTTGAAGATTATTCTGCGCAGAACTCACTTTGCTCGGGTTAACTAACGCAATTCGACTAAAAATGTCACATGTTCATTTTGGACACGGTTTTTGTAACTGCTGAATATATCTAGATAGCGTGTTTTTTAAAAGTTGGCCAACAGTTCATATTCGTTTTAAGTGGGAATGCTCGTACACTAGATAGAGCACCGATTATTGAGCAACATATTGAACACACTCGGCAGATGACAGCTGTGATAGAAACTTTGAATGAGGTTGACTGTGCTATCCACAAGCTTTTAATGTGACCAGGAGTCTCACTTCTATATATTTTTTTTAAAAGAGGTCTTTCGTACGTAAAATTAATTAAATTCCATACACTTAGGTCATAGAAATGACTGAAAAAGTGATTCTTTTAGACAGTTCATTCTACAACATTACTGTTGAAGTATGGTTTCGAGTAAAAAGTCGCCGAAACTTGGGCGAATGGAATACAGACTGGAATTATAGTTTTCGACTGGTCTTTTCATCAGCTAAGGTCCTGTAAGTCTAAATTTACGATGGCATGACAAACTTAAATATTTTTATTGTATAAATGTAAACCAAAAGTGACCACAAATCAGCTTTCATCTGTCAAATACAAATTGGTTGTCGCTGCAAAAAGTGTTGCCAGTTCAAAAAATAAATCTCCAACAAAAAAACCCCTACACGCAAAATAGTACTGTAGGTATGTTGGGTGTTGGCTGAATGCAACCATCGTGCTTCACCTTAAACCAAAATTTCCACCTATTGCTGGCATTTGTCTGTATCTTTTGATGTCATTTGATGTTAAAATAGGTATATAGCATGAGAAACGTCTAAAAACACATATTTAGCACTTTTTCGCCTGTAGCCATAAGCACAAACGAGAAACCACATTACTGTTCGCAAAAGCCCCTCATCTCAAACGCTCCAACGAGCAACAACCAAAGGCATCCTCATCTAAATCCCTATTCCGATTTACAACACATGCCAAACTATAGCAAGCTTCGGTCTCCCAAAAGATCCCTTAAAACCTGCGATGTAAAATATATACAGGGATTGTGCCACACCACAGATTACCACTTACGAACATCTGTTCTACGGTGCCTAGTTTTACAAAACACAATCTAAAAGTACAAGTATTCATTTTTATATTCCACTCGGAACACACTCCTACGTATCGGTAGATTTGAAAATAAGTTTCTTTGTTCCTCAACTGAAAGAACACAATTCCCATTCTTCTGCATCCGCGATTACATCTAAATTCTAAATAAAATAAACAGAAAGTTTCCCACAAAATCCTTCAAAACAACATGAAGATGAACCCCAAAATTCAGAGCGTATATTCAGCTGGTTCGTGTTTGCTACCACCCCCATCGTCATGGTCATGACCATTTCCGAATAAATCACGCACATAGGCTACTTAGAAACAGTCCACTTACGAAGTTTACGCGGAAAAAATTTAAATAAATCCTTCATATTCAAAACACAAGAATTGTTTTTGAGAATTCGCAACCGCAATCGTATTTCCACACTACGAGTAATTGACAAATTGGCATTTTGGACAATTTATGCCAAACAAGATATGGATCAGTTGTCATGGCCAGACGGCTGACAAGGGCGCCACCATTCCTGGAAATATGTTTGGCAGTTCCATGTAAATGGACCGTAATTTATGTTGCCGGTGTTTTGTTTTTGTTTCGAGGACGATCGGCCAGAGCGAGAGCCCAGATTTGTGAATCAGTTCGAAGTTGGTATGCAAATTTCTATGGCGTCATTTCGGCAGATGGGATTTTTTAATCGTCGTCCGACGAGTGTTTAAGATTTTTTTAACCAAAAATTTCATCATTTTATTAAGTTTACTGCTTGACGAACGATGGGATCGTCATCAGTGGGATATAGCGTATGTGGGTGCTTAAGAGCGTTACATTTTTTATTACGACCACTCAAATAAATTCGTCTGCCACTCGTGATAATCGACATAAGTGACCAAATTTTAGTTTTTCTGATAGAACTATTTTTTATTTGCGTAGGTGTATAAAAAAAACTATACACATTCTGGAGTGTTTATCAAAAAAATAAAATAAAAATAACGCTACCTATCTCGTGGAGGGCATTTGGACACACGGACACAATAAAAAAGTTGCACCTGTCTGTGGTTTTGATTATGATTATTGTAAATTATTTGAGATTGATGGGAGATGGATGAAGTGCAGGTTGAACATGCGGGCGCCAAGAAATTCAGATCGATAGTTTGCAGGCTCCGACTTCAGGGTGTGCACAGAAGTTTTACATTTCGAGGGAGAAAGAATTTTTAAAAATATCTAAAAATGGAATCAAGTCTTATTTGCATTTTTTTTGAAAAAAATGTCTATGACTGAAATAGAGAGAGATAGAAGTTTGAGCAGTACGCTTCTTCAGTTTGCATAATCTTGCAAAACTTTGAATGAATTCCGACCTTAAAATATTAAAATGTGAGAAACTTTCATTTTTTAAATATTTGTCAGTTAGAAAGACGTGCTTAGGATATTTGAATTGATAAACCTTATTTTAGTGCATCGCAGTGGGCCTAAATAATGAGCAGGGTTGTATAAGAGTCTTTTTGCCCTGTAGAACCTATAAGATAACCTAAGTTTAATTTTTCCTAAAGCCCATAAAAATTTCTCATAAAACCGTTTCACAAAAAAATGTGCAATTGCTCTGAAGGTGCAATTAAACTTGCTTAAGTCCGTATGCAAGGCGTTTTTTTTAGTTTAGCTTTTAAATAAGGAGTACTTTTGTACGATTGACATATAAAAAAACAAGAAACACGCAACCCAGTCTTGTACAATTTTTTAAAGAGCAAAGTATAAATGCATATAGCTACAGCTACAGCAAGTAAGCTAAAGGATGACATTCTGTTTTGCACTTGCTGACTCTAAAATCTGTTTGACAATTTCAGTCAATTCCATATACATAGTTAAAATTTAGGCCACTGCGTAAGTTAAGTGCAGATAATTTTTTTTAAATCAACAGGTGACCAGGTAATTTAAAAAAATTGACAAAGTTGATATATACTTTCTGTAAAAATTATCCAACATTTTAGGCCAAAAGTATTTAGAGAAGAAAGTCCCCAATCACAATCACAATGTCGCAGACAAAAATTTTACAATGCTAAAAACAGTGGAAACATTAATAATATGTGAAAATTATTACTTCTACTCAAAACAAAGGTCAAAATCGGAGCATTTGCTCAGTTTCGTTTGAATGAAAACTGATTTGAATTAACTCCAACTTTTGACATACCTAACCTATTCAAAAAGCGTTGCCACTGACCTTTTACTCAATTCGGAAAACGTGTTAAACGAAGCATTGCTACGAAGAATTGCAATGCTAGCGAAGCGGCATTAACAGCGGAGTAAATGTTTTTCTTGAACTTACTTAAGCAAAGTAAGTTTCTATTTGCTCAATAACTTTTTTACCACTGTGAACTTGGATTTGACTGGTACAAAATGGTGGGATTGTTATAACCCAACCTATAAATAATTTTATCTATATACCTATTCCAAAATCGTTTCCAAACCTCAGGTTACGAAAAATAAAACACACTTCACGTTTATGCCTAGAGTTTAGTAAGCACTTAGCGAATACAGTCCACGACGGACCTCTAGAATTAAAATAAAAATGTTTCTAGTATACACTATTCACACCGAGCCGAAAACCTGATTTTCGCGAAAACACTCGAAAACTTAATCGAAAACAGAAATTTTCCCATACATATTCCGGTTTTCAAAACAAGTCGTTTAAAGTCGTTTTCCACGAAAACACCACGAAAACGACTTCAAATCGTTGCGTTGTTAAAACAAACACACCTTTTGCAACATTCAGCAGAGCAGCTGACCGAATAAATGTCACAACTCACAACTTAAAATCATTTTTCACACTAATTGATGGGCTAATGTTATTTTTAAATACTCTGAATTCATTTTATTTGTTAATTAATGCGATCGAAATTTGTAAACAAAATAGTTTACACAGAAGTTTCACAAATAGTGTCTCACAGCTGATTGAAACGTCAAACGAAAACTGTTAATTGTTCGGTGTGAATGCAATTTCGAGTTTTCGACGAAAAAACTGTTTTCGCTGCGGTTATTCTTATATGCCCCCAAGTGCTGCCAGCCGAGGGGGAATGTGATAGAGTTCGGGAATTATCACATTTTAAAATTACTGAATAATATAGGTATATGAATAGGGTAGGTATAACATATACATATTTTTGAAAGGCAAATAATAAAATATCTATAAAGTATAAAAATATCTAAATGAGATGTATTTAATACTAGAAACATTTTAGGACAAAACGTGGTTATGTATATACAACTTTTCGATATCATTAACATCGATTTCATGTGCACATTTTTCTGAAATAACTGATGAACGTTTGCTCAAAATGTTTTTATTTTCTTAAAAATTCAAAGCAAATGTACACTTTTTCCTAAAAAAAAAAACTACTATACCCACACGTAACTATTAGTTTTAAATTATGCGGATAAAATTCTGTGAACGCTACCAGCAGCTCTGGCCATACACGAAAGTGGCAGTGCGAGGGTAATGGTGCTTGGTGCATGGCATTTGTCAATACAATTTTCCATTTTTAACAATAGCGCACCTAATATAAAAATATTGCTCGTAGGCTACGGTTTCCTTTTAAAGAGAACACGTCCTCTTTTTTGTCAGCGATCTATTTTACACTTTATTTTTTCGCTTTGTTTTTTTTTTCGTCCTCTTTATTGCTTCTGTCCTCTTTTTGATCTCTTCTTTAATATGTATTTATCAATTTCAATATAAAAACAATTCCTTCATTTTGAAACTTTTAAGAACGCCCATTACCGATGTATTTTATTTATTCTCTGTTCCACATCACCCACATCTATAACGCTGTAACCAGTGTCCCTGCCTCTCAAAAAGAAAACCGCATGAAATGAAAAAAAAAAAAACAACAGTATCCCAAATGTAAATTATATAGGTATATACGTTATATGAAATATTCTATATTGGTAAATCCATTTAATAATAACAAAACAAATAAGTATTTTTTTTTTTTTTTTGTTATAAGAACTTGAATTTGAAAATGAGACCTGAGCTTCCGGACTAAATCGGAGAAACTGGTAGCTAACTTCAAAAATACATGCATGAATGGAAAGTCAGCCGAAGTTGGTTGTCTCAGTAAGGTTTGTCTATGGTTTTCACTTGCGTTTCTTTTAAGCGATTTGTTCTTTTACGAGTACTTCTTATATCCATCATGGAATGCAGTGTTATAAGCATACCAATTATTGGCATGCGTTTCTTATATAAATGACTCTCAACAAACGTCTCTTAACTAAAAAACGGGTTGAAAATTACTCTAAAATAATTGCATGATAACCCAGAGCTCCTGAAATGCCAGTGGTTCGAATGTCGGCAACGACGCGCGTCTGCCACTCTTCGATTTGAGCTTGTACGATTTGACATACTTCTCATTACTTGCACTCTCAAACTGCTTGCCCGTTGATATGGTCTTATACCATGCGATGTCCCATTCTTTGCGTTCTTATTCAGTTTGGCTTCGTTGATATAATTGTTGTTGGCATTTTCAAAAAATTGCTAAAATTTACTTTACAATAACTATTTTGTCCGCGTTTAAACTTTTTACATTTAATTTTTACCTTATCAACTGTATAAAAGCAATGAATGTGTTGGAGCGATGCACAAAATCAAAAACAAACCATCAATGTTGACAAACTATAATATCTACATTAATCTGAAATTCTCGATTTCCTCAATTTTCTTGTTGAAAACACAAAAAACAATCCCCACATACGTAGTTTTTTAATTAATTTTTTAATATGGAAAAGTCAAAATAAAAATTTAATACGAAGAATCATTGGATGCCAAATAAGAACCGCACGGCGATTTTCCGGAATTTTTTCTCTTCCTAAACCTGATATACAGCAGAACGAATAAAACCAAAAAAGAATCATGAAAATCGTCCCAGGGGCTATCGAGTTATGACATCATCGAGTTTCACCCCGAAAGAATCGATTTTAGCTTTTCAGATGTTGAGCTGAGATTTCAGATTTCTGCTACCAAAACGAGCATTATAGTACATTCACACCCCACTTAAATTCAACATTTTTGGAAAAAAAAAATTGCGAAATCCAATTTTGCGTTCCCACTGAAACTTCAACATTTCAAATGACAGCTAGTTTCAGAATGGATTTTTGATCTTTTTTCTGTTTAAAAATCACAAATGGTTGAACCTAAAGAATTATTTTTTTTAACTATATTATTGTAATGCATTTAAGTGCTAAATCAGACATATTAAATATTTTGCTGACTCAATATAGAGGTATGCAACTATATTTATTATTATTATATATTATTAATAATTCGAATAACTTGAAATAATTGATTTGCCGACAACTCTTTTTTTTTTGTTAGTCAGCGGACTAAAAAGTTGTTCATGATTGAAAATACTTTTTCAGTTGGTGCACTAGAAACCTCAGTGCATGCACTGATGCACTGAGGGTGTAAACACAATTTTAAGTAATGTATGTACAATTTTACGTAATATTTTTAATTGAACTAAATGCAAACAATTTTTAGTCGTTCTTTTAAGGGACAGTTTAGAAAATAAAGGACAAAATCCTTCCTTTATTAAATAGAAAATAATATAGGAGAGGGGTTAAAAAGAAAGGACTGTCCTTTTAAATAAAGGACGGATTGTCATCGTAATTATATTGTTAGTTTCATAATACACAAAATTTGTGGTTAATACATTACATCCCTTAATCTCGATCCTTTGTACTTTACCTGTTCGTAAGATAAAACCTTTTTAACTGCAAATGGTCCTGCCACAGTTTATTGCTTTGTGCTTCCTTGGTCTTTAAGGTAGGTATATCTTCTTTTTCTCATCTCCCGCTCCTCAATACTGACCATAAAATTCATTCTATTGGATATATTATTAATACCTAAAAAAATGGGTAGTAAATCCTGCCTTTATTTTTTTATTTTGCTCTGCGGTAGGAATGTTAATATGCAAAAGATATTCATGGATAAACCCAAAATTTCTCATCAATTTGTAAGGCTTACTGACACGCAGGATAAAAGAGAAAAGTAGCTCAAAAAGAGCCAACTTCAGTAGGATAGCAAAACAGACATGTTCATCTGTGCTTTCGGCGACAGCTGAATCCCTAACTGAAGCGCCTGATTGCCTGGTATTTTGACTTGTTTGATGGGTTTACGACCGCATTTATGTCGACAGTAATGGGCTCTAAAATCACCAAAAACGAATAAAAATGTACACAGTGGGGATCTGGGATTTTATGTTTATCATCATTTTTATCAAATGAAGGGGAGACTTGTAGAGTGGTATCCTAGCATCCCTTAGTTTTGGGTGGGCAGTGTGATACTGTGGATATGCGCAGAGCTTTTCCTCGTTGGATGATGCCTCTCGGATTCCTGAATGCTTGGTTGCAAAACATTCAAGTCGAATTTGTAGTCGTTCTTTGGCTGTTATCGGCCGCAGACGCAGTGCACAAGTTTGTATTTATTCTGCCGGGATACTACCAGTGGCGTAGCGTGGGTTGGAGCCGCCCGGGGCAGACCCAATTTATGCCGCCCCCCGTATTTTTTCATACACTAAAAAGACCTTTGTAGACTTGGTAAAATTTCTGGAATCGAATAACGATACTTTTGAAATTTCGAAATATCTCGAAAATAAAAATTCGTTTCTAAGGTAATACTGTCCTTTCTAACTGAATAGCAGGCTCAGTTTTTTTTCTACTTATTGTACAATAGATTTTCGAAAATCTGGTTTTCTTTAGTTTTCTAAGGAAATGGCGATAAAGATTTTGACCAAAATGAACCACCGAAAACGCTTATTTTGAAAACTGCTTGTGCTTATATCTCGAGAGCCCTAATTTTGATTTGGATAAAACTCTAAAAACCAAATACCTAATGCTTACATCCCGAAAAATAACTTGTATTTAGTCAGTTTTCAGCTATATAGTTAGGCAATAGTATATTTTTTAAACTAAACATTGCAAAGTTTGGTACGGTTTTGTCTGCGTAATTACAAAAACCGGTCTTAAGATTTTGGTCAAAATGCATACTAAAGATAATATCCGTATTTCAAATAAGACCCCTTACCTAGATTTCCTCAAAAAAATTCCAATAAATCAATTTTTAAATTATTTCTCAAAAATGACTACCCAAAAGACGATCTGTGTTCATATTTTTTTTTTTTTTAAGAACTCAGCACTCAGTGATGCCAACCCTTATTTTTAAATGTATGTAGATGAAAGATAAAAATTCTGTAGAAATCTGTATTTATGCCTGTCGAAATTCTGTAGAAATCCAGACTTCTTTTTTAACATAATAAGATTGCTAAAAAATTTAAATTTGAGTGGCATAAAATATCAGTCTTTAACTATATTTATTAATTTTGTACAATTACATATTTTTTGTTAGCCGCTGGTATCGCTGAAACCTGGAATCCACCTACTACCTACTCTGGTTTAAAAAAAAAAACACTATAAATTTTGTTAAACGTTATGAATATTTTGTCGTACAGCAAGAAAGAGTACCAACGCAAAACTAAGGAAATCAAGTTTTTACTGGAATCCGAGATTTCTGTATATTTTAGTTTGAATTCTGTATTTCTGTAGGCAAAGTGAAAATTCTGTAGATATACAGAAAATTCTGTAGGTTTGGCATCAGTGTCAGCACTTCCATTATAAATGCAATAGCAGTAAAGCAAAACTATTTTTTTGCGAATATTGCCCACTTCTTCTTTTTTTCAATCATTTTGAAACACAATAGAAAAGTATACCTTTTTTTTTTTGGTTGCGCAAAGGATGTGTAATCTTCATAGATACTAGTAACCCGAGTGCGACTAGCATGCACGAATCGCAAACCCGAGTAATCGATGCTAATGTTTCGCTCGGAACTCCTTTAAACTCAGAGGTCTTAAAGTACACCTGCAATGTTGTGTTCGTATGTGGGTGTGTAGAGAGAGTGTCTGAACTAATTATATTAGATACCTCTAATACCAACAAAAGCAAAACTATAATTACTTATTCGCACTAACTCCAGTTTCCAGAAAAACTTCGCTTACAGTTACATACGCACACACCCAACTTCTAGCGAGGAAAGAGAAAAGGGGTAGGCATTTTCCAATGCAGATGTGCACAGTGTTTAATTTGTGTTTAAATTTTCTGAAAAAAATGTAGTTGCGTACTAGGGAGCAGCGTTCATTGGATTTTGTTGTTAAGCAACACAAGGAATGTCGTATTACTTACTGTGAAGCACTGTCAGTTTTGTCAATTTTATAATTTTTTAAAAATTAAAAAAATTAACCGCTCCAAATTGCCGCTCCTGGCAAAGTGCCGCCCGGGGCCTATGCCCCCCTTGCCCCCCCCCCCTTGCTACGCCACTGGATACTACCCTGAAAACGCAAAAGTGTCTACTGATATAACTAATATTTCGAGGCGCGATTTCGCATTCTACGAACGCATTGAAGAACCCCTTGTAAACACTGGTGCTCTTTTCTGCTCCAAGTCTTTTTATATACGGAAAATACTAATGAATAATATTTGAACACGTTTCTCGTAGAACATGATCAGAATTTCACTATAGACTGTTAGGACTATTCGAATGACATTCATCTAGAGGGCTGCCATGGAAATTGACGTTTGAAGCGGTGATGCCGGATCGAAATTTTTATGCCTAAACCCGAAAAAATGTTGTTGGTCGATTGATAGGTAATAAAACCTTTTTTTATCTCTATAAGCTTATAAGCCACGGTTTGGATTGGATGAGTAAGGCAAGTCGGAAATTGGAAAATAAGCATGGCGCACAGTTGTAAATACAAATTTGTGTCGCGACTTTGATCGAAGAACGTTGGTACCAGGTTTACCAATTCAAAATGTAAATATTTTTAAAACAGTTCTGTTGCCTTTTTGTGAAAATTATTCGTCAATCTCTCAAGCATCGGAATCTTTTTTTCGAAGGTTATTAAAACCAAGTATAAGCAAAATCGGGACTTATACCCAATACGAAAACCGTATTTTCGTCGAAAACGCGAAATTGCATTCACAACGAACAATAACTAGTTTTCGTTTGACGTTTCAATCAGCTGTGGGACACTTTTCGTAAAACTTCTGTGTTAACTATTTTGTTTACTAATTTCGATCGCATTAATTAACAAATGAAATGAATTCAGAGCATTTAAAATAAAATTAGCCCATCAATTAGTGTGGAAAATGATTTTAAGTTGTGAGTTGTGACACTTGGTAGGTAAGCTGCTCTGCTGAATGTTGCAAAAGGTGTGTTTGTTTAAATAACCCAACGGTTGGAAGCTGTTTTCGTTGTGCTTACGTGAAAAACGACCTTAAACGACTCGTTTATAAAAATGAAATATGTATGGGAAAGCTTCTGTTTTTAAAGTACCTAGTTTTCGAGCGTTTTCCGGTTTTCGGCTCGGTGCATAAATAGGGTATTACGCTGCAAGAAGAATTTGCAAGGAACGCAGTTTTTGACCTAAGAAACTGGGTCATCTATACATTTTGTTCCCTGTCGTGAGTGATGACTCTGCCAAAAGTGCTCAGTTCAATATGAGGACAAGTATTCCAATTATGGTGGTACATACATATTAGAATAACTTATTTTACACGAGCCTTGCTCCTAATATCCCCCCGGAAATAAATGTTTTATTTTCATCGTCATTAACTTGGACAACGAAATTCCTCATCAAGCTAAATCATCATCAGCAATTGTACACATGACTTTATTTTTATGTTTTCGGCAAGAATGGACACTAAAAGGCAGGCGGATATACATAATTCATGTAATACACGCCTTCCACGGTCTATTGACAATCTAAAAAATCAGCGTTTATCTGCTGGTTTAATTCATTTTATTGTATTTTCCCCTTTCAGACATATTGTGTACACGTCTCGCCAGCTTGTAGCTAAAAAAAAAAAAAAAAAAAAAATTCTGCGTCACATGCAGGAAACTCTATATCAGACCGTCAATCTTTGTCGTAAAATAAGACACAAACACAAGCCCTTACAGCATTTTAAAAAAATTAATAATAAAAGATAATTTCGCCTTTCGCTCTCAATTCCTTTAACATTTCCACCACAATGCAACCGCAGTCAGATTTGTTTCGAAATTTGCGTTTTTTTTTTGAATGAAGCCTCGCTCTTGTAATTTTTTTTATTGTAGCACAGGAAGCCGAAGCACGTAACGTGGTATCAGTTCCAAGAATACGTGTGCTTTTCATTCAGTAATCAAGCTAGAGTGCTAAATGGTGTTAGGTAGATAATGGTGCTTGTAATAATTAAAAGTGGTATTACCTAAACGGTCGCAGGAATAGTCTCCATGTTATGATGCCAGCTATCAACGATAAGTTGGATATTATCGCAGTTTTTTTTTCACTACAGTTGTAATGTTCTTCAACTTGTATCTATAATTTGCATGACTAAGCTGTAGAGAGATTCCTTTCGCTGTTGAAGGCTAGGCAGGCACATGCCACATACACGTAACATTTGGACACACCCTGGAGATTAAGAGTTATTGAGGCGTCTGATGCATTATTGGGTATGCGATGTCAATGGAAACTAATATCAGTTTGTCGACTTAATGCGTTTTCCTATAATGGTGATGCATTGCAATAGAGTGTTGACACTTTTTGCAAACATGGCACATGGCACAAAATAAAGCGTATAACAACAAATTTATCATATGGCTCTGTGAATTTAATGGACATTCAAGCGATTTATCCCGCGTATTATTGTATATTTGGAGCTAATAAACTCTAAATATTATAACGTTGTTGAAAGCAGTTGGTATTTATATCTCTTCACCCTCTCTTGGATTTTACAAATTTGAACCAGCAATTACCTGGCTTAAAAGCATTGGTCCTTCGAGCCGGAATTGTCAGAAATGTGCCTCGATGTCTAGCAGTTTTAAATACAATAGATCCGAACAAAGGATTGAATCTTTCGCTCGATATTATTCATCCCAAACAAAAATGACTAACCCAATGTTGATCTTGTCAATAGCCACTGTGTCTGGGTACCTACTGCGAAAATTTAAGGAGAACCTATGAGGCATAGCACAGACAACTTTGGTTTGAAGTGGAAGGGCGATCAGGAAAAAAGTACAAAACTCTGGGAAACCCAGCGGAAACAGATTGCAAACTATGTTGGTGTGGATTCATAGAGATAACGCCAGTTTGTTTTTTCAAGAAACTGCAAATGAAGATATAACAAGCCGGCCTTAAAGTGTCAGAATAAATAATGACTGTACTGAAGACTGCACTCCATTGAGTTTATTGCCTTTTGCATGTCATTCAACTTGTTAAACTCGTCCATCGAATGAAGGGATGTCGCACTACTGTTGTTGAAAAATGTGTAGCTCCTTCTACGTTGCACTTTTTCAAAGGCCTCTTCGCATTCTAATTTTTAACTTTCTTTATTACGTAGGTAGTAGGAGAAATTTATTGTTTTCGTACAAAATTTCGAACTCGAAATGGTAATCAATTCGGACATTACGATGATAGAGGATCCCAAAAAAGTGGGTCATAAGATTCGGTAACCTCAATATTAATGGTACTTCCCATATAAATTTTTTCAACCCAAATTGATATTTAGGCCTAAGTAGATGAGGTTAACATGACTGCGTACTTAGTTTTTCGCTAAAAAATCAAACTTTCGAAATTTGGACATAGTAACATTGAAAACGGTACATACGATTTTAACAAAAATTCATTTCTTAGCTAATATTGTCATTTCTAACTTAATACTCAGCTCAGTTTTTCTCTATATTATCGTACAATAGATTTTTGAGAAAAGTATTTTTTTAAAGAATTCAATTTTTCTTAGTTTACCCGAAAACGGCAATAACGATTTTGAACATAATGCATACTTAGAGTAAAATTGGCGTTTCAAAAATGTTTGCGTCCTTAATTTTCATTTCCAATCACCGAAAACGCTAATTTTAAAAACTGCTCATATCTCGAAAACCCCATTTTCGATTTCGATAAAACTTGAAAGTCCAACAAATGCTTACATCGCGAACAATAACCTGTACTCGGTTTTGTAGCTAAATAGTACTCCCAATAGTAAATATTTTTCAAACTAAACATTGCAAAATTTGGCACGATTTTGTCTGCGTGATTTTACAAAAACTGCTCTAGCGATTTTGATCAAAATACATATCAAAGATAATGTCAGTATTCTAAATAAACTTCCGTATTTAGTTTTTCTCAAAAGGTTCGAATAAATCAGTTTTTTTAATTATTTCTCAAAAATTACCTACTACCCAAAAGCCGATCTGGGTTCATATATATTTTGTAAACTGCAACAGCCATAAAAAATGCGATAATAACAGCAACGCAAAACTTATTTTTAGCAAATATAATTTTTTCCAACAATATTGAATATGCACCTTAAAATAATTCCAACCACATGGAGTTTACGCAATCAGAAAATCTCACACGTCCATCCGGGAGATTCACTGTATAGCTGCTAATGCAAATTCAAAAACAAATATCTCAATTCTTACATAATGTGATCATTGACACCTTAAAACAGCGTCACTTATCTATTCCAGTTAAAAATAAACACATGCCGTAACAGATCAGAAAACGGGAACATCTGGTATATACTTATATCCCTGAACACAAAAATCTTGTAAAGTATAAAAGCTTATAAACTAGAACAGAAGGCGCTTAAAACTCTCTAATCATAAGTTGCGATACATGCCTGTTAATAGAGCTTGAACTTATAAAATCTCACATTGTTTTATAACTCAAAAATGGATTTTATTTAACACTATTCCTAGCATTGCTTTTCAAATTTTTACCTACCTGCCTAATAAAATAAGAAAAATCCAACCAAACATTTGATAAACAAGAAAGATTTTTTCGAACCAGTCGTGCACTTTATTTTTTTCTGGAATTCCTCAAGTGACCTGCATTTCCTTGACTTTTTTCTTTGTTTAGTATAATATTTCTGGGAATGATGATGGGCGCACTATGGTGCCCGGTCTTTTGTGAAAATCTCACAACCTCACTCAACCTAACCTAACCTACTGTACAATTCATGCAAATCAAAAAAAAAAGATCAATTCCTACAACACTTCTTTAGTTCTACAGGCAAATAAACCCCAAGGCTTCATAAATCTTGCTAAAGTCGTCGCTTTGGGGAACTCCACGACCAAAAACCTCCAAAACAAAAAGTTTTGTTTTCGAAAGATAAAATCTACAAGCAATTTGGCGGCTCACCCACCCACCTACATGTATCTTTGGACATAACACTGTCCAATTATGTTTGTTTTGGGAAATCCCACTAAAAGAGGCTAATGATGATCCTCTTCATAACCATTTATCTGTTCACATAAGCATTTTAATTCTATTCGCACTTCAGACAAAAAGGATTTTTGGGGGCAGAGTTTTATTGCTCAATTTAATACTTTTGTTTTCTGATTCAACATTCAATGAAAACAAAAAAACAACAGACTTCTGACGCGACACGGCGTAGCAGCTATTAGTAATTTCAATTTGTTTGTTTGATATGAAATTCTATCCAGATGTATGTTGTTGTAGACGAATAACGACTCTAATGATGTTAGTAGTTGTTGGCGTAGATGGCAGTCATCATTATCCCATTCGAACATGTCATCATTTCGATTGAGTTCTGGAAATTGGTGAACCTAATAAGTTTTATTTGTGGCTGCAAACCATTTTGAAGGTTACGTCAGTTAATTTAAGTAACTTTTTGTCGATCTCAAGAGGATTAAATTAACATTTAAATTAAATTAATTAAAATACAGTTGGGAGTCCAAGCACACCTTACAATTCTTATGGGGTCTCAAGAGAATTACAGTTTTATTGTCGATACCAGCTCGTAGAATTGCAATTACTTTTAAGGAGCTCCGTTTCTTATTGCAGTTTGGAAGATGTCAGTTAGCCCACCGCCAGCAACTGATGTATGTGAAAACGACTTGATTGCACGACTTTGAAGTCAATATATGAGCTTCCGGTGAGAGCGTGTAATTAGTCGGGAGTCGGGACCATTCGAAATTTACTGTCAGATGCAGTGGTGGGAATACAAATAAAAACCAGTAAACAGAGTATCGCTGGTGGGATAGTTTGGTGTCATTAAAAAATAAAATAAAAATAAAACCGTAGAAAATGTATCACTTATCTAGCAGCAACCATCACTACGATTTAACACACACTCAAAAATCGGCCCTAACAGAGTGCGATTTTTGTGCGTTTGAAAAAATTGGTTAAAATGAACTAAGTCTCTGTTGGAAAAAAAAAAAAAAAACTAAAGCTATTCGTTGTTAACAACTATCGAGTATAAAAGAGGTTACTGCTTTCTGGTAAAAAAACACACTTGATCAGTTGTAATCGACCAAGTTTCTATAGATTTATATCAACCAAACAGTTTAATTTTGTTTTACGACCGGAAAAATTTGGAGGGAAAATTGATAAATCGGTTATTTCAACCGAGTTTCTTTAAACAAGTTGGCTCGGTTATTTTTATTTAATCCACTTTAACTCTGTTAAATCTATATCAACAGTACTGCTTAGTAGTTTTTAACCGAAAATCTACTGATTTTAGATAATTTATTTAACTGACAGTCCATGCTGAAAGTAATGCTTCAATTTTTAATAATTTATGTCATTTGCAATTTGGTCTTAGATAAAGATTGAAGCTCTGGGGTCAATTATCGTTCTATGAAAAAGTGAAACGAAAATGCTTTCACGCAAATAAAAAAGCTGAAACCAAACCAAACGTCAACATTTTTCAAATGAATAATTTTTTTAATATGAATAATTTCTTTTCGCGGCCCCATTTGCAAGTGAATGTTTTTAGTGAGAGTTTGAAAATTGACAACCCTCTTTCATACAACACAGTGTGCGGTATTGAATTCACCACGATATTTTCACTTATTGAACGAGAATAGCATTTTAGTACAAAGTGAATCGAAAAAATGAAAGCAATGCGTGAAAGTGAATGTGAAAACGATTTATTCGACTCATTCTTTCGCAGAACGAGATTTGACCCCTTTGATAAGTCTTAAAAACCAGAATTGCGAAAAAAAAGTCCCTCAACACGGTGGTAAAAAGCTGATTCGAAAAAAATTCGCCACAAAGAGGAGAGGCTAATTTAAAAGTGTAGTGAAAAATACTTCATAAAAGGTGTCCCATAATTCACACAAACTGTAATTTTATAGAGAATACAGATTGGGGTTATGTATGGAATAGCACATCGGATATGACCGCCACGTGGCCACGTCACGGATACTGACCACTGGCTGGTCTGGCCAGCCTCATTTTCGATGATGAATGGTTCGATAATACCTCCAGCCCAAATTCCGAACCAAACAGTCACACGTTTTGGATGCATTTGTTTCTCAACAAATACTCGTGGGTTCTCTGAACCCCAAATTCGACAATTTTGACGATTTGACGGAGCCATCGAAGCCATGAGCTTCATCACTGAAGATGATTTTGTTCAAAAATCAGCATCCATTCAACGAACTCTCTTCGCGCTGCATGGTCAGTAGTCTTCAGTTCTTGAGTCAATTGAACTTTGTAAGCATGAAGTGTCAAGTCCTTCGGTAGAGTTCGCTGAAGAGATCTTCTCGAATTACCCAATTCTTGACTACTACCGAATTGCAATTGATGTTCCTGAACTACCAGCACTATACTCCCGCGAACTGCTTCGATGTTTTTTGTTGAACGACTTGTGTCAGGAACAGGACACCCAGAGTCTTTAACATCAGTAATTGATTCAGTATACTTGAATTTTTCAATTAATCTCTTCACGGTGGATGGTTTTAAATAACTATGACGGACATATTTTGTACGAAAATAAGGAAATAAGTCCCCTAATGGGAAATAAAACCACCTTCGTGAAGTGTAATTAGTTCCCATATGGGAAATAAATTCCGAAAACTCTGCGTGGTTTTATTTCCTTTTAAATGTGAAGTAAATTCTCACTGTCGATGTCGACTAAGAACAAAGTAAAATTAAAGAGTCAAGTTGGTGCTTTGCAATTTTTGTTAACTAAGGAGAAATTAAGTTTTAACTGAGGCAGAATGATATATATAAAAAATATCAAAATCGATATTCGGTTTGCAAGACTCTGAAAGTAATCAAAGAAAAATCGACGCACACCAAGACCGGTCGCGCGAATTTTTTACTTTTATTTTCTCAAATTTTCGAAGGCGAATTTAATCTCGTGGATTTATGTCCCTGCGCCGAAAAGTCGCCGCAATTTTTCTTTGATTATTTTCAGAGTCTTGCAAACTGAACTTCGAATGGAGTATTTTGTCAAATAAAATCGAAAAATTCCAAATCTAAATGTTGGAAGTGAGTTAATAAATAGTTGGCGCAACAGGTCCGGAGGGACCCTAGACCTAGCTTCTCACAACCATTCGTTTTGTGCGAGTTTTTCATTTTTGGAACGAATGGGAGAAATCTACAATTGTATGCCGACTCCAAACGGCTAATTGAGAAGCTCTTTCAAGACAGTTATACTCTCGGATGTTTGTCAGACGTTCGCGAGAGGTAGCGCAGTGGAAAAAACCCCAAAGTTGGAATTTGGGTTTTTGTGGGACTCGAACCTGAGACCCCTCGCTTAGTAGTCCAACACACTAACACTAAGCCACTGTGACTACAAATTGGATTGGTTGGAAGTGAGTTGGCTCTTCTTATTTTTGAATGTGTACTAAGTTCCCATAATAAAGTGGACTTATAGTTCCCACCTTACATGAGAACTAAGTCGACTTTGCGAAAGTGGCTTTACTTCCCACTAGGTTGGAACTTAGTCCCTCAGTGGATTTAGTTCCCGGGGACTTATTTCCCCGCACCGTATCTGACAAACCATCATTAACAATGAAAATGCACTGTTCTTTCGAATATCGCTAAATTTTTACTATCCACGAACTGTCAGCTGTCACATTGGTATCTTTCTTTGCGTTGGCATCACTGTTCTATTAAATGGCGCAAAATTCAAATTGTGAATTGCGTGAATTATGGGACACCCTTAATTATCCTTGCGTATTTTACGAGCAAAACCCAAAAAGGAATGGAAAGTTTATAATAGTACAATGAATATACCATTGCCTCCCGCATTTCTTATCCTAATTTAGATACTAAAAAACAAAGCATATGGCGCTTGCAATAATATTTTGCCAAACTTTCATCAATTTGTTGGCCACATTTTCAATTAATTCTATCGAAACCCAACCTCGCCATATTATCGTGAGAATAACCGACTATAAATAAACCAGCTGTAATATCTAATTTCCCTACAACGGCGTACGTTAATTAGCCGATAATTATTTTACCTATCTCATTCTGAATTGCTTCTCGTAAACAATAAAAAAAACTCCAACGCCCATATAATATTATTCCCATGTGGTGGACGCGTCTAAGCGATAAGATACTGACACTCAACCATCGAGGATCGAGTGCTTCAACTAACACAAAGCTAGCGAGTAATTGTGACGGCTGACGGGTAAACTACGCGCCGTCCATGATGTTGTTTGTACAGCAAATTACTCAAATTGAAGAGATCAATTTTAACCGGCGGCGCGCGGTGCGGGGTCAATAAAACACACGCCCAACCGTATCTCAATTTCTGAATAAGTGTATAGATAACGGAAAATAGATATCAAATCCAACTAGTCGGCAATATACGAATTGATTTTGGGCGATGAGAAACGAGAAAGCGTATGCCGGCGGCTGATATTAATTTTCAATTACTTAGAACTTATTGGAGTGACTTTTTCTATTTTCGTTATGGGCTAGGTTAGGTTGGGTTAACGGGTTGGTAGAATGATTCGTGGGCTAAATCGGAACGTCAGTGAAGAAGGACACGGTGGATTCGTGGAATTCCCTGTCATTTGATGTGACCAGAAGTAGGAGTTGTTTGCAAGGGATTGCGTAGAGCATGACGCAAGTAACTATAGACCAAGTGGTTTTAGAAGGATCAGTTAATTGATGGCATTCCGATGTTTGGCAGGATGGGTGGCACTTGCTAGTAAATTTAGCTTGATAGATGGGCGGAGATATAGTGCTAAATCAGATGGCGATGTCGTCATTTGGTTTCCTTGCAGCGTGTGACCAATTTAGCGTGCTCTAGCACATCGTCCGTCGCCAGTATACAGAGCGTATATTTATGGCAGTATCTGTATGTAGTGCCACTACCTTTTACACTTCATGAGAGTCGAAGAGCTGTCCGTTTTCTAAAATTTTAGAATATTTTCGAAGATTGCGCTTTGTACTCGTACCTTTACAAAAACTCCGTCCATCTAGTTCTTGGGGTGGGTTACATTTTCTCAAATAGCCTACTTAATTGAAAGTGGAATTCTATAGCCCCTGTGCGTCTTTCCCGAACTCAACTGCGGTGTTTCATCGTGTTTAGGTGCTTTATTGGGTTAAGACGTTCTGATTCAATAAGTCTTCGCTTGTTGAGCAACTGTCATGGCGCCGAAAGCATCGCTGAGCTAATCTTCTTCCTACTGCATACCTGGGATCGAATTGCGTCTTCCGTGAACGAGCATTACGTGACGGAATTTGCTCTTATTTCAGATACTCGTTCTCGGAAGCGGCGACTCGACCCCTGGTCGTAAATCATTAGTAGAATTCCATTTGCGTTCAGTATCTATAGCTGTCACTTTTATTGTCAAAAAGTTGTTTTGGTTGCTCCGTACAGCGCTTTGACACAATCTGGCCCTGGTCACTATGCGTATTTATTTTAAATTTGGTTTTCATTGCTCCATTTCCTAACAGCTGCTGTTCGTAAATTAAAACAAGTTATAATTTATGAATGATGATCAAGCCCGAACGTCCTTCATAACGAACATCACATTTTGGATACCTCCATCGCTGTTGCCCTATATGACACATCGATGAATTGTCAAAAATGTGCGAGGGTGTGTTGTGTTTTTGAGTTAATTTTGTTGTCATACTCATCACATCATCAGGTGGGCTGACCTAGTGCTTTTCGTGACCAGGCGCGTGCATTTTCAAGTACGTTAAATGTATCGATTCAGGATATCACCAACAAACAAATTCCAGAAATGACACACCCATAAAACCACCTATGGAACATTCCAATGCGTCCGAAAACAATTTGCATAAGCTGCTGTAAGCAATCTTTTAGACAATAACATATCTAATCGAACACATAACGCAACAGTTCTATATGCAAATTAAACACTTACTCAGAAGTCAGATACGTATGCCAATAAAGCAGTCCACCAGCCGACTCAATCTGCTATCTGCATAGGAATGGCAAATCGCATTTTTAAAGTTGGTATGAGTAAAGATTCTTATTGCATATAGAATATATCGGATTAGTTTAATACCTGAACAAAATGTAGGGTGAGTATAATACGTAAGGCAGGGCCGGAATTAAAGGTCTGCAGGCCTCGGGGCAACAAAGGAGTGGAGGCCCCTTGGCCCCAAATTATTTCTCAAATAAAATGAACAATTATTTTCTGTCGAGTTTTTCAATAAATAGTTTATTGTGAAACCAAGTAAATATTCTTTTATTATTTAACGAACATATAAATAAAATCGGGAACAAGAATTATTTAAAATTAAATTTTAGGGTTAATGAACGGAACTTTCCGAGCTTTTTTCGTCGAAAGAATTTACATTTTTTGCACAATGTTCGCATTTTTGTAGCTTTTCAGACCCACATGAATGTATAAAACTCCGAAATTCCCTGCTATAAGCACTCCACTCAGCCAGGTACCGTCTAATCCAAGGTACTGCCGACAAATGCCAAAACCACGTAATTATTATAGAGTGGAGGTCAACAAATATTTACTCATGATTACTTATTAAAATTATTAACGCGATTTGGTATATTTATCTATTATTTTTTTAAGCCCAAACATATTTAAGCTAATGTAAACTATGAAAGGAAAAGTTGTTTACTAGTTTTTACTAGTCTGAATTTGAATTTTTTTCTCTGTTATGGGTGCTCGTCTTTTGTGGAGGCCCGGGGCTGTAGCCGGTTGCCCTCCCCTAAATCCGGCCCTGACGTAACGTAACCAAAGATAATGGAATATAGAGCTATATAACTTTCCAGCGGAAAGGCGGCTGCCTCTATAATGTGTCTTCCCGAAAAATTCATGAAGTCACGCACATATTATGCTCATTTATTTTCGAACGAATTTTTCCTTCGTGGGTTTGTATGGATCGCGACTGTTTTATGTTGTTAGGAACAATTTAGTAGAAGAAGGGTAGGGGAACAAATATAAACACTTTTTCTTTTATCAAAACAATTTCAGCTTTATTTATATTTTTTATATTGTTTAACTAAAGTGTAAGCTATCTACTTTACAAAAAAATACTGGACGAAACAAAAATAATTAATATCACATACGAGATTAAAAAGATGACTGAAAAATAAAAGAAGAGAATAGGGATTCGAAAAAGAACTGTAGAAGTGCGAAGATATATTGGAGAAGAAAATCTTAAAGAAATTAATAAAGAAAAATATAGAAATAACCAGTCTTTTAGAGCAGCGGTGGGATATATACTTACACCAGTACAAGCCAATAACCTTCATTGCAAGAAACAACAAAAAATCGAAAATGGGACGGGATCACAAAAAAAGAAGAAGTCATGAAAAATATAGGAACTATAATGGAAGCAGTGACGAAAGCATTGGTGATGACGACTGCCGTAAAAGCCGCAGATATTGGAATCACTTTGAACCGTATCGTAGGGAGCAACGTTCGACATCAAGACCTACCGATGAAATATCTGAACGAATTGGTAAGCTTGAAAAACTAATCGAGGAGTTATCACATCGGACGTCATCTGCTGATAAATCAAGGTATGTAATTAGAAGTGATTGTATTCCCGAATTCGAACCCGGAAACCCAAATTTATCCGCAAAAAAATGGGTTACAAAAATTGATCAGCTTTCTTCCATTAACTGTTGGGATGATAAAGCTACCATATACCACATGCAAAACCGTCTTGTTGGGTTGGCTAAGGTATGGTATTCAAATTTACCAGATTACGATTTATCTTGGGAAGATTGGAAAATTCTGTTAATAAAATCTTTCCCAGATCACATCGATTTTTCTTTTCAATTAAGAAATCTGGTCAATAGATATAAGCAGCCCAATGAAACAATAACCGAATACTATTTTGCAAAAATGAACTTGATTCAGGCTTGTAAAGTAACTGGTAAAGATGCAGTGTCTTGTTTAATTGATGGTCTTGGTAACGAAACAATTAAGACAGGTGCTAAGGCCGGAAGATACGAAACTCCAGAAGACTTGTATAGCGAGTATTTATCAACACTCTCCTTCGATAACAAACATTTCCTTATAAAACAACACATTGAGGTTGGTAGTAATAACTTTAAGCGCCAGAAGAGCAGTGAAGAAAAAGTTATGGTTACAAATAGAATAAAATGTTTTAACTGTAAAGAAATTGGTCACGTTTCAACCAAGTGTCCACGCCCAAAGCTCGAATGCAAAAGTTGCAATCGGTTAGGGCACAAAACAGAAGATTGTTACCACAAAAAAACAAAGCGTGTACTAAATTGCTCGACAGGAAAAGAAGGAAACAAAAGTTGTTACTTCATTGATTGCATGGTTAATAACCACAAAACACGTGCATATATTGATACAGGCTGTTGTGCAGTTATAATTCGTCAAAGTGAAGCTACTAAGTTTGGATTGGTTTTCAAAAACAGTTCATTAACAATTTCAGGTTATGGTGGAGCTACGGTCAAAGTGATCGGGAAAGCCAACTGTTTATTAGAAGTTGATCTTGCAAAGGCTGAGGTCGAACTTCTAATTGTTCCTGATAGAGCTCAAGAAATTCCCGTTCTTATAGGACAAACGTTTCTCAACCACGATAACATTGTTGCAGTTATAAAAAATAGGGAAATACGAATTTTTAACAAAGATTTAGAAGCTTTACCGCAGATAGACGAGTTTCCAGAAAAAAAAGTTGCTTTTTGGGCTAACAAGTCAACTGTCATTCCACCCAATCATGCTGGTTTTATAGCAGTGCACAACAACTATAAAAGCAATAAAGACGTTTTCATTGAGGAACAGCGAAGATTCAATCCAAATCAAGAACATTTCATACCTAGATGCATTGTTAAATCATCAAATGCCCATATATTAGTTCTGAACGAATCAGGAAAGGACCTCCTATTAAAAAGGAATCAAATTCTTGTAAGAGGTGAAATTTGTGAAGCTGATAAAAATCAAAGGCAAGTAGAAACATTATCTCTATCAATTGATTTCAAAGATTTTACTGAAAATGATGTTACTTCGCAAATAAGTTCTTGTTTAGACAAAAGCGATACAATTAAGTTACTTAGTCTATTAAATAAGTACAGATGCTGTTTTGCACAAAATTTAAGTGAATTAGGAAAAACAAATGCAGCTAAAATGTCCATTGAGTTGTCGAACGATAAACCAATAACTTATAAACCATATCGTATGTCATATTCGGAACGCGAAAACGTCAGAGGAATGATTCAGGAATTAATTGACAATGAGATTATCAGAGAGTCATGTTCACCATTTTCTAGTCCTATACTTTTAGTAAAAAAAAAAAACTGGTGAGCAACGCATGTGTATAGATTTTCGAGCACTAAATGCGAAGACAGTTAAAGATCAATATCCAATGCCAAGAATTGATGATCAAATTGATCGCCTTACAGGTTCATCATATTTTACGAGTTTAGATCTTGCTAATGGGTATTATCAAATACCTATGTCTGAAAACTCAATATCAAAAACCGCTTTTATAACACCAGACGGGCATTATGAGTTCTTAAGAATGCCTTTTGGTCTTGTAAACGCCCCATCTGTTTTCCAAAGAGCTATTAATACAGTATTAGGTAAGTTGCGATACAAAACCGCTATGGCATATATGGATGATATTCTTGTTCCATCTGAAACAATTGAAAAAGGTTTTACAAATCTCGAAACCGTATTGAAAACAATTTCTGAGGCTGGTCTTACTTTAAAATTAAAAAAATGTTTCTTTTTGGCTACCAAAATTAATTATCTTGGATATGAGATTAGTAAGGATGGTATACAACCGGGGGAAAGTAAAATGAATGCAGTTAAATTGTTTCCTGAACCAAGAAATGTACATGAAATTCGTCAGTTTTTAGGTTTGTGCAGTTATTTTCGAAAATTTATTTACAATTTTTCAACATTTGCAAGACCTTTAAATAATCTTTTAAAAAAAGATGCCCTTTTCAAATGGGAGACTGATGAACAATTGGCTTTTAATACTTTACGAGACAAACTTACGCAACGACCTGTTCTGGCATTATATGATCATACATCTGAAACTCAATTGCATACAGATGCTTCAAAATGGGGTATTGGGGGAATATTGATGCAGAGACAAATTGATGGTGTATATAAACCAGTAGCATATTTTAGCCGTACTACAACAAAAGAAGAGCAACGCTATCACTCGTACGAGCTAGAAACATTAGCAGTTATATATTCTCTTAAACATTTCAGAGTATATTTGCTAGGAATACAGTTCACAGTAATAACAGATTGTAATTCGTTAAGGACAGCTTTCACTAAGCGTGATCTGATACCACGAATCGGAAGATGGTGGTTAACAGCACAAGAATACTCGTTTAATGTAGAATATAGAAAAGGTACCAGTATGACTCATGTAGATGCTCTGAGTAGGAATCCTATTGGTAATGAACAAAACCTGAATTATCTTGATACACTTACTATAGAAGTAACATCTCAAGATTGGATACTTGCAGCACAACTACAAGATGACAGATGTAAATTCTTAATTGAGGTACTGGATAGAAAACCGGTTGATATTGAAGAACATAATATACATAAAGAATATGTATTGAAAAATAATAGATTGTATAGGAAAACTATTACTGGTACTAAATGGGTTGTTCCGAAAAGTAGTAGACGAGAAGTGGTAAAATGTCATCACGATGATATAGGGCATTTCTCTGAGGAGAAAACTTTAAAATATATTCAATCAAAATATTGGTTTCCATCCATGCGAAAGTATGTTAAAAGATATATTGCCTGTTGTTTAGGATGTTTATACAACAAAAGTACAGCGGGTAAGCAGTCTGGAAAGCTTAATCCAATAGAAAAATTTGCTATTCCTTTTCATACTTTACATGTAGACCATCTAGGTCCTTTTATGAAAAGTACAAAAGGTAATACGTACCTTTTACTGGTAATTGATGGATTTACTAAATATGTGTTTTTAAAAGCAGTACAAAGTACTAAGGTAGGACCTGTTATTAAGTTATTTCAAGAAATAATTGATGTGTTTGGAGTCCCACGAAGAATAATCTGTGACAGGGGAAGTTGCTTTACATGTAAGAAATTCAACGAATTTTGTTTAAAACAAGGAATCAAATTAACTCACAATGCTACTGCAACACCCAGAGCCAATGGTCAAGCTGAACGATACAATCGAACGATTCTGTCCGCACTATCAGCATGTTCCACTGATGAAAGGAAGTGGGACAATTATTTGTACTCTATTAAGTGGGGTTTAAATTCTACAATAAATAAGTCAACTAACAAGTCTCCAAATGAATTGCTGTTTGGCTATATACCAAGAAAAAATAATGATTCATTTTTAAGTAATGAGGTTTGTGAAGATGTGCATCTAAATGATAGATTGCAATTACGTGAAGATGCAAGAGCAAGTATTAAACAAAATGTTGATAAAAAGAGAAAAAAAGCTGAGGAATATAAAATTGGACAACAAGTTGTTGTTAAAAGACCGAAAGGGTCTAATGATGGATGCAGTAAAAAACTGTTGCCAAAATATCACGGGCCATTTGAGGTGGTCAAGGTTCTTGATAAAGATAGATATGTTATCAAGGATCTTCCAGGTGCGAAACGTTCGCAGAAAAAGTATACTGGGATATGTCCCTCTGATAAAATGAAACCATTCTTGCTTGAAATAGGTAGTGATAGTGATTCAAACGTTGAATTCTATAACAAAGCACGTAAATAAGTCCTATTATGGTAAAGTACCAACAGTAGGCAAATGTTTATTTGTATAGTATAAATACTAATCATAATTATATAATAGTTTATTTCTTATTTATAATAATAGTACATTCTTCTTTTATATAGTCATTGAAGTCACGAGGTCGTGAAGAATGGTAGCAAGGCCGAACTGTAAGCTATCTACTTTACAAAAAAATACTGGACGAAACAAAAATAATTAATATCACATACGAGATTAAAAAGATGACTGAAAAATAAAAGAAGAGAATAGGGATTCGAAAAAGAACTGTAGAAGTGCGAAGATATATTGGAGAAGAAAATCTTAAAGAAATTAATAAAGAAAAATATAGAAATAACCAGTCTTTTAAAAGAAAGTTTTTCTTTCTAATCTTATGTTAGGAATTTTCATATTTTCCTCAATAAAAAAAATAATGTTTTCTCAATTTAAAATAATTCTCAATTTAAAATAATGTGCTTTGAACGACTCGACGGCAACAGATTAACTGCTTCTCTTTTGGAAACTAAAAACTTTAGAAAAATTGTCGTGAAAAGAAAATATAGCTGCATCAAAAATATTGCAGCGCATGCAATTGAAGGGTATTCTGGTTCGTAACAATGTGGAATGTGATTAAAGTGTGACGGTTCGCGGCAAGAATTTTAAACTCGCTGGAAAAATTGCTGTAATTGTAAATTTAGCTATTTAAATCAACTGTTTTTTTCAGCAGTTTTATTTTTTTTTAGATTGAATATAATCATTTTTTTGGTTGGAAAAATAGCAATTTTCAATTCATAAATACAATTACCTAATTTGATTTGTTGTTTGTTTGCAATTGGCTATCATGTAAACAGTTCTACCGTATTCACACCGAGTCTAATACCCCGTTTTCGCGAAAACACTCGAAAACTTCTTCGAAAAGAGAAGTTTTTCCAGTAGTGTTCTGCGAAAACGATATTCAATCTTTGGGTTGTTGAAACAAACACACCTTTTGCAATGTTCAGCAAATTCAGTAGAACAGCTGACCGAACAAATGTCACAACTCACAACTTAAAATCATTTTCCGCACTTAATTGATGAGCTAATATTATTTTTAAATGATTTAAAATTAATTTATTTTTAATTTAATGCGATCGAAATTTGTAACACAGAAGCAGAGACAATACTGAGACCCCCAACTTCGGCCGATTTCCCGTAACCTTGCCTACAAGCAATACTTGTACGGAGTGTACACAATTTAGTGCGCTAGTATTGATACATAGAAATTCGTTTTGACAAATGTCACGAAACTTCAGCACACCAACACACCCTCAAAAAATATCAACAACTTCCGGTGACTTCCGGTGTCGGCAAAGTTGCTGCCAGCGTTCATAGAATTTTGTCCGTTAAATTTGAAATTATTCGTTACGCGTGAATAGTATTTTATTTTAGGAATAAGTGCACTTTTTCTGAAAATATTTATGAAAAATGATTACTGCAGAATGGTTGTAGGAAAATAAAAACCTTTTGAGCAATTTTTCTTCAGTTATTTAAGAAAAATTTACTCGTGAAATCGAAATTAATGATATTCAAAAGCGGAAAATACACAACAAAGTTTGTCCTTTTATATAAAACAACTCATTTAGATAGTATTATTAACCAAACAAATTATATTATTCGTCTTTTAAAAATTTATAATAACCGACCAATAGCATTCAGTTATCTTAAAATGTGGTATTCTCGAACTCTATCACATTCCCCCATGGTTGGTATTGGTTGGCAGCATTGATTTTATATTTTTTTGTACGTTTTTACATGTCACACGGATTCTAAATTGACATAACACCGATAGGAAAACAAAATGGCGAATTTTACAAAAAAAACTGAGGTGGCCAGCGGCAAGAGGATAGTGAGTTGGGGGTCTCAGTATTGTCTCTGCACAGAAGTTTCACAACTAGTGTCTCACAGCTCATTGAAACGTCAAACGAAAACTAGTTGGTGTTCGGTGCGAATGTGTCGACGAGTTTCCGCCGAAAACATGGTTTTCGTTTCAAAATCGAACAGAATGGTTTCATTTTCATGCGCTACTCATCACTTAATACAAATCAGAAAATGCAAATGGTATCCAGAGCGAAATTTTTCGTTGGCGGACAGCTAAAATGTATAGGGGGAACTTTGTGTTCCAGGAAGGACTGAAGATGCTTTAACAAAAATACGTCTTGTGCAAAAGCCAGCCATCATTTTTGTTCAAATGTCAATTTGTACTTAAACTTTTTTATAGAGATTTTTTTATGATGAGTCTTGTCTGCGGCCGCTATAAGGTAGGTCCGTCTAAAAAAGCATAAAATGTAGTAATCTGGAAAAAAAATTGTTTAAGAAACTTGGTTCAGTTAAAGGGACTGTCCGTCCAAGGGAGCTGCCTGCAACGGTTGGCCTCCCTGCATTTACTTGCAATTTTGACGCAACATCGCGACGGTAACACTGAAGTTATTGGAGTCCAGTTGTCGTCCATTTCCGACGTTTTTTTTTCTAGGTGTGACATCTTTTAAAATGCTGGTTATATATTTTATTTTGTTATCATTTTTAAATCGCTCTACCTAATTATCGGTCAAGAGTCAAGATTCACAATTCGTTCGCAGATTTATTTTCTTAGGGTACACTCTCGGTCCAAAATTCGTATTACTAAAATATGTTTCCGTCTACCACCACCTAAAAGAAGACGCGCCTTACTTTTCTACAGTCTCCTTTCAACTATCTGTATCATTTTCAAGAACTACAAAGTACTAGTTTTCTACTACATTTTGTAATATGTATTTGTCACCTATAGTTACGGTGACCATCCCACCATTATAATAATGAACAATTCTGTTTTTGAAGACGATGTTCATTATGAATTATTTTGGCTTTAAAACCGTAAAAATGTTCTTCTAGAAGATGTTTATTATTCATTCTGTATTTCATTTAAAATTAAAAAAAAAAAAAAATCGATAACGTAAGCATTGCGCTGCACTCTTATAAGCTCACATTTGCACAATTTGTATGGAAATTATTGCTGCTTTAAATTACTAAAAATTAAAGTCTAAACTTAAAATGTTTACTGGTAAGGGCTATTACGAAAACTACGATTCAATCATCAAAATGATAAAGCTAAAGCACCATAACCAGCTGAACGAACCAGGAATCTAGTACTGAAACATGGGATAATTGAAGTTTTTTTTTTTATCAAATGAATTGTATAATTAAAAATTTTTCAGAATTTTTTTTTCTATTGTTCATTATTTGGGATTCTAAAATATGGTCACCATACCTTTTCCTTTAGTCTGTAAATTGTAACAGATCCCATATTATTGACAGATGGCAGCCTCCATAAAACAGAATCGAAAAGAATTGTCACAAAATAGCCGAACGGTGGTCTTTTCTTCAATTTGTCTTTTCGTTCATTGCTTGTGCCCTTATTCGCATACACATGGGTACATTTTTGACACGAATTTCATAAAAGGGTGATGATTAATGGTGTATGTGCCTTGGGCGATAAAGAATATGACATCAGGTGTCAGTCCTCTTTCAGAAAATTAATTCGTTTATCTTCGGAAAGAGTATTCCGACTGCGATGAAGTGAAAACTTATGTGTTTCTCCATCAAACACTTTGTTATATCTGAGAAATTTATGCGAATTGGGTGAAGAGTTTTGACGTGATACGGTAACAGAGGCAAGTCGACATGCAGCCAGATAAACAATTTTAATGTGTGAATGAAGTTGAACGTGGAGTTTCTTGTTCGACAGGCTGTCCTTGTGTCGTTCTAGTTGTCAGTTGTGGTCCTCCAATATAAGACCCTGAGAGAAGTTAACATACATTTATACCCTTCTTCTACTTATCAGGATAGCTCTTGGCTTCTCACTCTGACTCTGCATTACAACGAGATAATGTTATCGCTGCTAGTGAAGTGAATGCGGATATACGCTAATTGGAGAGTTCTGAGCTTCTCAATAGTGCGCTACCTACCTAACCATCCATATTGGAATATTGGTTTTGATGCATTTGCCATCGCTTGCTAATTGTGTACCTCACTCTGACCTTAGGGCGTTTCACTGGCCTATAAATTCGGCTAAGAACCATATCAACAAATAGTTCGTTTCAATTTCTTCAGCTTGCTGCCATCACATGAGGGCAAAATAACCTTCCAAGCTTTTTAAAGTAAATTTAATATGCCCCGTTATTAGCTAACCTCCATTACTTCCATATTGAAACTCTAAAACTATATTGAAAAAGATTTCCAGAAAGACTTGAGCTACACATCACAAAAGCTGTCAGCTCAGTGAATACTGGATTTAATTTTGGTGATGAAAAGTTAGCGCGCACGTAGGTAGGCATAAAAATTTCAAATGGCATTTTTACCATTTCAAAAAAAAAAATCACTCTTAGGCTGATAAATCAATAAAAAGGAGAAAAAACCTCCACTAGAAGTGATATATCAGCAAAAAATATGCAAAGCAGACGATTGCGTATGACCGTTTTCCATCCATCACACCGACTGACATTGACACGCTTCCGAATTTGACAGCGCAGCTTCCCCCATCACAAATATTTCCACATGTTCCGCCATACATTAATATACATATCAATCAAACTTGAAGCGGTCAATTTGAATCGTCTGAAAGCATCTATATACCCATCGGCAGCCTTCTCTCGACACCTTTAATGGAAAACATGCCGTGACAGTATCCCCCAACTTGTTCCAGAAATTTAATCAAATTCTAATCAAATTATCATAAACCAATTCAATTTTAATTAAAAATTCAACTGACGCCAACAGCGATTTTTGTCTTGACTTGCGTCAAATATTTTCATATCACATTCCGAGGCCACTGGGCACGCGTTCATAAACCGCAAAGACCATCGCATTATTTGGCAACATCTGCTGCGGTCTCCGACGAGCTTTTATGCAAGGCAACTTCACACTACGCAACTCACTATTGACTATTGCAACACAATTTATTAAAAACAACAAGTTTTGAAAATTAAATCCAATAATAACATGAACACAAACTATGTGCTGACTCATTGTGCCCGTCTGGTATTTTTATATAGCGGCAATAAAGTAGTAGATCCACTTTTGCGTCTGCCTGTTTAGCTTGCAAACACCAGTGGAAGATTTAATTGTTTCCAAACAACTTCGAGAGCTTAAGCAAAGCACTTTGGGCAGGTATTTTATACGTAATGAATGTGTGTTTAAAAATACCTCCACAAACATCACCCCCAGCGGAGTAATGGTTGCTGGGAATGGGGTACAAAAGCACTTGTTGCTCTGGCGACTTCCAATCCAACTGTGGCGGTCAATGTCAGTGTCACTCGCAGTGTGCGGTTGCCCTAATTATGAATAGGGCTACTATGTCTCAACTACGATAACAGTTATTGGAGGTACATATATCACACAAAGTGAATATTAAGTGACACAAGTGGAATTATTTTGGAACTTTCTGTCAGCTCCAATGATTGATAAGAGCCACCGCAATACGTTTTTTGTATCAAGATGTGAAGTTCTACAGGCGCGCACATTGTTAGCCCCACCACAAAGGACCATGGACATCAAGGACACTGTATTGAGTTGTGACTTGTCAACTTGTCGAGCAAACAATAATTCGGTAAGTGTGTCGGGTTTTTATCGGTGACCCAATACGGCGAGTAGGCCAATTAACGTGATAAAGGGCGCCGGTTTTTCATTGGCGTCCTCCGGTGGCAATAAATAATAATAACAGCGCTTAGGTAAATGCGAAACATAATGGATTGCTCTACTAGGAAGTCAAAACGTGTTTTCATTCGTTAATTAATTGATAGAAGGGTAGTCCTGAGTGAGTTTAACATTTTTATTTTTGTTTCTTTATTTTTTTGGAGAGTCATAAATTCGACTGCAGTGGACAGATATTTATTCAGCACTTCAGACGAATAATAGCGGTGATTAAGGTGTAGATGTCGGTTAATTATATTACGTGGGTAGGGGGTAAATTAGTTCTAATGTATTGAAACAATTATCTCAGCCACACGCCTTTAGATCCAAATATTTCGAATTTTATTCAGTTTTATCGGTAAAACGTTTGCGATGCTGATTTTCCTATTGTTTGAAGTATATTTTCTTGCTATTCATAATTACAATCGATGTACAAATACAACACGCTCTAACAATAACTTTGTTTATTTTGGCTCTGCATGGTTTTTGGAATGAAAAATGCGATAAATTTGAAACAGAATGGGTGCAAGCTATGGTGCAGGTGCTATTTATAGGGCGTGGGCTTATTTTTGTGAAATATATATACAATAAACTACTCTCCTGATAGCAAACAAGGAATAAGGTTTTCTTTGATAAATTTGTATTAAAATGTAAGTCTTGTAAAGGAACTTCTCAGTGCTTTTTATTTAGTAGTTTCGACTATGAGATGATTTTTATGAAAGAAGGACATCGTATTTGAGGTGTCCAATTCTCAAATACTTTGTGGTTCTTTTGCACTCGTCAGAAATTCCATTCTTCATTAAAATACATCTACAATTGCCTTAAGCAAAATGTTAGATAGGTTAGGTTATGTTAGGTTGAGCGGGGTTGTGAGATCGTCACAAAAAGATGTTGGATAACCCGTCTGCAAAATATAATCGCAAAATGTCCCAGAACCGGCATAGCTTTGTTACTACAGAAAATTGATCTACCCTTGTATAATATTCATACCCGTACAGCAACTGATTTTCTTGAACACTATATTTTTTTTTTTTAAATCATCTTCTTAGTAAGGCCCTAGTTATAGCAAACCCAAACCGTAAAAATGTTCTTTTGTTTTTTTTTTTGACCACTTAAACTTGATAGTTGAACTCAATCTTGGTCCTAAAATGTTGCTAATGAATTATAAAGTTAGATTATCAAAAAAAAAAAAAAAACGAATGATCTTTGAATTTTCTAGGAAAATAATTTATTCATTTTTCCGTACGAAAACCTTTTTCTGATGAACTTCTCAGTCAATTCCACAAAAGAAAACCGAATCATTCCACTGAAATATTTCTGACAGACACAATGACCACCTACACGAAAAAAAAAAAACTCATTTTCATACTGTTCCAACTTTTTCGGTTGCATTCTGCGTATGACTATAACTGGGGCCTAAGGAAAATATGAAATGATTCGTCCCATTTATTTTTTTTTCTTGTTCATGAAGAAACTATAATCATTGCAACCGAAGGTGCTCTTTAGGTCAACTATTTAAAGCACTTTTTAACTGCAAAATCATATAAGAACACATTTTTGTTTGTTTTTTTTTCTTAAATTCTTAACTTGAGACAGGCGAACCTAAAGCGCTTCAATACTACCACAAGAACTTTGAAAAATATTTTGACTGCAATTTTCTCAAAACAGTTATTCTCCCGGATATATTTGTCAAACGATCCCAAGTCGCTGTCGAAAAATCTTTAAAATGCAAGAAAGTAACAGATTTGCATGCCTTTTCTTTATATGATCACCGATAACCGCGAATCCAATGACAGCTGTCATAGTTTGTTTATGTTTTTTTTTTTCAATAACCACAAATAGGCTAGCATTTGTTTTTGGTGGATCAAAACAAAACCACAAACTAAGATATAAACAAACAAATTATTTTGAGGTTATATTTGAACCAATTTTGTATTCACTTTGTGGAACGCGTTTTATTGTTCTCAGTTGTTTTCATTCTAGAATTTGCGTATTTAAACTGGTTAAGTTCAATTGACGACTGGAAGCACTGACTATCAGTAGTGACAACTTCTGCACAATAGGGCTTTTTGTTTTAAAAACAACTTTCTGACTTCCGCGTCGTTCTCCAACAATTTTTTTTTTTAAGCGCATATGTTATGTATTTCGTGATATCACAATTAACTGAGAAACGTACAATTGTCAATATTTGCTTAGTGTCTTAAGAAGTCATTCGAGCTAAAGGAAAATAAACAGAACGCGACATGTGTATTTCGACGCAAAAAACGTCTTCCTGCAAATAAAACAAATTGGAATGAGTACACTTCCCACCCTGTCTCTCGGAGTAGATTGGGATACCCCCTACTATTACAAACTTTTAGACCTTCACCTTATTGACAGAAGATAACCACTCATAAATTAAAAAATACATTATATTTGATAAGGCCTTGGTACTTGTCATTTAGTGCCAAAGGTACGCAACTTATCCGGTTCTTGGAAAAAGCATTTAAAGTTTATTTCGAACCAGTGCACTTTGTTTATTGCGCTGTAAAGGCTTTCCGATAAGTACTTTATAAAAAAGAAATCGTTTTTATTTCAGGTCATTAACTTAGCGAGATGCCTTACAATCGAAGGAATTAGTGGATTGCACTCATGACTTATTGTGCGACAACATTTAAAGAACTCTGTATATAAAAACCCGCACAATGGCTCAACTCCGCACCGTCCTTCTTGTGACAGGAGTCATTCTATTGCTGACTTCATTCAGTGCATCCAGCCCTGGCCAACTCCTGCAAGATAGTCTACATGTTCCCTGTACGTATATCGACACGGTCAACCTAACTGGCCATCAGAAGTTCCCCAACGGGTCGTATCTCTATGGTGACACTGTAATTCCGGCCAACCTGGTTGGCATATACGATTACAAGGCAGAGTCTTCTATGGAACGCATCCCGGTGGAGCCGCATATTCGCGGATGCATTTGCAAGCTGAAGCCATGCGTGCAGTTCTGTTGCCCCCTCGATCACAGGTACAATGGGTCCAAATGCGAGGCAGCGACTGGTAACTACAGCACTGCCATGAATATAACGACCAAACATGGCGAGACTGTGTCGGAGAATTTATTACAAAAATTCGCAATACAAGTTGGCATACCGTGCACCGATATGTACCACCTGATGCCGCATGTGAACTCCTATGATGCGTTTAGTTTGTTCGAGGTGAGTTTGCTTACGATTGAGTTGAGTTTGATGATAAAGTTGGGTTTTTTGTTTCCAGAATGGAACTCTATTGCGGTGGGACGACATGGTGTACCTCACCAAGGACGAGTATTGTCTAGCTACGACGAATGGCCTGGATAATTACACTGAGATTGTGGTGCCGGTTAATTGTTTTCAGATTTCAACTGGCGGCACAAAGTCGCTGGTTTATGCGTGCAGTGAGTGTTGGAAATGGATAGCTTCAAAAATGGAGTGACGTTTGTGTTTGCTTTCAGTGATGCTGTTTTCGGTGCCGTTTATGATCCTGACGATCCTGGTGTATATTGCAATACCCGAGCTGAGGACGTTGCACGGCAAATCGCTTTGCTGTTACTTGCTGGGCCTGTGCTTCGGATACAGCATACTGGGTGCTTTCCTTCTCATCCCGTCGGATAAGGTTTCGCAGTTTAACTGCGGGTTTTTTGGTAAGAAGTAGTTGGTGGCGATAAAATACAAATAGGGTTGAGTGATGCTATCTGATGTCGTCAAAAAACGGACGAAAACTCAGTCAAATGGGGGGTCATTCAAATAGCCTCATTGCACGACATAAAAGTTTGTATTACTCAGATGGGATTTTATTGTGGTTCCCACTTTAGAATTTATGGCACAGCTAAAGTCTCGTATTCTCGAACACGTCCTCAATAACCAACAGCAGTTGTACAATGCAGCGTTGCCAGAAGTATTTTCAGCAGCTTTGCATAGATGGTTTCCATTACTGCCATTTCTTGCTTTGACAATTATCATTTTATGCTCAGACTTTATTTAAACGAAAACGTCGTTCGGGCGAGACTGTACTAACAACGAAACGAAAACTATTTTTACATAGGCAAAAACGAAACAAACACTGAAACCCGCTTTCGTTTGCTTCTACCTCTTCGGAAACGTGCACAGTATACTCCATTACTGGGCCAAAAGTGTCTCTTTCACTTGCCAACTCATTTTTTGGGTATAAAAGCGGCAATTGGCATTTTGCCGTATAAATAATCGCAGAAAACGAAAAACGTCAATGAAAAAGCTGTCGTTTCTTTCTTCACACACGAAATAAAAATGTCTTTCGTTTTTGAAGTTAGATACAAGGTGCATATGGCAAAACAAATAGGAAATTGTTAATTAAATAATTTTTGCTATAGTGCAAAAGAAAATTTCTTTCGTTTTCGAAGTTACATCAAGCAAAACGTTCGTGAAAACGATACCGATTGAACGTTTCTACTTTACAGAATTCTGCCACAGCATACTTACATATACACGAATTTGACAGAAGTAAATAGTCAACACAATCAAGTTTTCTAGCCTCCTATACAACATTTTGGGGGAACAAAAATTACACTTTAAACTTATAATACGTTTCCCCCGGACACAAATACCGAGATTAAGTACAAGAGGTTTGAATCCTGAAGTGTTTCCACCAAATAAAAGAAGATTAACTTGACGTATTCTCTCTTGCTCTGTACATTCCACAGAGGATGACGTTTCACGAGAGAGACAATGAGAGACATTTTTCCATTTTTGACGTCTTATTTGTCATTTCTGTCAAATGCAGCTCTGTTTGCTTTGTATATTTGACATCCGAGCTGTGGAAAGTGTGTTCACAAACCGGACTGTACATGCAAACCTGGTTGATAATACAGATTTATTTCTAATCTCCCTTTTATGAGATTAAATTTGGTATGATAAATCCAGAGATTTATGCGGAATTTACGGAAAATTTTCTAAATCTCGCAGTTAATCTCCAGTGGAAACATAGCACTACGGCAACAAAATCTAGGTGGCAATCCTCTAGATGGTTAAATTTATGATCACTAACAATTACACCTTTTTTTCAAACCGAGAATCAAGACCTTCATTTCTACAAATGTGGGATCGCTAAAAATCTACGATTCTGAGCTTACTTGGGTGTTCCGGGTGCTCTGGGTCACGTTCTTACTCAATTTTTCTTTTTTGCTCCTGCCACTTGTCTTGCCGCATTGCCAGCTTACTTGAGAAGATTATTGATTTTGACTGTAGGACATAAAGTGCAAGATCTGCGAAAGTAACAGCTAGTTATGAACTTTTTTTTTTAATTTAGTGCAATTAGTTCTTGGAATTTCCTAGCTTATTTTGAGAGAAATAAAGAGCTGAGCTTCCATCAATTGGAAAGGTGTTAAGAGCCTTGAAATATCAATCCTAAAACATTAGTATTTTAAAACATCTCTCCTTCGCTTTTCGCCTAATAAAAATTCTCTACCAAGAGCTCTTTTTCCAACATTGATCACAGTAACACTTCTTTTCTTAGCTACTTTATTTTTACTCTACGAATTTACTAATTTTAATGCAGGATTCGTGGCGTATTTCTCGTTCATGGCGAGCTTCTTCTGGCTGAGTGTGATCAGCTTCGACTTGTTCTACAACATTCGTGCACCACGTGGCCGATTCAACGAGAGGAAGCGCTTTATACTGTACTCGATCTACTCCTGGGGAATGGCTCTTATTTTCTTATCCTTTACATACTATGCACAACAATCGTCCTGGATTGATAACCCGTGGAAGCCCGCCATTGGCAGCGAAGAGTTTTGCTGGTTGAATGGTACTTAATGAACACGCCCAATGGAACTTCTACTAATGTGTTCTTTTGTCTTGCAGTAAGATACGGATGGTCGGCGGCGATTTACTTCTATGGTCCGATAATCATCATCATCGGCTTCAACATAGCTATGTTCATTTTGACATCACTCCAAATCAATAGTGTTCAAAGGGAAATGAGTCGTATGATGGAGCGCAACGATAGCCAGAGGAATCTTCGCACTGAAAAGGATCGGTATACCTAAACAAATACGAATCTGACAATCAGACCGTCTAATAAATTCCTCGTTTTAGTTTTGGAATCTTTCTTCGTCTCTTCTTGGTGATGGGCGTTACATGGTCTACGGAGATCATTTCGTACTGCATCGGCCCAAACTCGTCCTGGGATAAGCTCTTTTATATCACAGACATCTGTAATGGCATTCAGGGATTTCTCATCTTCACATTGTTCGTCCTGAAGAAGAAAGTCAAACAGTATATAACCAACAGGTAAGGCATACAGATTTATCCAATCAAAGGTTTTTGTGTTTTGGAATTTGTTTTGAATTTTGATGCAATTCCTAAAAGATTCAGGAAAATCCACGGTTTTCGTGGAGTTCTTGTGCTTTTATTCGTACTTTCGAATGAATATTTTTTGGTACGCACAAGTCCGTTAAAAAATTGACAACCCATATACGCTCATTCGTGTAATTTTGGTATCCATACAGAGTCCGTCGAAAGGTACAGGATCGACGAACCGATACAACGTACGACTCAACGATGAGACGACAAATTCGCACCGTTTCGAAACATTTGCGGAATTTTGTCGAATTTCGAAACAGCACTGTTTAGACTGAGCAATTCGAGTCAGCCTGCGAAAGGGAGAGAGATGAGTCTGAAATGAATACGCGATGGAAATAGCTGAAGGTAGTCGTCGTCATTGGTGTCAGCCAAACTTGAGCCAAACTTGCATGATCCAATAACGTCGTTGATGTTGTAAAGTGGATATCCCGTAAATGGAAGTCGATGTTGTGAATCGTTTATTGTTGGTCTTAAAAAATTCGGGGAACGAAGAGGACTTACCTTTCAATTTTATTATCACTAAAGCGGTTAAACTTAACCGGTGCTTAACTTCTGCACGAACTGTCGTAGGATAGGAAAAGACTCACTTTTTGGTTTGATGAAAAATAGTATTTGAATACTACTTAGGTTTGTTTAATTCTGCAGTCGCTTCTAAGTTTATTCAACATATTTCTCCCATTTTTCAATTGAATCAAGTTGGAGCGACATCTATGGTCTGTCGAAAGTAGTTACATTTTTACTTTGTTGGATACGTATCTGCTTGTTTCACTCTAACGATTAAGGTCTAAATTAAGTATTCGAAGCCCTTTCCAAGGTTAAACTTCAGCCGAAAGGAGTTTTCGTTTCGTTTTCATTTCGTGCGAGAAAATAACAACCGATGCCATCTTTTTATTCTTTTGATCAGTTCTAAAATATAAATCTCATGCGACTTCGACACTTAAGCACAGTGTCTTAGTTGTTAGTGTGTTGGACTAAAAAGCGAGGGGTCCCAAGGTTCGAGTCCCGCAAAAACCCAAATTCTAACTTAGGGTTTTTTTTTTCCACTGTCCTACATCTCGGGAACGTCTGACAAACATCCGAGAGTATAACTGTCTTGAAAAGAGCTTCTTATTTCTCAATTAGCCGTTTGGAATCGGCATAAAATTGTAGATCACTTTCATTCGTTCCAAAAATGAAATACTCACACAGAACGAATGGTTGTGAGAAGCTAGGAGGGTCCCTCCGGACCTGTTGCGCCAACTATTTATTTTATTTATTATCAACAGACCTTGCTCTTTCTCGGATGATACAATTCAGGCCTTGGCTTTTGCCGGCAGCAAATCTCAGTATTTCTCAAGATGTTGACAATTACGAACGGTCCGATTCTCTTCTAGACACAAATCTAGTCCTAGACTGGACCAAAGTTGGGCTTAGAATTAAGTGGCAAAAATCAATCCCCTAGCATGCAGCCCTGCGTTGGACACATCGCTTTCAAATTCTTCACCTGCCTAATTATTCTATATAAATAATCTCAGTTTTCGTATTTATTTCTGTAAATCTGAATCAAACTCAAATTAGGTTTCGAAAATTGGATCGCGACACGTCCAAGGTGTCTCATTCAACTATATCTGAGGAGGTGTCCGACCGGCTCTAAAAAAGCCCTCAAAAGGTAACATTCATTTCAAAAGCAAACTTCTATAGATCTTGGTTGACTGAAAAGGTTTCGGTGTCTTCAATTATGTTGGGTTATGCACAAAACAATCGGCCCTACCAATAAACATTTTTAGTTTCGACTCTAAATTTTGGTAGTTCACGGTCGCTATATTTTCCATAGAAATTTCGCAATTGTGAGCTGGCGTAAATTTAAAGTGGAGGCTAAAATTTGTTGTTAGTACGGCGCAATAAGTCTACACATGGGTTAATCTTCTACAAAAATTATTCCTTTAACACACAAAATTGGAACAAATACTTTAAATGGTGTCGCTAACAACTTTTCTGCCTAAAGCAAACTAACAGCTACTACAACAGTTGCATATAAGCTTATTTTCTGCTCGTTTTTTTTTTTTTTTTATGTCGAAAATCTACTAAATTTTGGTTTTATTTCAACAACAGATACCAATCAACTAGTCGCACGGAACGTCAGAGCCAATACTCCAACAAGACGACATCGAGTAGCATCAACCTACCAATGAACGGCATTGGGGTCGACAAACCTCTGATGAACAAGTCCGTTAAGATTCAAAACTAATATGAAAAAAAAAAAAAAACAAAATAAATAAACAAAGACATGAATAAAAGAGACCAGCGGAAACTAAGAAATTCACAAACTGTCAAATTGTATCGAATCAGTTCAGGTTATTTTTTAATTTTGAAGTTTTAACAATTTAAGACTTAAACTATTAAGAAATATAAAAAAGACCGTTGTTTGATTAAATCTCACTATACATTCTCTATACAGTAAGTGTAATTGCTTTAAGAAGATTTTACTTAATAAGATTTACGTACCGTTAAGAAGAAATTACGATAGTTGACGAAAAGTGAAAAGAAGCAGACGAAAAAAATAATTATATATATTTCTAGGGTGATAATTTAATTATCTCGAGAAGAAACCAAAGACTAGGATGTAAGGATATTTTCCAATATTTTGTTGTTAAGTGTTGGCAACTACCTATTTTAGATGAAAATATAAATTAAATGCACACAAATGTGAGTTGGTTTTATTTTTTAACTTGGCGGAACTGGGCATGGAAAATGTTTGGGAAATCTATATAAATAAAAATGAAATGATGTTCGTTGGTAAGGGCATCACGAGAGAATGGCTGGACCGATTTCGCTAATTCTTTTTTTGTTGTGTTTGTTATTGTCAGGAGAACAAAGTTATGAAAGAAAAAATTAAGAAAATTGCGCGGAAAATTAGAAAATTAAAGTTTGAATGGGGAAATACACTTTGAAAAAAAATTAACGGGATAGAAATCAAGTAAGTAGTGACACTTCAAATAAAAAAAAATATATTTTGAATTTTAAGAGCAATTGTTGTTGTCAATTATTTTAATTATTTTCCAAGCAAATTGTTGTTGTCAACAATTTTGAAATTTTTTTTTTTTTTTTTTTAAATATAGGTATACCTACCCAAAAAGTTTGTTCTAATAAATTATGTTTACTATGTTACATTAAGTAACTTTTTGAAATGAAGTAGATAGATACTTTGATTATACAAAGATGATATTATGGCCGACGATATTTTGCATCGAATTCGCACTGTGACATCGGATAATGAACTGGAGATGTCAGATGAAATGCGCAACAAAGCTTTGATTTGACGCAGTTAATCGAGAATTGGAGCGAGAAATGGACTTCGAACGAATCGCATTGAGTCAAGCTGTTCGAACAAATGTGCCAATGCTGAATCTATATATATAAAAATGAATCCCTATTTCCCTTGGTCGCGGCATGACGCGTGAACGGCTGGACCGATTTCGCTAATTTTTTTTGTTGTGTTTGTTATTGTCAGGAGAAAAATCTTATGAAAGAAAAAATTAAGAAAATTGCGCGGAAAATTAGAAAATTTAAGAATACTTAACCACCATATTAAATTATATCTAATGTAACCATAGCGCTTTTACAGTTCAAACTTTTTTGATGTAACCTTATGGCGTTGGCATAACATTGACAGAATGCGTGCTGCAAATATCGTCAACGAGGATGTAAACAAAATAAATATCGTTTAAAACAGATGCTTCGATCGGAGTTATTATATTGATAAAACACATATAAAATAATTAATTTATTATTTTTAACAAAAACTGAATTTCTTAGTGCACATCGTCGGAAAATCCTCAACATGTGGCGTTGTAGGCGTATGTCGTTATTCAGGTCAATTAAATTTTCTTTAATAATAATCTTCTTAATTCATACCTATAATTCTTTCGGGATGAAACTCGATGATGATGATATAACTCGATAACCACTGGGTCAATTTTTATGATTCTTCTTTTGTTTTGTTCGTATTGTTGTATTTCAGGTTAACGCAAACTTAAAAGATAGGATTTTTGACCCGCTATATGGCGTTGTAATCGATCTCCGAAACCACTCACCCGATTTCAATGAAATTTTATAGATTTATATTCTTCGTTCCCGCTTGAAGGATAGGATACTTTTGGACTTGATAGGTGGCGCTGTTGCCGATCGCCGAATCAGCGCTACCAAGTTGATTGAAATTTTGTAGATGGATATGGTTGCTTCCAGTTTTAAATTTCGGATAGTTTTTGACCTATAGGTGGAACTTTGAAAAACACAAGCGGGATAAGAAAACGGATTGTGGCACGTCTCACTCAAAAACAAAATCAAACGCTATTTCTAAAGTCATATGATGAAAATTATTAATGGACGCTGTCCAAATAAAGCAATTTGCGAAATGTGAGCATAATTTAATACGAAAGGTACGGGCAAAGCCGGGTGGGTACAGTTACCTACATATAAAAGAGACTGACGTCCGTATGTGCATCCATAACTCGGGGACAGGTAGTTCGATTTTTACGATTTTTTGGTTGGAAGGAAGGGCATAATTCTACCTTTTGTTGTGAAAAAAAACGTTATGGGGATTAGTTGAATTTTTGAATTCTTTAAATGTTCCGGGCCTACCTCAACATAAATTGGATTTGAAAGTCGGCTCAGTTAAAATTTTGTTGCGCAACATCAATGTACCGAAACTTTGTAACGGATCGCATTTGATTCGTGGGGAAGGATCTCATATCAAATATCATGCAAGTGATGAATTTGAGGGGAAAATTCAAAGGCAAACACTCTTATTCCGCAGATTTCGCTTATTCAGAACGATTTACCATTCCTTCGACTTCAATTTCCCGTGCGTCTCGCTTTCACTATGACAAATAATTTATTGCAAGGATAATCGATGGATGTTTGTGCATTTGTAGCATCAGTCTTGATTCCCCATGTTTCTCACATTGTCAATTTAGTGAAAAAGCGGATGGTTGGACGACACGTCAACATCATTGCCGAATTACATAAATTAGTTAGTGCATTGTGCATGCTCGGAATTATTATTTTCATTACATTAACAAATTTGGGCGGAACGAAGTTTGCCGGGTCAGCTAGTATTTTAAATAAAATTTATAGAATTGAACTATATACAGTAGAAGCTCGTTAATTAGGAATGGTTGGGGGGAAGGTCAGTCCGAATACACGAATTTTCCGAATTAATGAGAGATTTTTTTATGTGCACTAAGCAGCGTTCCTATTGATGAAAAAAATGCAAGAACTTAAAACGAAAAATTATTTTATGAACACAAAAGATTGCAAATAATACATAAAATGTATTATAATTCATTTTTGTAACTAAAAACATAAAAATATATATATATATATATATTATATATATATCAAAAAATACAATTACAATATACAATTTTTTTTTATAGTTTTTCCAGATTTTTATATGTGAATAGCCGGGACTCCCACAAAAGTCTTCAACATATTTGAGGTCTATTTGCTACCTATACTTGTTCAATCATTGTGTTATTTAATTTTTGCTAATTTTATTTAATTTTTACATAACAAAATTTAAAACTCTCATTTTTTCTGAATTTTTTTTCCCGAATTAACGAGTTTTCCGAATTAAAGAACTCCGAATTAAAGGGCTTTTACTGTACAGTATAAACCCCATAATGTTACATAAAACGGTTCTAACTTTTATAAACACAAACACTTTTTAAAATTATTAAAAGGAATACTTAAGAATACGACAACACTTCTGTTAAGGAGTTTTTTTTCTTAAAAATCGAGAAACGTGTTCAAAAACGCACTGAAAAACAAGTCAAAAAGCGGACAAAAAAGGTAAGAAAACCCTTAAGAAACGAGCCAAAAACCGCGTCGGAAAATAACGGGTGATTTTTTAGCTGGTTTGGTTTTGGCAATACTGGTTTTGACAGCTGACGTGTGTTTAGTACCTTGTGTCACTGTCAAACAGCTTCAGTTTGGTTTGCAATTTAACCATGGATCGTCTTACAAATGAACAACGCTTGCAAATTATTGAATTTTACTATCAAAATTCGTGCTCGGTTCGAAATGTTCATCGCGCGCTGCTTCCATTTTATGATCGGCATTCTCGACCTTCTGAGCAGTCTATTCGGAAGATTGTGACCAAATTTCGCACCAAATTTACTTTGTTGGACATTAAACCACCAACACGTTTACGTACTGTGCGTAGTGAAGAAAATATTGCGGCCGTATCAGCTAGTGTGACAGAAGACCGCGAAATGTCGATTCGGCGCCGTTCCCAGCAGTTAGGCCTTTGTTACAGCACTACGTTGAAAATTTTGCAGAAGGATTTGTGCGTAAAGCCTTTAAAGATACAGCTTGTGCAAGAACTAAAGCCAGCCGACCTACCACAACGCCGAATTTTTGGTGAATGGGCTCTTGGAAAGCTGGCCGAGGATCCGCTTTTTTATCGAAAAATTGTGTTCAGCGATGAGGCTCATTTTTGGTTGAATGGGTAAGTAAATAAGCAAAATTGCCGCATTTGGAGTGAAGATCAGCCAGAAGCATTGCAACAGCTACCAATGCATCCCGAAAAAGCCACTGTTTGGTGCGGTTTATGGGCCGGCGGCATTATTGGGCCATATTTCTTCAAAGATGATGCGAATCGCAGCGTTACTGTCAATGGTGAACTCTACCGAGCGATGATAACAAACTTTTTTTTGCCCGAAATGGAAGTTCTTGACTTGCATGATATGTGGTTTCAACAAGACGGTGCCACATGCCACACAGCACGCGAAACAATGGCGCAATTGCGAGGCGAGTTTGGTGAACAGTTAATTTCACGTTTCGGGCCGGTCAATTGGCCGCCTAGATCGTGCGATTTGACACCATTAGATTATTTTTTGTGGGGGTATGTCAAGGCTAATGTGTATAGGGACAAGCCCGCTTCGATTGACGCACTGGAAGCCAACATCCATGCATTCATTCGTGAGATACCGGCCGATATGTGTGAAAGAGTATGCCAAAATTGGACTCAGCGGATGGACAACCTGAGACGCAGCCGCGGTCAACATTTGCATGAAATTATCTTTAAATATTAAATTGCAAGGTTCAAACTATCGATTCAAATAAATATTTCATTCATTTTTTTTCGAATTTTTTGTGTTTTTTTTTTTTAAAAAAGTTCTAAGCCTCTTAAAAAATCACCCGTTATAAGTCAAAAGCCACGCCAATATGGCATCGAAAATACGTCAAAAACGCATCCAAACAGAGCAAAGAACGCGTTAGAACAAGTGAAAATAGTGCCAAATAACGCGACAAAAAATGGGCCAAAAACTTCTACAAAATCGCCAGAAAATTTTTAGTTTCTACAGTTTATAAGAAATTATAGCGCAAACAATAGCACAAAACTTTGAGTATCTTAATTACCTCAAGTTGTTCTTTTAAAGTAGTGTTACCAGATAAAAAAAAGGCGTCTTTAGCAGGAAACATTTTGAAAATGGAGGGGCAAAAACGTTAATGATCATCAAAAATTCTCCTATGTCCATTTCCATTAGAAATATCAGGGGTCGAATAGCCACATCCGTGAAAGAGCTATAAATATTCACGGAATTATGCCGGTTATACACACGAAACAAAAACAAATTCCATCACGTATTGCTCGTTAACGGATGACGCGATTCGACCCCAGATTTATTTTGGCTCATGAAAAATAAAATGAGATGGATCTGATTTGTAGTGGTTTTCTTCTAACTTGTCAGTTACATCTTCAGCTGAGCTGGGACAAAATCTATTTTGCGACGTTAAACGGAGACATTTGATAACCCTACTTAATAAACCCATCGATTAATAGCACAACCTCCTTAAAATCACAACAATCTACCTATTGTGGTAAATTAGGCACTTAGTGAATCACACACTTAGGAATTGTGGTGAATCGGGCACCTGGTAACAACCTGTTTCCCTCTTAAAGTTCCACTTCCAATTGGAGACTGGAATTGTATTGCAGTTTGTATTAGTTCATTCTAGAACCATCTAGAGAAGATATGGAGTATACATCTGGGATCTATCTACTTCTAGAATATTCGCCGATAGGTGGCAGCGCGGATATAAAAGGGGCGCGTTGACAACAGGCAGTGCAGTTGATTTTTAACAAGCGATGGTGTTAAGTTCGAAAGAGTAATCGGTTGTGAGATAAGTGTGAAGTAGGTAATAGAATAAAGCGATTGGATTGAGACGTTTAAGAATTGATTAAAGTGATATTGTTTTGGAGATAAATAAGCGAATATTTGGAAAGTGTAAATAAAGAGATTTTATTGGAACAGTTGAACAGAATAGTGTTTTATCTTTTCGAATCCCAGCCCAAATGTAACACTATCATAAAATTGAGTCTTGATGTCTTGATTGTTCGGCCGCAACTGTCATCGATTTATGTTTTGTACATTGTACCTATCAGCTATTCAATCGAGTCCAGATATTGGTTTAAACAATAAATTATGTCGTTTTCCATTGGGACAGAAAAAGTACTTTTTTCAGATCAGTCAGGGCAATTTTGCGAATCTCGATTTCTAGGCGAGATTTACACCTAGTTGCACTAAAACCAAAACATTTGTTTTTTGTCAAACTTTAAAGTGTGTTTACTAACGTTTTTAGTCTGTGAAAAATAGAAAACAATTTACATTTTTCCGCTGCAATGCATATCAACATAAATTGAGTGGATTTTTTATGAACACGTATTACACGTCCCTAGCGAGGTATCCGTCGGAACGGAATATTCTCCGCAACGCATACTCTTTCGGAGGCTCAAATTGCATTCGAGGTCGAGGTGTCCGACTTCGGAAGAGAAATAAACAATTGCGATGGCGCACTGCACCGCACTCCAAATCGTAAACAAATTCCGCAACCAATTTTTGTTGGAGGATATCGGAAACTAGCTGTCAAAAATTTAAGAAAAAAATACACTTCATCGCAATTCGCCGATATGCGTTACAAAATGTCGGAACGATTCTCCGAACAGTTGTTCCGAACTATACCTCGCAGCAAATATCCTCGGAATCGTATAAAATCGGAGAATTTTCCATTCCGACGGATACCTCGCAAGGGACGATTAAAATTTATGAGCAGCTGACCTTTAAAACACGCACCACCACAAATGCAAAGAAAGAAAAATCTCATTTTACCTATGTTCCATTGGGCACGAAAAATCTGCAGTCCTGATAGCAAAATGTGAAATGGACATGTTTATTTCAAAAGTGACGTCTGTTTTGAGAAAAAAAGAAAAAAAAAGAATTGGTTTTCGCTATGTATGACAAAGTGGCGAAGTCGATTCCGATTTTCGCAAAAAGTAATAGAAAACAACAACATTTTGAATTGAATTATATTTTAAAGAAGTTTATTACTTTTTACTTAACAAACAAAAATATTTCTGTGGCTATTCCATTGGCTATTCTTTGGTTCTTTTTGAGAACATACAATAATAACACTTTGTCTGTGTTTGTTCGTCCTAATCTTAAAGGCTAATTAAGTAAACGCTCTTAAAATAATAATGGCACTTACATAAACTTATTTAGTGAGGTATTCTAGTCAAACTTTAATAAAGTTTATATTTTTCAAACAAATGCAGTAATACAAAAAGCTAAGGAAAATAATCCAATTCGACGTACAATCTGTCATTTCGATGTCACGGTTATATTTTTTTAATGTCTTCCTGTGTACTTGAAGTAGTCGTTACTGCGACTTATGTTCTATCATTTGATGGTTCTATTTATCAGAGGTCTGTCGGCTCCAGTAACACTCATTGGTATGTTAAGGGTGCTTGTGGTCGTCTTGTTGGATGCCTGGCTCTGCCGTTCCTTGAGACTAGTTGGTTGGAATCTATTACGGAAATGAAACCAAATTTAGTAAGAACTTTGTTGACTTTAGATTATGCTATTGTTAAGTACGTGCAAGAAGCATTTAACTGTTATATGGAGCTGTTATTTTTTGGGATTATTTTTTAGGTCAATAAATTTATTACAGTCACCTTTTGTTTTCAATATATTATACATGCTAAACTGCATTTTAAATATAGGAAATTGGTAAAGTTTTTAAATGTTTAGCTGTTTTATTATGTAAGTAGTGCCCAATAACCGCTATGTTAACCAATATCTAAAGAACGTTTTATTTTGTTTCTTTAGTTTACCTTACGAGGGGTTATGTCGGGCTTACTTTACAAACGGTCCGATAATTCCTCGGATGAGGTTGGGGGTGATGGTGTTGATGGCTCTTGGTCCTTTATCTGGATCCTATTTTAAGTTCGATTCAGATTTAACGAAATTAACAGGATGACACATTCAAATTGAGACAAACAAGCAGCGTGGATTGGGAAATACGAAAACTTGTTTAGTATGGTTTTTATATTTTTATGATTTTAATACAAAATTATGTCTCAAATTGAATGCGTCACCCTGTATGAAAAACTACGTATGTCCGCAATCGGTGCCTTGAAGCCTGACGCTTTGAAAGGTTAAATTTTACATGTTAACTTCAATTTTAAATATATATCCTACAATAAGTTGTCGTACTGTGTCAGCATCCCCATCTCGAGCGACCACTTGGAAATGACAATTTGAGCTCGACTGTTCAGTTGACTTAGGTTTTGACTTTGAAGTAAATTTAATTAGATATCGGACTGCTAGATGCAGGGACGGAAGTACAACTTATGTGAATATCGAATAAAGCACCTACATTTACCTTACTAAATGTAATCGTCGAGTTTCTACTCGTTACTTTGGTAATTCGCTAGATTTCTGTCAGTTTGGATGAGAACGTCTAAGATTTGCTCCCGATTGACATAAACCGATTACGAGCGTTATAAAAATCGCTGTAAATCACTTAAAAAATGACTGTTACGTACTCGTTACTTTGATAGTTGTCTCTTCTCTGTCATTTTCAGTGAGAACGTTATTAATTTTATGTGATAATGAACGATTTACATCGATTGCCGTGTTTTAAATCGAATCGGTGAATTGTTAGAAAATGACCGGGACTCGTTACTTTGATAAATCGCTCTACTTTGTAAATATTGATGGGAATGTGCACACAATTTAGGTAATAATGAACCATTTACACCGATTGGGTGTGATAAAAACCGGTTAATCTAAAAGCTAAGAAAACTACTAGTACTCGTTACTCTACTAACTCTGTTTCTCGAAAACACTTGTGACAAATGAGTTACTACACCCTACGTAAAATTGTACTTAACAAGTTTAGCATCAAAAATATTCACAGGAGCTCCAACAACAAACAATGCATAATCCTCTCAATCAAAGGGATTGCATTCAAAAATATAGATTCCAAAAATCAAAACGATTGGAAAACTTTGCATTCTTTACCTCTTGGTTAGATACTCTCGGATTTTCCTCTTCAAAACGAACAGTGTGAAGATGAGGAAGCCCTGTATGCCATTAAGGATGTCTGGTATAATGAAAACCTTATCCCATGGCGGAGTGGTACCGATGCAGTATGACAGGATCTCCATTGACCAAGTGACACCCATCACAATGAAGAGGCGAAGGAAGATTCCAAAACTGCAAACAAAAAGTTTTATTAGAAATTGCAGATAAAAAAGTTGCATCCAACTATACCGATCCTTTTCGGTGCGAAGATTCCTTTGGCTGTCATTGCTTTGCATCATTCGACTCATCTCCTTCTGAACACTGTGGATCTGCAATGACGTCAGCACGAACATGGTTATGTTGAAGCCGATGATGATGATAATGGGTCCGTAGAAGTATATCAATGCGGACCATCCGGTTTTTACTATAAAACAAGGTCAGGTGTTAAAAGTCAGGTTGAGTTTTGAGTGTGACTGTGTGGTTACCATTCAACCAGCAATACTCGTCGCTACCAATGGACGGCTTGTAAATGAAGTCCATCCATGATGACTTCTGTGCACTGAATGTCACCGCTAGCATTATGCAAGCCATTCCCCAGGAATACAGGGAGTATAGTATGAAGCGCTTCCTCTCGTTGAATTTTCCGCGTGGCGCACGAATATTATAGAACAAGTCGAAGCTGATTACACTCAACCAGAAGAAGCTGGCCATAAACGAGAAATACGCCGTGAATCCTGAAAAGAAAAACAAAAACTGACTGTCAATATTTAAACGCCAACAGTAAACGGGGTACTTGCCAAAGAATGAACAGTTGAATTGTGATATGTTGTCCGGCGGAATCAGAAGGAACGCACCCAGTATACTGTATCCAACGCATAGACCCAACAAGTAGCAACAAAGTGACTTGCCATGGAGAGTCCTCAACTCCGGCAGCACAATGTACACGATTATTGTCAGAATCATGAATGGCACCGAGAACAGCATCACTGAAAATGAAAAGGAAACTTTTTAATTACTGCATTCATATTCATGGTTCTCATTAACTCACTGCTCGAATAAATCACGGACTTGGTAGAATCGGTTGGAGTTTGATAGCAATTAGCTGGCACTAAGAGCTGTGTGAACCTTTCAATGCCCGGATATGGAGTTATACAGTACTCGTCGGTACTCAGATAGTGTTGGTCGAATTCCCTCAAAAGGGTGCCGTTCTGAAAAGAAGTATGTGGAGATTAAGTTTAGAGGTATAAGATGTGTCTGCGACTGCCTTAAAAGACTGTCAGAATGAGTAGAGTTTTAGCTTGCAATCAGGTATAGGTTCAGCAACTATTTGAAACAATTTCAGACTTATACATCACAAAGTATGACAGTGGATTGGACAATTCCACGTCTGTTACATTTTTAATAAAATCTTTTTCGCTTAACATTATTCAAACTTATTTTAGGTATTGTTTTACAAAAGCCTTGATACCTCCAATGGAAATAGGAAAAACACCTCTCTAAGTTGGAAATGACCAAACGTCTAACCATACCTTCGAGCCGTACTCACCTCGAACAAAGTGTACTCATCATCAGAAGAGATGTGTGGTGTCAAATGGTACATGTCATTGCACGGCATGTGATATTTTATCGCGAACTTCTCGAACACATCGCCTGCTATCGTGTCACCCTGCTTTGTGGTTATGTTCATCAGGTTGCTGAACTTTCTAGTCGATACGCGGCAATCAGTTCCATTAAATTTCTGACCCAGAGGACAGCAAAATTGTATGCACGGCTTTAGTTTGCAAATACATCCACGGGCATGCGGCTCTACAGGAATTCGCTCCGACAGCTCATTGATTTCGTAGTCATAAATGCCGACAAGATTCGCCGGAACTAGGTTTCCATCGTACAGATAAGAGCCGTTGGCGAACTTCTCATACCCGGTGACATTGGCACTGTCAGCAAATGTACATGGCGGATGTAAACTATCTTGTTGCTTAGTCTTTGCAATAGTTGTACTGAAGGTTGATTCTATCAAGAAGATGACTGTCACGAAAATCACGTTTTGAAGTTGCACCATCTTGGTAGCTTATTGAACAGGGTTCTCTTGTGTTACTTAGTTTCCTCGAATTGGTGGCATTATTCAATTAGGTATCTGGAAGCAAGAAGAATTGTTAATGAGATTGTAACTTTTAAACTAAACTAAAAATGTTTATTGATAAAGCCCATTACTTTTACACAAATTTTCCTAGACAATGAGGAGCCTTCCTTACATCGGATAATAGAAACAATACCCGTCTGCCTATTTAAACTTCCATACTTAAGAAACTTCTTTATTTGGGTTGATTTTAACCCACAAAAACAGTCTTTTTTTGAGTGTCTAATTCGAATAAAAATCTATTAAATTCCTTTAAATTTGATTGGAAATTTTTGTTCAATTATCCAAAACTCAGTGAAACACTCAAAAATTGCTCAAACAATAACATCCGCCTCTTACCGGGAACTAATGGCTCCCCTGAGGAAACAAAAGTTATTCTTCAATCTACCGCCAGATGCGGTTGAACTTATTACAAGAATGGAGAACACTTTTGAAAATATTCACTATTCCTGTACATTCTCTTCGAAAACATCTGCCTTCTGGCTGCTTTGTTTATTTTAGTTCGAACATGTTCTTATTTTCAAAGTTGCTAGTGGTGTTTGGAAATTAGCAGACAATTTAATTCAGAAATTGAAAGGAACAAACTGGAAAATATATCTCAATTGCTCAATATCTCAACGATAATTAGATCGTCAGAAAATGAATGCGGGAACATGATTCGTAATTGATGTTATTTTTAAAACATGCTTTTCTGATAAATAAATTATACAATGTATAATTGTTTTATTATGCGTTTAACAAAGAAAGATAAATTGCTGATACTTGCGTGCAGTGATTCAGCACAAATTTAAATGGTGTAATGTATCTGCGGAGTCATAAGAGTTATCAGAGACGTATTTATTTATCTGGGTTCTGGCGACAAATTCTGCAAAATTGTTGATGTTTTGTTCTTGCGATGTAATTCGATTTATTTTTTGCAGTCAGTCCAATTAGCCAATCAGAGTTGCTTAGAATTATGTTTTTAAATTATGTTCAGACCGCAGTTTCTTATCGGATGTAGGTATTGTATATACGAAGACTTCTGAGCATCGCATTATATGTTTAATCAAGTACGACTTGCGAAAATTAACATTGAAGGTCCTCTTTTCACATTTGCCTAAACCACCTATTTTTCGAATGTGCTGATTAAATCAGTTTGCTTCTGTGTTCTACCACAAACGAAAATAAAGCTGAAATGCTAATATTTAAATTTCGTCTTCCATCTACCATCTTCCGTCCTCCAGCTTCTATATTTCCTTTTCCATACCCCATCTTTCATCTACTAGCTTCTGTCTTTATCTTAAATTTTTTATATTCTATTTTCCATATTTTATCTTCTATCGCCTATTTTCAATTTTCTATTTTATATCTTATTATTTTATAACCTCTATCTTCCGTCTTCTTACTTATTTCTTCTTTCTTGTATCTTCTATTTTATATCTTCTATCTCCTATCTTCTGTATTTTTATTTTTTATTTTTATCTTCCAACTTCTAACTTTTTTCTTAAATCTTCTACCTTCTATTCTCTATCTTCTGTCTTCTATCTTCTTTCTTCTATTTTCTATTTTTATCTTCTGTATTCTATTTTCTATCTGATATCATCAATTTTCTATTTTATATCTTCTACTTTCTAACTTCTTTCTTCAATCTTCTAACTTCTTTCTTCTATTTTCTATATTTTATCTCTTATCTTCTATCTTCTGTCTTCTATTTTCTTACTTCTATTTCCTATCTTCAACTTCTATTTTACATACCTACATATATCTTCTATTTTCTAACTTCTTCTTCCATCTACTAACTTCTCTTTTCTATTTTCTATTTTCTTTCTTACATCTCCTACTTTCTATTTTTATCTTCTACCTTCTATTTTCTATCTGATATCTTCAATTCTCTATCTTCCATCTTCTTACTTATTTCTTCTTTATTCTATCTTCTATCTTCAATCTTCTATTTTCTGTCTTCTATCTATCATCTATCATCTATCTTCTATCTTCTGTTTCCTATCTTCTATTTTCTATATTCTATCTTCTATTTTTTATATTTTAGAGATCTACCTTCTATTTTCAATCTTCGATCTTACACCTTCATCTTACGTCGTTTATCTTCTATTTTCCCCCTTGCATCTTCCATCTTCGTAGGTGCAGTGGCTAGTGGTTAGTGTGTTGGACTACTAGGCGAGGGGTCGAGGTTCGAATCCCGCAAAAACCCAAATTCCAACTTATAGGGTTTTTTCCACTGCGCTACCTCTCGCGAACGTCTGAAAAACATCCGAGAGTATAACTGTCTTGAAAGAGCTTCTCAATTAGCCGTTTGGATTCGGCATAAAATTAAAGATCCCTTTCATTCGTTCCAAAAATGAAAAACTCACACAAAACGAATGGTTGTGAGAAGCTAGGCCTAGGGTCCCTCCGGGCCTGTTGCGCCAACTATTTATTTTTATCTTCCATCTTCTTTCTTCCTTCTTCTATCTACTGTCTTCTACATTCCAATTTCTAACTTCTATCTCCATCGAACTTTTTTTTCACACCTTTTGATTTGAACTTTAAAAAGGTCTAAATCAGCAGGTAAAATTATTCTTGTTATAGCTTTTCTTAAAGCCTCAGCAACTTTCACGAGCTGCTAATTCCACGTTTAGGATGTCAATTCACAGCATTGCTCATCAAGAAGCTACCCATACGTTTCAATGCTTCCATATTTAGATTTGCCACAGAATTGTGGGTTGGTAATCGACTCCCGAGCAGTTAGCGTCGGTAAAAATAGTTCAGTGGATAATCAAACAATCGTGTTGTTGAAAAACAGAGTATGTAACATAAACATAAAGCAATTAAGAGGCGAAAATGTCGATGACAGCTACACCCCAGAATGTATTAATTCTCGCAATCCAGCACATTTTTCGATGGTCTAATTAAAGTTTAAAATTGGCCCGCTAATAGACGTATGAAAAATCCTAGTCCAGCAAAAGTTTTCATTGGGACACAGCTTGAATAAATTAAATTGTTGTTTCCTAAGCACTTAGCAGCGGTAGGTTCTTGTTTCATATAGTAACAAGTGTGCTTCTCTACTGAGCGAGGGGTTCCACGCACACGCAGTGATGGGACTTGAGAAAAGCGAAGCGGCGGTATTTCTATGGTAAATAATTCATTTATTTATACCAATTAAATAGTAACAATAAAAACTAAAAACCGGGAAATAAAATAAGCATACATTTTAAAAACAACATTTGTCGTTTAAAACTGTGAAATTATATTTTGAAGCATATTTTACCAATAATTCCTGGGGTTCAAAATCTTCCCCGTTGCCTTAATGGTATTTAATTTGTTGCTTTCTTCATTTTTTTTAGATGTGAACATTTACGTTCAGCAGATGCGCTACTATCAGGTAAACAAAAAAGTTGTAACATATATGATGAAAAGTTTTTAAATGTAAAATTTTAGCCGAAAGCCCTGGTAGCTAGTGCAATAAACCTTATTATTAACAGTATAATTTATTATTCTGTCAATAAGGCTTTAATAATAATAATAATAAATGTAAAATTTTCCATGCTATCTTTTAAATTTGGAATTGAAATTTTGAAAGAACTACAGAAAAATCGTCACAGATTCAACTCATAATTAAATAAAAAATGTCATAACATAGCAAATAATGAAATAGCGCAGTAAATGGTATACTGGACTGGAAGTTTTTGCTGATGCAATTCTCCTTGAAAAATACTGGTAGCTGAGTGTGTATGGGTAAAAGTAAGGCGAGTATAGGTATAGGTTCAATTTTCAATTTAATTCAATGATGGAAAAGAAATATTATTAGCGAATAGCGATGAGTAAAATGTGGTAAATTTCGAGTTCAGGTTGGCAGAATTCCTGAAAGTGTAAAAAGTGGTAGGAATACCACTTACATAAGTGATAGAAGTCACATAACTGGCTTCCAGTTTCTATGTGCAACCCTGCTACAACTCCTACAAAGACACACAAAAATGACTCGCAAGGATTTATTTTTCCACTACCTCTTACAAATGTCTGACAAGAAACACCAAGACTGTTACTGTCCGAGAAAGTTTCTCTATTCAGCCTTTTGAATTTGACTGATTGTGGATCCTTTAAAAAATCACATACAAATTAAACTCACACAATCGAATGTCTATTAACTTCTGATCTTGCCAATTAATCATAGAACAGTCCCTTAATAGAGAACTCAAGTCAACCAGGATTACGTTAATTAAAAATAATTACTTTATTTATTTCTCTTTCCACAGCCTTTCGTAAGCACTCAACACTCAAGCCCCAATGAGCAGCTTAATGTTGCTTTAGTATAGAAGCAAAAAGATAAGATACGAACAAATGTAAACAAATTTGATGTGTCAACGTGTAAACAACGCCATGGCATTGTTTATACAATTTTTACGGCCCCTCAAATTGCAGATATCAATTTCATAGATTCAATCAAATTTCAATTTGCGTATAAAGAACGAAAGGTTTCAACGTGATGAAGCTCGTTTCACTTTTGCATAGAACTATAAATGACACATCTGGTAATAATCGGTTGCAATGGAGACGTTCGTATACCTAGTTCATGTAAAACGTCAAATATATTTGTCTGGACTAGGTATACGAACGCGTTGACTAGCGAACTTGACTTGTTGTTATAAATTCTCCAGGTTTATTTTCAGTTTTGACACTTCGAAATGTCAACTGAGTAAACTGAGTTAGTGACTAGATTTGTCGACTACCTACCCTTTCATAAACTTCAACTGAAAAAAAAACCCGGCCAAGTGCGAGTGTCACTCGTGCACCAAAGGTTCCGTACTTCTTAGAGTTGATAACTGTGAAGTTTATTTGCAGATGATGCGGCAAAATACATAAATGTAAGCGGAAGAGTAGAGAACACGCTCTAAATATGTGTGCATGTGCATGAGAAATGAGATGTAAGAATGAGAAATATCAATGAAAAACGATTAAGAGAACATGATTCAATGAATGGAGAATTGGAGAATGAAGATGACCGAGAGTACAGTCCCTATTTGGTTGGGAATTGGGCCCCTCGCTTATTAGTCCAACACACTAACCACTAAGCCACTGCGCCGACGGAAAAGGGAGCTGTCTATGAGGCAAATTACGAAGATTTGATTTCCAAAATTCAGTTACGATAAAATGTCGTATTCCCGAACTCCCGAACATTCCCCCATGATGGGTAGCGGTTGGCAGCATTGATTTTTTATTTTTTGTATGTTTTTGCATGTCACACGGATTCTAAATAGACATAAAACCGATAGAAAAACAAAATGGAGAATTTGAAAAAAGAAAGGGGGCCAGCGGCAAGAGGATTGCGAGTTTGGGGTCTCAGTATGATAAGTCTCTGGTTTTAACCAACGGTTTTGTTACTTACAATAATGATCAGTAAAATTCTTTTATAATTCTCTAAAAAAAAATGCTGCTGGGGGCTGCTCATAGGACTTCCCCTTTCCAGTTTCAACTTTTCATGATTTTTTTTTTATTTTGTTCGTATTGATGTACCTATTTCAGGATTAGGCAGAAGGAAAGTTTCGAATAAGCTATTTATTCGCACGATAGGTGCCGCTGGAGTGTCAACATCTGGCAGTTGATGTTGCGGGCAAAACAGAGTAATGCCGGATCCAGCCGGTTTTTAATAATTATAAGTATTATCTATATTATTATTAATATTTAATGTCTGTCGGGTTCTATTAAAACAGAATGACGAAAATTCCCAGACTCCAGTTTGCACAATTGAAATGCGATTTTATCCAAATTTTTCCTTCCAACATTCGCACCTCACTGTTGACTCACATACGTACTACGTACATGCATGTTTACACAGCCTAAAGTATATTTTCATTCAAATCCAAAATATTTATGCTCATTTCTCTGAGTATAACTAATTCGCTAATGTAAACATCCCGTTCACACTTCAGACACAATAGCTACGTTCAAAAATATTTTCGTTTTTCTAAATGTGATTGTTTGCACACTCCCTAAACGAGGAAAACCAAAGAATAAATAATTGTTTTTGTTCTATTCGAAAATTCAGAATAACAGATTCTAACATAAAGTTTTTTGTGTGTGAAATTCGATCGAGATACCTACATAAAGAACTATTGTCAAAGTAGGCTGTTGTTATAATAATTAATGTATCACTTCCACACTAGCAAAATTCATGGGAGATTTTCATCTATACCCGGAAGGACCCACCCAAATTAATTTCATAATTTGTTGGCAATATTTAACTGGAGAATTAGTGTAAATTAACAGGGATACACCCAACCCAACGTTTTCATTAAGGTAATTTCCCTCTAGAGTGTAATTGGATTCAAAAAACACATGCCAACCTAACAAAACTGGGGTCAGATTCTGTAAGGCGAAACGGCCAAACGTTTTCGTGCGCACGAATGATTCGCCCTATGAACTCGGCCCAAAGAAATTTGCAGTTAATAACATTAAAATCCGTAATGTGGAACACGAGTAGTAACAGTTTGAATGACTATGTCAATGACCCATGGAAGTCGCAATCGTTGCAGATGGCATGTGGAATTAAGTTCTGCTTTTGAAATTAGTGCGCACTCCTGTGGAGTCTGTAATTAGTTGAAATGACTTTGTGCAAGTCGGAAGAGGTCATTAGAGTTTACATCCACAGAGGTCCAGTTTTGTATAAGTATTGTACAGAGTTTTTTTTTTTTTTTTAAGAAATTGTTTTAAATAACTCGATAAGAGGTCTTTGGATTTCCCGTTTCGTTGTTACAGGAGCTGAGCTGGATACAGCCTTTGATAAAACTGAAAATAAGAACCCGAAGAGTCGCTGAATGCTGCCGTAGTTTCTTCCGTCAAATTGGTTATCGTTTCGCTTTGAATGATTAGAAGTCAGGGAAAACCGCGGTAAGCAAATATGTAACAAAATGAAATGTAAATGTATTTATTCTTTCGATTTGTGGGTTCAGAAATAAATGTTAGTTTCAAGGAATTTTTTCGGCGACAGTTCCAACAATCAAATGATTGGAAGTGGTTTTCGTGGAAAATGACTTTAAACGACTCGTTTTGAAAACTGAAATAGGTACGGGAAAACTTCTGTTTTCGATGAAGTTTGGAGAGTTTTCGCGAAAACCCGGTTTTCGGCTCGGTGTGAATATGCTATTAGAGCCCTTACGGGCATACGTTACTCGAAACACAATGGATTCCCTGCAACCTCAAGCTTCGCCTTAAAAAAGAGCTTCACTACATAAATTTCTGACAGAGGAGACTAGGTCAGCAGGCAGACGCCGCTGTTCAAAAATAGATATTGGTACAAGTGCTGACATCTTCTATAAAACTTTGAATCTAAGCTCACCCTTACAGAATCAACGATGATTGCAATTTCATGCCAGCAGAGGCAGCTGCTTTGATCGAGGTGGAGGTGGATGACAGATCAAAATAAGCAACTTTGTCGATAAAAAAGCACCTTGTGCTTTGAAAGCGAAGGGGCTATGGAGTCAGATCTCAGCTGTAGTAAAATCTAAGATTGAAAAATAAAATCCAGAAACCCTTGGATGAAGGTATTGGGTTGGGACATATGTATTGATGTTGTGGGAAGTGAGACAGGGGACGAACTTGGAAGAGTGTAGGTACATATCTCTGGCTCAAACGAGAATAAGAACTGAATATTGTACATAACTTTGCTTCACAGAGAAAGTACGTAGTCCATAAAGACAGAATTTATAGAAACCATCAACATCTTATCAGTTATCATGCAGGAAGCAAACAAATTAATAACCTATTACAGTCAAAATCTATCGTATAGCAACCGCTGTATTAAATTGTGTTACTTATGTGATTAAATTATTTATTAAGAATTTATTCTAATATTCACAAAAATTTATTGCCTGCTGAGAAATATCTTAGCAACAAGCTTTAATTTTATATTTTATTAGGACCATTGCTTGCTGATTGCTTTGACAGGCGGTGCTGATGGAATTGTTCTTTATAAATTCTGCACTGTAAATAAATTATTTATAATCTTATAGGAATCCCCAGCATATTAGTCATGCTTTTAGACGGCAATTCCATTTAAATCGCAAAGCAAATAGATAAGCGTTCGTTTATTGTTCAAATTGTTTCCTGTTGAAAAAACAAAAAACAAAATGTTGTTGCCACTAACATCTGCTTTGAACATTGCACATTTATGTAGCAGCAAGTTCGACATAACAATGGTGAGCTTTGTTAGCACCGTTTATTTTATTAGCGAAAAGAGAATTGCGATAAGGAATTTTGGGAAAAATCTGCGTGATAAGTTTATGAGATAAAAATCTTTAAATTGTCTGAAAATGAAAAAAAAAAAAAAAAAAAGTGATGGTGGAAAAGTTCCCATTCATGTAAATGTATAAAAAGTATTTATAAGAACAAAATTTGAAATTATAAAACTATTGTTTGAATTCCTAGACCTAGCTTCTCTCGTTTTTTGTATTTAACCTTAGGATAGCAAAAAACCTTAAGTTACACTTTGTTGTTTTTGGGGGATCGAGACCCCTCGCTCAGTAGATCAGCTGTAAATTGTAAGCAGCACTAAAATGCGAGAGAAGTTTAGAATGCTAATTTCTGTTGTGTCTTTGACAACTTGAAACTTTATAATTGGAAACTAAGCTGTCAAAATTTTGGAATAAAAATGAGAACGTTTCCTTCTTTATATCAAAAGTTGGATTGAACGGAGGTATACATTTTAAACTACCTGCCTCTAAAGGAAACGTCCCCATTTTTATTCCAAAATATCGAAATCTATTAACTTCAAAATTGCGACAGTCATTCCTGTCATTTTTGGTAAACTTTATTTGAGAACTTTATATGTAAAACAAAAATAGAGTTAAACGCTTGGAGGTAACAAATTGTGAAATAAATTGACAATCATGTCGTGGAACCGAATAACTATCTGGATCAAAAGGGAACTTAAATATAAATAAATAGTTGGCGCAACAGGTCCGGGCGGACCGTAGGCCTTGCTTCCCACAACCATTCGTTTTGTGTGAGTTTTTTTTTGGAACGAATGGAAGGGATCTACAATTTTATGCCGACTCCAAACGGCTAATTGAGAAGCTCTTTCAAGACAGTTAAACTCTATGATGTTTGTCAGACGTTCGCGAGAGGTGGCACAGTGAAAAAAAAAACCTAAGTCGGAATTTGGGTTTTTGCGGGATTCGAACCTCGACCCCTCGCTTAGATTAGATTGTGAGGCGGGAGAGCTTTCAATGAGCTCTGGCACTGCGGCTTCTTAGAGGAGCCTATTGTGCCTTCCCTGATAAATTCCTAGAGCCATATTTTCACCCCAGAGGCCGTCAGGAAGACCAGGATCTTCTCTGTGTGTACATTAGCAAGAGATGCTAAATCAATGATTTCATCACCAAGGACTTTTTTCCTGAGACGACAAAGGGCCGGACATTCTGTGATTATGTGAAGAGAGGACTTGTCACTCTCGAGACAAAGTCTACAGATGGGATCCGGTGAGACGCCAATGTTGTGGAGATGTTTTTTCACTCGACCGTGGCCACTGATTATTCCTGTTAGTATTCTCAGGTTGTTTTTGTCCAGATTGATCAAGAATAGTGATTTTCTGGAGGAGAATTTGGGGAAAAATGTTCTGGTGCAATTCTGCCCAGCTGTGTTTTTCCAGATCTCGTTAGACTCTATACGAGATTGGTTCTTGATGTAGTTCCTGAAATGGCTTTTGCTGACTCCGCAGAAGGGTTCAGGTCCGATGAGTGGAGTGGTTGCTCCGACTTTAGCCAGTGAGTCAGCCGATTCGTTACCCTCAAATCCTCTATGGGCTGGAATCCAGTGGAGGATGACTAGGTTTTTCTTAGAAAGTTCATAGATGTTTGAGAATGTCCCCTCGCTTAGTAGTCACACACACCAACCACTAAGCCAAAATGGAACTCCCCAATTTTTATTCCAAATTCCGACAGCTATTTCCTGTATTTTGACAAATTTTAATTCAGAACTCTTTATATAAAACAAAAATAGAGTTGAACTCTTAGAGGTAACAAGTTGTGAAATATATTGACGATCATTTCGTGGAACCAACTAACTGGCTCATAATTGGCGATCTTTTCTTGGAAAACCGCTCTCAACAAATACCATGCGATCATAATCACAAAGCAATAGAAATACTCCACAGCGTACCATTCATCTGCCGATGTTTTCCAATAGTCTTGCTCCAAGTCAAAATAAAAACAAAAATATATGAGCCTTCCTCATATCTAATCCAAGAAACGAAGAACATAAATAAATTCTTATCTAATCTATTCTTACCTTCCACACTAAAAAGTCTCAATTGATGATGAAAAGCTGCTTTCATTTAAAAATTATGAACAAATATAGGTAACAATCATGTCGTTTGACTTTTCAAAACAACCACTAAACACTCGCGAAGCTTGCGATCAATTAACCAAGATGCAAAATCAAGACTTGTGACGGCTCAACTAATCGTATCCAGGAAATTACTCACTTGAACTGAAGCGCTTCACACCAAAGCAATCAAACAAATTGCTTAACAACAATATGCAGTCGAGTCGTCATTCGTATTTCATATTTCAAAAGAAACTCGTTGTTCTTACACTATGTTATCAAGAAAGTAAAAAAAAAAAAAAAATAAGAGTCAGCAATCGGCATTACTCATTCAGTTTAAGGCGCCCTTCAAAGCTCGCTGAAACCCGCCTTATCGCGCGCAAAAAGAGTCTACGTGCTGGTGCAAAGTTTATAGGTATTCCCTCTATTTGATAAGTACTGGAAAAATCACTTACGCCTTCTAAAAAACCCGTTTAATCTCAGATTCTAATAGCCACAAGCCGGCTATGCTAAGTAAGCTGTTTTTGCTTCATTATTGACATAAGTCTCTTGAAATTTATTCTGTAGGTTAACACCTTTAACTCGTTGACGAGGTACACAAACCGGAAAGATACACACGCCACGCAATGGTTTTGTCAACAAACTGCACTTATTTCACTGAGAAGACTTGCACAACACCTTTCACCAGTAATCACACTATTTCGAAAGAAATGTTATTCGAAGGACGATAATTCAAACTTTTACAAACAAACAGTTGAATATTTTTGAAAATTTAAGCAATTTTAGAGAACGCTGCAGTTTTTGTAAACACTTGCAGAATGCTGACCGACTATCGTGGAACTGAAATGAACTGAACCGAAAAGCGTTTTCACCAGTAATGTTCCCTCCCAAGTCCCATCCCAACCAAGACCAACTCGCTGCTCGCTGGGTTAGGTTCGGCGGGTAGGTGGAAACGTGGAATACAAGTGGTGTTAGTGTTGGAGAATGGTGTGAGTGCGAGTGCTAATAGTTTCACTCAATGCCGTTGGCTATTGTGCTTGCGGTTGTGGCTTGTGCTACTACCTATCTCGAAGGCAATCACACAGCCATGGCAAAAGCTATTTGCTGGTGGAGAAAAGCTCGAGTATCGTATCGTTGAGTGATATTTTTTTGTTGAACAAAATGTGGTACCCTGGACCTGGTCCCTGATAGCTGGTTAAATGGGAAATCATAAACCCAAGATGCTGAGGCAGAATGTGTCCCACTGTTGGGCTATTACATCTGGTGTTATGGCTAAAACGTTTGCTGATGTATTAGGGCTATTAACGATCTGATGCAACTGGTTGAGTATTATTCCGAAAGTGTAATTTTTTCGCACAACAAAGTATAGGTTACAACTTCATAAAATTTCGCTACACTTTTGCACTTTATCTATACCCTGACCCTATATGCTATATTACAAAAGAAAAATTCAACAGAGTAGTACATATATGCCCTTTTGACAGTTCGCCAAATGTCAGTGTTAGCGATGAGCTACTTTTCATGTGAGAGCAAATTGTGAACTGCGAACAAGCGATAAGCGAATATTTGTAGTTTCTGACATTTTACTTATTTGGTTTGGTTAGGTTCCAAACAATTTTTCATTCGCCAGTTTGTGGATCACGACTATATTATGTGAATTGTGAATAAAGTGTGACAGTTCGCGGGAATACGGCTGTAATTTTAAATTTCGCTAATTAAATCAATTACTGAGACTCACATTTTTTTTTTAGATTATTAGTAGGTATGTTAGATTAATTAAATATATTGCTTTTGTAGAAGAACAAATAGCAATTTTAAATTCATAAATACGTAGGTACAGTGTCAAATATTTATTAATACTAGTAGTTTTTCTTGTGGTCGAAAATCGACCCTCACTTATCACTTTTAGAAATAAATAAAAAATTCATCAAAATATCCGATAATAATGTTGTTCTTTTTATAAAAGAAAAAGCGAATCTAGATATCCAAAAAATTCCCCACTTTGCAAATAGGATTTACGATTAACACTTCTAACGTCATTTTGAAAATTTCGAGCAAAAAAATTATGTCGAATAATGTTCGTTTCCATAGTTACATCATTAAAACCAACCGTCAACACCGAGCTGGTATTGGCCGCTTTCCACTACCCGCTAGATGACATGTCAGACTCCATATAAAAAAGATTGACATTTCACCATTTGCGCTACATACGTCTAGTACTTTTTGTAAAAAATATCCCTTTCAGGATCCACATCACAGAAGGGAAGAGTCCAAACACCTGCTTGTCGTTTATTTTAATAGAGTTTGTAAATTTGGAGCCCTTTTATTAAAATTTCTCCAACATCGATTGCCAATCTATGATAGCCTCCTCGCCCTGATTATTTGAATATACAGAATAAAAGTGTCTATCGGGTTAGTAGAATCGGATAAATATAAATAAAAAAATAGGCTTAACGTTGTTCGATGTCTATAGCATTCTGCATGCAACCCTTTTACGGATTATTATGATATTGAAAATGAATAAACGAATAAAGATTAAAGTGTTTTTTTCTCTGCACCACCTCTGTTTTTTTTTTTTTATATACTTCTCCCGGGAAAGGCGAACCTATAACGCTTCAACAGCGCCCCGAGATGCCTGCAGATGTATGTTTGTTCTGCACTTAAATTGCTGCAAATTGTAGTCTGCTGGAAATATATCCCCAGGAAGCGAGTTCCAAAGTTTGCTTGTCCTGTAACAGAAGGAGTTTTTGAAAGTTGATGTCCTCGCGGTTATCAAGTGTACTGTATGGTCATGAGCATTAGCAGCCTGTCTTGTTGGGCGCCCAAAAGTTGCATTTCGAGGGATAATGTCTTTGAGTTCCTCAGAACATCTACCATGGAAGTACCTATAGAACAAGCATAGGTCAGCGACTTGTCTTCTGTGCACCAACGGTTGTAGATTCGATGTGAGTGTAAGGTCTCCAATCAGTCGAACTACTCGTCTCTGTATGCTATCAAGCAGGTTAAGTGAATGTTTTGGGGCCGAGCTCCATATATGGGAACAATATTCCAAGCCTGGTCTAACCTGTGCTTTGTAGAGAAGGAGAAGTTGCTTGGGGCTAAGGTACCTCTTTGCTCTAAATAGGTAGCTCAACTTTGCGGACGCCGATTTTGCGATATAGGATATGTGGTTCTGCCATGTGATTCCTGAGTTGTATGTGACTCCTAGAAGGTGCATTGAGATTGAGTCCTTGTGATGGATTGGATGGTCATCCATTTGGATCTGAGGAACTATTGATGCATTTTTTCTGGAAAATGTTGTGAGCTGTGTCTTGTTTGCATTAAATACAACCAAGTTGTCCTTTCCCCACTTCAAGATTTTGTCCAGACCATCATTTAGAGAATTAATTTGTTCACATCTCTGATTGTGTGATGTAGTCGTATTCACAGGCCCACTGTTCGAGATGGATGATATAAGAGTGCAAAGCTGTATATATTATTATTTGTCGATCCAAGCAAATCGTTGATGTGGAGAAGAAATAGAGTTGGAGAAAGAATAGATCCTTGGGGCACTCCTGCATTTATAGCAAACGAATTGGATGATACACCATCTACAACAACTTGGATCGATCTTCCCAGAAGAAAATTTTGCATCCATCCGCAGAGTTGTTGTGGTAATCCGTAAGACGCTAACTTGCCTAATAGGGCTCTATGCCAGACTCGGTCAAATGCCTTTGATATGTCCAAGGCTACGGGTCTGGATTCGCCGTGTTGTTCAATTGATTGTGTCCATAAGTGCGTTACGTAGCTTAGCAGGTCACCAGTGGAACGAACATCTAACAAACATTCAATGGTATCTATATCTTTTCGAAAAAGTTTCTCATTTCAGTGATCAGCCCTTCGGAAATGGAGTCAAAATTTGAATAAAAAAGCCTGTTTGTAAAAGCATGGCCCTAAGTCCTGTATAAACACGCTACGCTAACTATTTATTAATTTATGGAAATCATTTTATTTTTGCTCATTTAATCACTTATTCATCGATTTCATGGTCCTGGTCATTGGACCACAAAGACCAGACGCTCTTAGGAACTTAAGCGTAGATCTTAAGCTTCAACTCTACAAAACTAACATTGTTATATGTACTGCTATAGCAGATGAATAACCCAAAAGTGCATTTTATTTAACACTATCCCTTTTTCTATATCTCGTTTCTTTAATTTAGCATTGCTTCTCAGATTTTTACCTACCTAATAAATTAAGAAAACATCCAACCAAACTTTTGATGACCGAGAAAGTTTCGTTCGACCCAGTCGTGCACTTCATTTTATATGTCCATTGTAAAGAGAGCTTCTTCCTAAGCGTATTTCGGTCAAATATTTTAAAAGAATGTGCTTTTAAGCCTACAAATGCCTGAACCCAGAATACTAATGTTTTGAAATATTGGCCCACATCTGTATCTCTTAGGAATCGCAAAGTTCAAACCTCACAAAGTTATAGAGAGTGTAAATTATTTTACCTATTCAAATTAAACGCCGCAGTCACATCCCCAGGTCCATGTCTCCATACTCCATGTCTAGCAAAACGACACAGTTGACAGTTCCCTCCGTCTCTGACTCAGCGACAGTATGGGCATTTTTCAAAAGCACTTCATGAAATGAATGCACATTGATAATCATCTTCTCGTAAATCCATTTTATGGCTGTCTGAATTTTCCCTTCGACAAACCGCTCTCTTTTCCATTGATGCGAAAAATCAACCATGAGGTTGATGGCGACGCGACGCTCGACATAGGCAAGAACTTCAGTTGGAAACAGTAGCTGTGCGCATATCTCTGCTCGCCTGGTTGAAACATGTTATTATTTATGATGATGATGACACATTTATTACTGCAAGTTTTTCCCCAAGATGGGAAATCGCATCCCTTGTACATACATACATACAGTTTTTCTGCCATACGCTGCCAGAATGCCATCTGCCAATTGCCATCATGGCAACCAAATAAACGATGGTATTGGTAAATAAAATTATTCTGCTGTGGGTTGGGCACTATTTAGATTAAATTGAGACAGTAAGCTGGAGATTTTTCTGTGCCTCGAGTAATATATATCGTTGACTGTGGAAATGCAAAGCGTGTATTCAGCTTGTGCCTTTCTATATTTATGAATTCCTAGTACTTCGTTCCCTCCGCGCAACTGACGAACGGCGCCGACTGTCAACATTTAGGATGCCGACAATCAACACATTTGCCTATGGCTGTTATTATTTCATAAAAGATCTGTTCCTTTACTTTTAAGTTTTACGAATTTTCAGCTCGATTTGAATAGGAGGACATTATTCGACTCGGCCGCCATTTTTTATAATATAACGAATCGTATACAATTTATTTTATTTTAATACTCGGAAGGCATCTCTAAAAAATATTACCCAATAGTTACACTGGACTTTGACAAAAAGCTTTGCTAAAGTTATCAACTGATTACACAGTAGATACGTCAACATTTTGTAGGTTTTCTAACTGACATCTGCTAGCTAACTTACTTTTGCATATTTGTTTATTAATTCAAGGGTTAAATACACAAGCTTACTTAGGTTTTTTTAGATTAGATTGTTTGACAAAACGTCACGTAATTGACACTGGGCACGTTCAAAAGTTTAGTTACCTTAAGTCGAGTAGATTCATCTGATTGTCGGTACCGTTACTATTTGTACGTCAGGCACATATATAAGAAATGTCAACTTGGTACTCAGTCATGAAATTCTTGACTAAATTTGTCGGCTACCTTTTATTAAATCGACTTTATAAGCTGACAGACTTACTCAACTGAATTCATGAATGTCCCCACTTTTAATTATTTACAAACTGTCAAAAGACTGACTGTCACATTTTCCTTGACATTTCGTATAAGCGCTGTTTGTCTTATTTTATTTTCCCTCAACCAATCTGCATCGTTCTTATTCCTAAAAAAAATACTATTCGCACGTAAGGAATAATTTCAAATTTAACGGATAAAATTCTATGAACTTTGCCGACAACGGAGATGCAAGTGTGTTAATGAGCCGGAATTTTTGAAGCTTACGTGACAATGCCCGCGTTCCACGAGAAGTTGAGGGCCTCTTTATTGCTAGTTTATCTTTCATTTCTTCTGTTTGTATGGGTGTATACATATATAGTGACAACCTGTTTTTTTTCGCTTGCGCCAAGGCACCAGAATATTCCGATATTCCACGATTCCACCATAAACGGTAGTCGAAATTGGAGATTCAGCGCTCATCTCATCAATTCCCAAGCAGCAGGAACATTGTTGCCACTTGCCACCATTTCTGATTTCTGTCGCGTCGCTGTGCTTCTGCTACATGAACACATACATCCTCCCCCATGATCTTTCTCTCTCTCTTCAGAAACCACAATCTAAACAATTACACGCTTTTACTAGGCGAGCAGAAAAAAATGAAACTTCCTCGTTGTTTGAAACGCATTCCATTAAACACAAAACGCAACGAACGTTCTTGTGTGTCGTGTGCGGGTGGTAATGGTGTGGTGACTCAAAAAGTACAAATCCGCTGTATGCCGTATCTGACCTACGACGCGACGATGACCTACATGCTACATCAACTTAGGGTAGAGCGTTCAATTCTGTTGGTTGCACTCAAAGTGTGTCGGTTGTCGTATGTGGCATACGCCCCCGCACGGACAGCTACACCCTACACTATTTTTCAAAGGAATAGGTTGGTCTTGAATTTTTTCCAACCAAGCACTCAGAAATCTGAAAGGCATCATCCAACCAGGAATTTCCACAACACATTTTTTCACTGTGTGCGGTAGGTAGGTACTTCGTATTTCCCCATTGTTCCATTTGAACCCGAGGGAAGAAGAGTGGCTACTCGCATCATATGGCATGTCTGCGCTGCGTACACATCGACAGCACTTCCCATTAAGCTGATAAAAATGATGATAAGCATTAAACCCAACAACCGAAGCAGCAGGCAGCAGCAGAGCAGCATACATGTACATCGTACAATACACGGAGTGAATAATTTTTGGGCGTTTTACAGCCTATTAAGCTGTCGACATAAAAGCGCTCGTAAACCCATCAAACGAGTCAAAATACCAGGCGAGCAGGGACTTCGGTCGGGATCTAAGCTGTCACCGAGAGCGGTTAACTCGTTTCAATTTCAAAGTGAATTTTATTAAAAAAATTTCGAAAGATACATGTGCGAGTGCGACGCGACAAGGGTAGTTTTTCTTTTGTGCCATGCCCAATTGCCCAAGCCCATTTGTATAGAAGTAGCGGCAGCACAACAACTGTTTCATGTGGAATGTGGAGACTGCTGCTGAGTATGATGAGATCCTATGAACGCACGGTTTAGTAAATTGCTCGGAGGGATTTTTATTACATTCACTGTTGTCGTCGTCGGCTTTCGTTCTTTCACAGGGGATGCTGATGTTGTTTTTATCGAATATGGAAATTGAAGCAAAATTTTTTGCTGAGGAAGGACAACACGAGTACGGTTGGATGGGCGGATGTTGAATATGGTTGACTGCTGAAGCTGATCCCATCCATGTGACACTTTACAGTACGAAATTGAAAATTTAAATTTGAATCTCATTGTCATTATATTTTCATGGCTCGCCCAAGCAGACGCCAGGAATGTCATTTCATCGTGGATGAGATGTTCTTGATTGATTGTAACGATGAATCTCCCAGCCAATATAAACAGCCAGGAGCGTATGTCTTATTTCAACATTCAAGTGAGCAACATTATGCAGTTTTATTGCGACTCATTTTTTCTGTTTTCGAACGGAAATTTGTTTTCACTGAAACAGATTGCGCGATACTAAAAATAATATTTATGTCGTTTTCCATTGGGACAGAAAAAACCCTTTTCTCAGATTCAGAGCAGTTTTGTGAATCCCGATTTCTGAGCGAGATTCACACCTACTTACACCAACACCAAAAGATTTGTTTTTAGAGTTTTAAGTCTTTAACTTTTTTTTTTTGTTTTTTTTTTTTACCACTCAAACTTGATGGTCTAGCTCAATCTTGGTCTTAAAATGTTGCTTATGAATTATAAAGTTAGATTATCAAAAAAATAAAAAATAGTGCGTGGAGTCCCTCCGCGCGGAAGAAGTGAAACTTCGTAATGTGGAAATGAAAATAGGAAGGGGTAGAAATTGATTTTTAGTGAAATCATATTGTTTCTTTAAGCCTAGTATCCTGCTCGCGCTAAATTTTAGCGCCCCTAGTCTCCACTTCGTTTCTCCACACCAAAGATAAATGGTCGCTAAATTATTATTAAACATGATATAGATGGGACAAAACCCATATGCTTATGAACCATGAGTACCACGACTGATATCAGTAAACGAAATTTTAATAGAATTTTCGAATTTCAAACTTGAAAGACGTAAGAAACCTAGAAATTATAAGAAGAAGTTCAACATGCGTCCTCAAACTTTCCACAATCTCCTTACCATAGTGGAACACTTGTTATTACCCAAAAGATGAAGCCAAATGAGAGCATAAGTCCCCCTGAAAATTGATTCGCTTTATTTATATGTATATGTATCTCTGTTTTGGAGCTGTTATTTGGCTTTGCGTTTTCTTTTATTTATCACGCAAACATTATCCGCCTTTTCCGCCACAAAAAATTCTTTGCAAACACAACACAAACACTTTTCTCCGTTTTTTTATGTCAAAATTTATCTTCGATTTAATGCACCGGACATTTATTTCGCGAGCTAAATGAGTGGAGACTTTTCATCGGCCCATCTATATGAAGTTAAGGATTTGGCGTGCGAACAGGATACTGATGCTTTGCTAAACTGCCTCGCTCAATTTTATCTTTGTAGACATTTTTGTATGGGAGATAAAATTTAGCGCGAGCAGGATACTAGGCTTTAAGACAAACTTTATTAACATTGCTTGCAACTAACAATTGATCGCATCTTTTAATTATCATTTTCGAGTGGAGAAATATCCAAATCCATAACATTTACAATGGGATAATGACAACTAAAGTAAGATACGATATGTTGGAAGTCGCATTAAAGTTTCACTTCAACAAAACCCTTGAACTCAATTTCTATATACACCACCATAAGTCCATCAGCGCACGTCAACAGCCATGTGCGCATTTCCTCAGAAACAACCACCACTTTTTTCATATGAACGTGCTTGTGCTGTGCAATGTGCGCCACCCTCACCCTCGCTCACACCTTTGAGTATCCAATTATTAGCGTTAAACGTTTAACGCGTCCTTGAGTTGGAAGTCGCATAAGAAGTTTCACTTCAAAAAATACGCAAATGATCTTATAGTTTTATAGAAAAATAATTTACTAATTTTTCCGTACGAAAAACTTTTTCTGATCAACTTCTCAGTCAATTCCACAAAAGAAAACCGAATAATTCCACTGAAATATTTCATTTCTTTACCGTTCCATCTGTCAGGAATTTTTTTTTTCTGATGGGATCCAATCAGTGGGGTCGGTTTGTTGTATTTGTTTTCGTAGGGAAACATTATTCTGGCAGAAAAAATCATTATCGTATGGCTGGCTATAACCGGGGCCTTATGTTCAAAAACTGAAGATTGACAAATTTCTCTGGGCAAGGAAAATTTGAAATCTGAGAGCAAAATGTGAAATCCCAATGGGAAGCGACATTAGTGTCCAGGCTCAGCGTGACCGTTGTGCGACTAAAGCTTAGTACATACGCTGCTCGAGATAAATTTTCGCTGCTATACAAAATGCGAACCCATTTAGCTGAGTGCTCCTGTTACGCTGCTCGAGCTAAATAATCAAACTTATGTTTCAGAATGTACTTCATGTATCTGTCCAAATTGATCGTGCGCATTTAACGGGGCGGTACATTTTCTCAAGCTAAATTTTGACAGATCGCTATGTTCTGTTGTTCTGTTTCGATTTTGTATGGCGGAGAATGGGAATTTGGATTTTTTTTTTAATAAATACCTCGACGGGGAGTACCTAGAATTGGAAATGGTTGAAATCAAAAATGTTGAATTTTTGAAGTAATTCATTTTCAAAGAACAGCTGTTCTCTGTGACACATTTCCGAGGCGTTCTTTATGTCAAAATTTAGCTGGGATCTTAGCTAATGTTTGGAGAGAAAAGTTGGAGAGCAGATAAATTTAGTTTAGCTCTAGCAGCTTAAAAAAAATAAACAGTTCCGGAGGGACCCTAGGCCTAGCCTCTCATAACCATTCATTTTGAGAAGCTCTTTCAAGACAGTCATACTCTCGGATGTTTGTCAGACGTTCGCGAGAGGTGGCGCAGTAAAAAAAAAACTCAAAGTTGGAATTTGGGTTTTTGCGGGATTCGAACCTCGAACCCTCGCTTAGTAGTCCAACACACTAACCACTAAGCCACTGCGCCTACGAGCAGCTTACTAAGCTTAAATTTGGAACTTTACACTTTTTTTTTGGAGAACCTGCCAGCTGCCACAATTTTTTGCTATTTTTGACTTCTTTTTTGGTTGAGGAAGGCGCTTCAAGAAAACTACAAATTTATATGTGCAGTTACCTAAACTTCGGAAATGACACTTTTTTTCTTATTGGCCCTTTTTCTTGCGATTTGTCAGAATTCTGCAGCGGTTACGCTCCAGGCCAAATTTTACAAACGAACAATGGTGATATTTTCCATATAAAATTACCCATTGTGATCTACAAAATATTTAGTGTAATAATTAAATATTATTATTATTAACCCCCATTTTGTTGTGAATTTAAAAAAATGCATCGAAGATGGTTTAAAAAAGTGGAGGCATTCCCGTTTAAATTTGAGCGCCTTTCTGGTTTTGTTACCATAAAACTAGATTTGATATTTTCTGTAATACTTTCTCAACAAAAAGGGGCACAACATGACAGAATTGATGGAAAACTTTAACAAATAATCAGAAATCAAATTGGGTGTCAGTTGACAGTTGCATCTTCTATACATAAGTATATATAAAAATTGAGCCTTAAAATTGTGTTCGTTTGTCGTCGATTCACGCCTTGACGCATTTACCGATTTTAACAAAACTTTCACACATCTTTGGTATTGGTCTATATATGATTTTTGTGAAGTTTGGCTGCAATTGGAAAACGTATGTTTGTGTAATTTGTTTACAAAAAAACGGTGCAAAAAATGGACTTGTGCAGTCGGGTTTTTTTTTTAGTTCTCTCAACATTTTTAAAAATTGTAATTGTATGGTTCCGACTAGAGATGCCACGAATAGTAATTTGGCCGAATACCGAATACCGAATACTCGGCGAGGCTCGTGGCCGAAGCGACGAATATTCGGCGGCCGAATATTCGGCGACACTTTGTAGTAATTTCCGTGAGTGATAAGTCACAACTCGTCACTTTAAACTTGTATCGCTGAAGTTGTACGTATGTAGGCGCGGCCAGTTTTGTTTCATTTGCGATTAGGTCGCGGTCGTGTCATAACACTTATTATTTGTTGTTATTTGTATGTCTGTTGGTGTTTCTTTACGTACTAAGTGTTTCTTTTTTTTTCATGATTTTCTATTAACTTTTCACTATTCGGTATTCGGCCGAATAGTTTGCAACATTCGGCCGAATACCGAATAGTGAAAAGTTAATAGTGAAAAATGTGGCCGAATGGCCGAATACCGAATAGTTGCCGAATATTCGTGGCATCTCTAGTTCCGACGCTGGTAGGTACATTCAATTTATTTTCAAGATTGAAGATAAGATAAATTATTAAATTATTATAATTCCATTGTTTTTATTTTATAAAATCAAAGTTGGAAGAGCTGATAAATATCGTGGTAAGTTGCTTGAAGGCAATATCAAATTAATAACCATACATATAAATAAGCTTTCTCTTCGCTTATTTAAAGTTAAGAACCACTTTCACTGCCTTTGACACAACATATTCGCTTTCCAATATTTTATGAATAAGCAGGGTTTTTATAATGGTAGAATTTCTACCACTGGACGAACACTTGTTTAGGTAAAACGCCAAACTTAAAGTTGTGTTGCTGTGCTAATGTGTTTGAAGACTTTTAAAAAAGTGGTTGTCAAAAGTGTCCATTTATTTGTCTTCGGCAAACTGAGCAGATTCAAAAATCTATTCACGACAAGATTGGTCTGGACTAAATGTACCCTGATCGCAGAAACTTGACTGGTCGGTAGCGTCACATTTTGTACGTGAGCTACATATAAGAACTGTCAACTTAGTACGTTAGTCACGAAATTATTTAGACATACGATTCGGCGGCTGTCGCTCCATAAACGACAACTAAAGAAACTGTTCACGTGACTGATCGAGGCCAATAAAAACTAATAGACATCAAGTCAATCAGCTGTCAGGCTTACTAAACTAGATTCTTGAACGTCCTCACTGCCTATATCTCTTCATAAAGGGCGCGTTTAACCAATCAGGGTTTTAATCGGAATAAGTTTAATTTTTTCTGTAGATATGTTAAATCGATTTAGTTCCGTGAACGTACCTATAAATAGAATTAGCTCGTATGCCGTTGTGGCGACTCGCATCAACACCCGGAATTGAATACCCTGAGGTCAACCCAGACAACGACGCATACGACGACGACGAGTATTAATTCTGAGAAGACAGCAACAATATAATTAGGTATGTAAATAAAATAGATTTACGGCCCCTGTTGTTGCTGGGGTACTGAGCAATGAGCATGCAATTTATGGTACGAGACTACGAGTATACAGGAGCAAGTTACATGCGATCCTGTTGTGAACATCTTTTTTTTTTTATTTACTTGGTCAGTAACTTTTTTAACTAACAGCTTTCAACGTGGGATCAACAGTCATTTAAAATGGTGACAGCCAGTATAAAAATAGGTACTGCATGTTTGACGTATTATTTTCTGTACTTTACATATTATTGGATTGCTTCTGGTAGCACTGCGCGCAAACACTTTAACAAGTACAAGTAGCTTACCTCATTTTGAAGGCATGAGGTTTTGGGTATTAGGTGCAGTCTCGAAGTTAGCAGAGCTCTAAAGTTTTCTGAGTGTAAGTTGTACGTAAGTTCGTCTATCCAAAAATTGTATTACCACAATTTCAAATAGGACGTTTGACCTATTTTCTCACAACTACTTGTATCCGTACATTTGGAAGCTGTTTTAAATTCGCACCAAAGGTACCTATATCAACCGAATTTTAAACGCATTCTGAAGATAGTCGTAATCTTGGATTTTATCCAGGCATTCGCTAGAGGTGGTACGACAGTCAAAGTTGATTGTTTTATGGGCTTATCTTGGAAACCCTAGCTTAATAGAAATACAAACAAACCACTGTTATTGATACTACTTCTCGATTCCAATGTAGATCTCAACTTACAACACAAAACTTGCCCTTAAGCGCATTTTGCCTTCGTGCTATATTTGGCATAGACTGCATTTTATTAGGGAATTCTGCCAAACATTTTTGTCAATTTCTTTTACCTGTTGTTTGGTTTCTTGAGCTCACTTTCACAGACGTTCTTCAAGGCCAAGGGTCCATTCAAGAGGCTTCAGAGATTTATCATGATCGATGTATATTTTCACCCCTATTGAGGTATCCGTTCGGAAAAAATTCCGATACGAAAGTCAACTCTGATCGGAACTCAAATTTCGTTCGAAGTATCCCTTTCGAAGCTAAATAAATGAAGCATATAAACGCGTTTATGTCACATTAAAATAATTAGTTGTCGGAGAACTTTGGAAAAATGTGTCGTGTACCTGTCAAAAGTAAGTGGTATAACGCGGTTCCACGCAATGCGACATCGGAGAATTTTTCCGAAAGTTGTATCGGAACGGATAGGGTCAGTTGGGGTACATGTAAAAACGGGGTATTGTAAACGGGGTATTGTAAACGGCGGTTATTTGATCCTTTCAAAATTAATTGTCGTCTGCCAAGAAATAACAACAAAAAGAAAAAACAATTTGAATTGCCGCCAATCTGTCGCCGCACTTACTCGCCGGTGACTTTCATATATCACTGAAAAATTTAGTCGTAAAAAATCAATATATCAATCAAATTGATTGAATCAATAGCCAGTTCTCACTTGTTTACATTCACCCCATACCGAAGTCCCTAGTGTCTACAGGAATCAAACGGACTGTTTCCATTTACCCCTTGAGTTTCAACATAATTGGGGGAAATGTAAACAACGCCGGGGTAAATGTAAACAGCACTATTTTGCGCTTCATGGTTACAGATCAGAAGTGGCATGATCACCAGCACAATTCTTGGTGTTTTTTATTAATAATATAAATATTCGAAAGTTGAAAGGAAGTACCAAACATTTCTGTTTTTGTTTTTTGTTTTTTGTTTTTGTTTTTTTTTTTTTTTTTTTTCAAAATTTTGTTTAAAAAAAGGCAGAAGTTTTATCATTTGCCCCAACTGCCCCTTCCTCGAATGGAATCGCTCCGATATCGTACAGATCGGAGAAAATTCCGTTCCGAACGGATACCTCAATAGGGGTGTTTATCTTCATTTAAGGCCTAACTTTTCGTCGCTTTCATTGTCTACGAGTATGCGTATGCACCTTCCACTTCATCTCTTTGGACAACCTGCAACATCTTCAAACTAAACAATAAAACGCCTTTTGTTTGGTTTAAAAAATTAACATTTATTTTTCATCTGCAATTTATTTTCACCTATTTTTTTTAAGAGTTTTCTCATTCACATTTGATAGGGCGAAAGAGGGGTAACAAAATCAAGTGAAAGCATTTCACAAAAATCAAGCAAATCATTTTGTAAAAAAAGGAAATTTTCACTTTTTTTATGCTTTTTTGTGTAAGGTTTTATTTAAGGAAATAGCATTTATATTTTGTTAAAAGCACAAAAAAATCTCTTTTGTTTTTCTTATATATTTGGGGTTGACAATATTTTTTTTTGTTTAAGGGTTTTACTTATGTATTATGTCTCTCATGTGTTAGAATTTCACTGAAATTTCATTGAAATTTTTAAACCTAACTACTTAAGTGCTACGGTTCTTTTTTTCTCATTTCTTTACTCTTCTCTTGTAGCGTTTAATATATATGTCCAGTTCGATGATCATATGTTGGGATTGCTTCATTCAGTTTTGGTTTTGCGGATATATATTCCTTACTAGTCTTTGAGATTTTTATTCTTTTTTTTTTAGCTTTACAACACACCAAACAGTCCTACTGTGATAAATTGTTTCTGCCATTAAATTCAATATTGTTCAAACTCGAAAACATATCAATCAATTTCAAAGCACTACTTCATGATCTACTGTTTATCTTACGTTTTGCTACTTTTTTTTTTCAAATATATATCTATATATATTCACTTCGTGGTATTTTTCTTCTGTTTCTTTGTTTTTCTTAAAAAAGAAATCAATTTATTGTTGTGTGTTTTTTTTTTCGTGGTTTGGTTTAAGAAAATATCCCAACTTGAAAACGCAAAAAAGTCTTTTCTAAGTAAGTTTCTCTAAAATCATCTGAAACTTCTACATGCTACGTGTTTTTTTCTTGTGTTTTTTTGTTTTGTTTTGTTTTATTTCTCCTTGCTAATGTAAAAATCTACATTTTCCGTATTTTTTTTTTTTTCGGTTTTTGCATTTATATATTTTATTTAAATTGTTCACCTACGTTTTAGAATCTAACTTATCTACTAAGTATAATCTTCTCAAAAAAAATTCTAATAGTTAATTTCTCCTAAAAAAAATTTATAGAAAATTATTTTATTTCTTAGAGTTTTTCTTTTTATTTTTTGTTGTAGATTTACACATCTTTAAGTACCTACTGTTTTTTTGTTTGTTTTTCTTTGCTACCATATCGAGTTAAACTCTTCCAGATTTAAGAAGATCGTTTTACAAAAATCTCACTTTCGATAATAAATTTAAATTTGTTTTGTTTTTTTTTAATTTCATTTAGTGTTTTTGTTTTTCCATTTATAAAAAAATATAAATTTTCTCTTCTGTACGTGCAATTTGTCGTATATGAATGTTGTTTTGTTGCATCTGGCAAAATGTATATATGTTTTCGTATTAAATGTGTTTTTAATATTTTTAATTCGTATTTTGTCGCAATAAAATATATATATCTTCTTTTTTTTTGGTTTCTTTGGAAGTATTCAGTGTCATTTAGATTTATGAAAATACTTTGGTGAAATATAAATGAAAGTTCAATTTGAATGATATTCTGGTTATGTTTGGATTTTGTTCCGCTAGGTCTTCCTTGCGAAAAAGGGTAGTACCTACTTTGGTGCGAAGTGGCGTCGGGAAGGTCAGAAACTTTGAGTGACTTGTTGGATTGAAAGGGTTGAACTTTGCACAGAAGTCTGTTGACAATAGTTTTTCAAACGCCAAGTTTAAATTTGATCGTAAAAGACGTTAGGGACATTTTGACGTACGGCTGTGGCACATGGGCAAGTTCCATTGACCGCTGGGCAACGAAAGGTCAAGCCCCATATTCAAAAAATACATCTATTTCTTTTTCCTAGAGCTCTAGCTAATTTCCCCGCTTGAATGGGAAAGCGAAGAAACTAAAATAATGAAATTAAACAATTTTAGAAAAAAGAAATCAAAGTGCACGTAAGTCGTAAATCTGTAGGACTAGATGGGTTAATTCGAAAACGAAAAATTAAGTTTTTGGCTTAAATAAAATCCAGCGCCTTGAAATTTAATTTAATTTACTGCTCTAGCACCTTCAGTGAGACGTACGTCCATCCATGAGTAGGTTTTAAATTGGCCAATAACAGTAAGTTTTTAATCTTAAAAAAGCTATGTAAGGAAAATGAAGTTAAAAAAAATTAGCATGCAATAAGAAATGGTCGCGTTCAACGCGTAAGTCGCTATCTAGTCAATAGGCTCTGATTAGTCGGTTTAAGTGCCAATGGGTAGTTTTTGTGTTGCGAAATTTCGTAAGAATTTATGGCGGGGAAATAAATTAAAATGAAAATTAAACCGGTCGACATTAGGTCTGTTCCCTGACTTTCTGGTTCAATGTTGGCGATCTGTCACATTTCTCTCATTGTGAGAGAATTCATTCACCGAAATGAAATGTAACCGAAAAGAAAAGGAACGCGTTGAACCACAAATGTGAAAAACGTGATTTTTTCTAGGCGGGAATATTCAAATATCAGTAGAACAAAGCACAAATTTATATTTAGGACTAAAATTTGAAATACCTTTATTGCAGATATTAAAAAGTTCAATTCTTTTGCTTCTTACATATATTTTAAGGCTATACAAGCAAAAAATATAAATGAAATCTAATAAAAAATTAGTAACAAACTAGCATTTAAACGATTTGACAGCCATCTGTCAGGAATAGCCAACTAGCCCAAACAAATTTCTTGGGCTAATATTTGCAGGTTTTTTATGGAGGGGAAATGTTTTGTTCTCTCTTTTTGGCTCTCCTCTGGCTAACTTTTGCGTAAGGGAACGAAGTTTGACTAAATTTGGCTAATGTGTTCGAATGCATTATCGTTAGGGAACGGACCTATTATTACTCTGTTATACCGCTATAATTGGATATAAGATCGAACGTAGAGACTGTCAAAATTCGATATTAGGTACTTCCAATATTTTATGGCAACAAAGTCGATTCGACATTTTTTCCATCTGCCTTATTTCACAGCACCTGAACTGGATGCTGCTCTCAGTTCTTTAATTTCATTACAGAGTGGCGAATTTTACAGGTCTATCTTTTCGATGACAATCGCCTGAAAATTAACTAGCTCTGCATGTTGTAAATACACTTATTCAAAAACTTCAGTGCGAGTTTCAACGTTAGCAGTACCTTACATGTTATGTAGACAAAAAGAATATATCGTCAAAAATTGTATCGACTTAATAGGAATCCCGAAAAACAATAAACACTGGTAGGTATTTAACAATATTTTTCAGTGATTTTTTCTTTAAACAATAAGCAAAAGTTTCAGGTTAAGTTTGCCCCCACTTTGAGTGAGTTTCTCCTCTAAAAAGCCTTCAATCAGCCTATTCCAATATTCGAGTAAAGCAGGTGTATCTTCCGAAAGTTAAATAATCTTTTTAAACACTTCAATCCAAATAAGTTGTTTTTTTTTTACAAGGCAATCTTGTCGTTGCTAACTTTAGCGTCTTAATTCAATGTAGCTTCTCGGTAATGGAATAGATTTAAAAATTGAACGACTGTTTGTTACCTTTGCTGTCTTTCACCGATTGCTAGGTTATTGTATTTCCTAGGCTTAAAAAAAAGGTTCTTTTAGACACAGATCTACCAAACATTTTTGATAAGACCTACCTTTTGTACTGTTAGGGTTGTTCAAACGTAAATCAAACTGGTCAATGGAATCTAAGCGCTCACCCGAATAGGGAAAATTAACTTAACGCTTCCGACGCATTGAATGCTACCCAGTGCAGTAGCGGGGCATACAAAAACCTCCTGCTCCTCTCATTCACTCCTATCGAGGTATCCGTTCGGAACGAAATTTTCTCCGATCTGTACGAAATCTGAGAAATTTCATTCGGGGTATCCGTTCCGATACAACTTTCGGAAAAATTCTCCGATGACATATAGCGCATCGCATTGCGTGGAACCGCATTGTACCACTTACTTTTGACAGGTACACGCCACATTTTTCCGAAGCTCTCCGACAACTAATTGATGCGGAATATTTTCATGTAAAATGAACGCGTTTATATGCTTCATTTATTTTGTTACGAAACGGATACTTCGAATGCAATTTGAGTTCCGATCGGATTTGACTTTCGATCGGATTTTTTTTCCGAACGGATACCTCGGTCCTCGATAGGGGTGATTATGTATTGTCGCTTTATCGGCACATTCATTCCACAGTGACCTGACACGAACACCAATTTCAAAGAATTAGGTCGTGCGACCAAATTTGGAGAGATTTTAAATTTAGAAGGGGTTAAGAGGTTACCTAGTTCCGTAAGTGCAACTTGGCTTTCACCAGCATTATTTACCTCTCCAATTCCCAACTGTATCGTTGGCTAAATTACTCCCTAGCTTGAGTTTAATTTTCAAACCTCTTACTATAGCGTAATTTAGCCAAATAAAAACCACACTGCAACCTCTAATTCGCATAGGTGCCAAAGCGGAAATAATCTTTCTTTTTATTATATATGGCTGATCTGTGATGCGAAACAAGTGTAAAAACCTGTTGAAGCTGTTTCCAAATTAAACTACCTTTCAAGTGTTCTTAAACAAATGCGTTCATAAAAGAAGTGAAACTGTCAAAGTGAATTATGTGTTTAAAACAGTTTTTGCCTGATATTAATATTATGTTCCATAAATTTTATGGAGGCCATGGAATTTACCAAGGCACTGTTTGTTGAAACAAATAATAAATACTTTTATCAACGATTTTATTACCTTGTTATTATTATTTTTTTTTCTTTGTTTTTTATGTTTAGATTAACAATTCAATTTTGTGGAATAAATGGAATACAATATTCCTGAGAATTTTCATTTGCAAAATTAATATATATATTTTTTGTAATACAGTTCTTTGTTTAATTTTATTTATTTTTTTTTTAAAGTAAAATCTGGAAGATGTTTTTTTTTTATAATCTGTTCGTATATAGACACAGGAAAAAGTTTTTTGTGTTTTGTAAACTGAACGAACACATTCTTATCATTTTTTTGTCATTTTTGTAAAATTTTCTTGATAAAAGAATTTTTTGTTGTTTGTCATTACTTTTTCTTCTTAATAATACAATATTCTCCTAACATCTAAAAGAGAAGAAAGATGAAGAGAGAGAGAGAGGGAATTAGAGAAATGCATCTCCTTGAGCTAAACTTAAAAACTAAGCGCACTAACTTATCGCATTATGTAAATTATGTCCTTCCGTGTTTTGGTTTTGGTTTTTGTTTTTGTTTTTCTTTCTTAGTCATTCGTCTATGCGTCTTAAATATTTTCACTTATAAAATATGTTTCCTATTTGCTTTGGTTTTTTTTTTCATATTTTCTTTTTTAAATGTTATTTAAAAAATATATTGTAACGAAAAAACTTAATGCTTTTGTTGTGAAAAAAATAAAGGGAATAAATTAAAAAAATAATTTCTTACAATCTAGATCTAGAGAGAACTTATTTCCTAGGCTAGACTACTTTTATTTTTTTTTTTTTACTTAAAACTGGTTTAGCTTAGAGTCTATGTAAACGAAAAGTTAGATGCTTTCACGACATTCAATTAGCGTTCAATTTGACTAAATAAATATTATTTTTAAAAAAATTAACGTAACAAAAATATGGAATCAGCTTCTGCATAGTTTTGTAAAAATAATTTGTTTCCGTATTCTCTTCTTCTAAGCCATTTTTCTTTTCTTATTTAATCTAGAAAAAGTTTTTTTTTTTCATTTTTTAAATTGTTTAGCGATTTCTAATTTCTGTTTAGCTTGTTTGCCGTTTCTTTATATTTTATTTTTTACATTTTCGTACATGAAAATAAATGTTCCTTTATTTTGTTTCCTCTGTGTGTATTGTTAAATATTTCCTTCTGTCACAATTATTATTCTTTTATTTTTTATTTTTTGCTTTCAATGAAAAAATATGCATTCTCCATGATATTTAATTTGTTTAATATTTCGTTTATTTGTGTGCGGCATTTTTTTTTTACGATGTTCCCTACGTAATCCGAAGAGTTATGCAATTCGAACATTTTATTTACATTGCTAAACTTTTCTTTTGTTTTACTTGCTACTCGTATAATTCATTGTATTGTTGCGCTATTAACTTGTTTTTTGTATGTTTTTCTTTGTCTGTTCATCTCTCTGTATTTCTGATTGTTTTGGGGGATAATTTCTGCAGTGTTTCAATATGTAATGTTTGTATATAAGAAAGTAGGTTTCGTTTGGATTTTGGATTAATTAATACAATTTAGATGGTATACCTCTTTGGCACATGTTTTCGTTTTCGGATAATTTTGTTAAGGTATTTTCTTCTTCTTTTTATTTTTTTGCAAAAGAAATGTGCTGCTCAGCTCAAAAATTGTGAATTTTTTTGTATGTGTATTTGAAATGGGTAAAGTTGGACGCACAATCATAATCTGCCGTTTCCTTCCCAGTGTTGTAGGAGTTGCGTTTTCTATAACAATATGAAAAATAAAAACAAACACTAAATAAAAAAGTTTTGAAATAAATGTAAATAAAAAGCGTTTTTTTTTTTTTGTTACTTACATTGCCAATTAGTTTTGTGCAAAATAAAAAATAGGGGCTGGAGGATTATTTATCGAATTTATAATTTTTCATATTTCCCATTCTTTGCTGTAGGAATAAATCCAGCATGCTGTTTGAGCTAAAATGGAGCGAAATGTAAACGAATGTTTTCCTAAGGTTGCTCAAGTTTCTGTGCAGAAAAACTCTTTGATTTATATTCAAATAAACACAGATGCATTTTTGTAATACTGATATAACAGAAATAGGTACTTTTTTCTTGATCTGTCAAAGTGTAGAAAAGTATTTTTAATATCAACAATGCTCGACTTTGGCATATTTTATCTTTGGAAGAATTATGTATAGCAGCTTTTTAAGCGCGATAAGCTTGCTAGTGTCTCGTATGAGATGCTGAAGTGAAAGGCAAAATATGACCACTTCACGTCCTGCTTTGAAGACTTCACATGATCAATTTCTTTAAAAGCCAGTAAAATGTTTTGAATCGCGATAGGTGTTAGTAGTGTCGGTTTAAATCAGCCAATTCTCCTTTGTATTGAGTAGAGTTCGCCCAGTGGTAGAAATTCTATCATTTTAGTAACCTGCCTTAAACGCCAAATGTTGGAAAACAAATTACACACAGCATTGCATCTCTGCACAATCTTCCAAAAAAATCAAGCGAATATGTTGTGTTTAAGGCAGTGAAAGTGGTTCTGAACTATTTGCCCATGCCTATTTATATATAAGATTAGATAAGCGGCGAAAATCGCTGCAGAATTTCTATCAAAGTCAAGTACGTCAAAAACAATATTAGGGGCTAGGGGATTGACCCAACTCTTTACAATCTGTCATATTTCGAAACAAACACTTGCATTTTTAACTGCTTTTAGTCCTAATAATAGCTGAATTTTCGTCGGGCTGTTGATATTCCTCGGGGAGTAATACTTGCCGATGTCGGGGCGCCAGTTAAGCCTTAAGTTAGACTCCGTTTTCTTAATGAAAAAGGGCACCTTAAAATGTCTATCGTGAGGAGAGACATGAAATCGAAATGAATGGTAGAATGAAATGGTACAGCTGTGCAATTGATGGAAAGGGAGATTTGCTAGTTGATTTTGTCAAAATTCAACAGCTTTTGCGCGGTCAACAAATTTACCAACAAGCTGTGTCATATTTCTGTGTATCGTATCTCGAGTCAGTGCTGCGTTGTCGAAGAAAACTAATTTGAGATGGCCAAGTCAATTGTTTTTTTTTTTTTATAATTTTTATTTAGACAGTCTACACTGATTCTAAAAACTGATTAATTGATTTGTGTACGGAAGAAGCCAATGTATGGCCGTCCGAAACAAAACCCAACAGATGGCGCAAGCGCAACCCTTAGTACTTACCTTTATTGTCTGAGAAAGAATTTGCGTAATACTCATTTTAGATAGCACCCCTATTACCGTTGTCGTTTATCGTATACGACTCATGTATTTAAGAATAATACCCTTACTTAAACGATACTTTGGTTTATTCATTTTGTTTGTCTATGTACTAGTACGTTGTACAACCTCGAATCGTTATAAAAGCTGTAACACCAACTGGACACCGATGTCAAATACAAGTCGTTTACGACAAGCGACAGTAGGAATAAGAATGAATAGAGAGTCTGCATCTAGAAGCATTATTCGTAACATTCACGGAAGCTGTTGAAATTAGGAATCTTCTACTTTAGCTCCACTTGGGATTTCTAGAATCCATACGCTAGGAACATGCAGGAATTTAAATTTCATTACACTTTTCAATACATTTTCTTGACCTTAGACAATCGGGTTTTGTGTTTCGTGTTAAAATATACGATGCAAGATAAACTTAAGCGTCATACGAACTGTGATCAGTTATCAGAGAAGAAGACTGCGTATAACTAACTTTTCAGCTCCAATTTTATAGCAGATCGTGTGAAATGCTTCAAAGGGGTATTCGTCTATGTAGGAACGAACTATGTTCACCGATGTAGTTGAGCTAAGAAAAATCTCAGATAAAACTATACTCTGTTCAATTTATATTTTCAGTACAGGCCTTATGGGAAGCTCTTTTTTCTACCAGTGGTGCCTGTAGCTACTCTCACGGCACTCAAATACACGATTTGCCACTGAAATAATAACGAAACCACTGGCATTCCAAAGAATTTTGTTGTTGTAATTTTCCTGAAATTCGCATACATCCCATCACAACCAGTCTGCCCCACAGCCGCGGGGAGAATGAGCACGATGCACGATCGTCTTGCGTTCGCTTGCTATTATCATCAACCAAAATAAGCAGTGTGAGTGAGTGAAGCACATCAGAGAAATGTTACCATATGTCAATTTTAGCATATCATTAAGTGTTTTTCTTTGAATGTTGTCAAAGAACTTTCGGTTTTGGTGCCTTTTAAGCTTTTGAGAGCGAATAAATGAATTTGATTATGTGGGATGTTGCCATACAGTTTTAAGGTACTCCTTTAATTATTTTGTATATCTGAAGGATCTGTTAACATGCAGTTAAACCATTTTTTCTTAATAAAGGGTTGGTATTTGGTAACCCTACCGATATTTGTGAGAGAATTATGCCAATTTATAGTGCTCACTATGGCAACCATGTGAGAGCTTTAAAATGGAGACAGCTTATTAAAATCCCTAATAGTAAGGGTGAAAGGCAAATATCCTATCTTCCCTGTACTGAAAATATAAATTGAACAGAGTATAGGGCACGAGTATGAGATTGGTACCTTTTAAGACATTGACAGGTAAACGAATTCTCCAAGTAACTTTTGCCTAAAATCGAAATCGTTTGGCTATACACCACATTGTGGGACCTCCCAAGTTCATCGAATTTGAGACCTAGAAAAATGTATAAAATTGAAGGAAGAAATGGGGAGCCAGTTCAAAACTAAACTCCATATAAATAAATTTATTCTCTTAACGATTATAGTTATCGACTAACACTTTTATTAGGACAACTTCGATCTTGACTTTAAAATGTTTGATGTAAGCAATGCGAAATTCAACCAGCAACGCACCAGCATAAACTGTGCATCGCATATACGAATGTTTGACGTTTCTGAATTGACAAATACGGGTCTATCACAGATTCGTCGTGTTCGGAATTTTGCTGCGAACCTCGAAAGAACTATCACAGAATCCATCGTAGGGTACATTTTTTGCTTTCGGAATTCGTAGAACGTGGTATATTCAGTGATACCACTTTCTACGAATTTAAAAATGGAAGAAACTTAACAATGTGAGTCATCAGGACTGGAAACACAAACTAGAGTTAATACTCATTAAAGAAGATCTTTGGAACATTGAACATAAACCAACAACTCCAGATGCGAGTTCTTTCTTAATAATAACATCCTTTCAAATCTAATAAGACTGCGATTCTATTCACCCCTATCGAGGTATCCGTTCGGAACGGAATTTTCTCCGATCTGTACGAAATCGGAGAAATTCCATTCGAGGTATCCGTTCCGATACAACTTTCGGAAAAATTCTCCGATGGCATATGGCGCACCTTGTCGCATTGCGTGGAACCGCGTTATACCACTTGTTTTTGACAGCCACACGGCAATTTTTTCCGAAGCTCTCCGACAACGAATTGCTGCGGAATATTTTCATGTGAAATGAACGCGTTCATATGCTTCATTTATTTTGTTACGAAACGGATACTTCGAACGCAATTTGAGTTCCGATCGGATTTCACTTTCGTATCGGAATTTTCTCCGAACGGATACCTCGATAGGGGTGATTATATCTTTCCATCATTGAAAACTATGTAAATACACTGCTAGGAATCAATTTCCCATGGTTTTCATTCGAGATTCAATCGACACTTTTTTCATACGTCAACGTCTTTACGGACTGAGCAGGCGGTAAAAATTAGAAGCACTCAAAAGGGTATCATTCACATATTCGTGCGAGTTACTAAATAAAAACAAACGTATTTTTCAGTTAAAGTCAAGTCTAACAGTAAGGACATGTTCAGTTGATCGCGATGTTTATTTTAAGGAAGTTAAAAGTATTTGTTTAATTAAACGATTATGCCATCTTCTGCTGACAACAAAAACTACCGATACTTTGGAGTTTCTGCGATGGACAGTAAAGTTTCACACTTTGCCATCACTCAGCCAAAATGATGAAGCTCCCCTTTTTCTTGAAAGTGACAACTGTCGGGATAGAAATACGTAACTGTCTCTCAGGCTATCACCGTCATTTCAAATCTGAACTACAATCTGTTGCAAAACACAAAGAATGTCGTCAAAATCCAATTGTTGGGTATAAAGCGGAAAATAATAAATAAATTGAAAAGAAAAGAAAGAGTGTTTCTTTTTAGTTTTTTTGTTTTCTTACAGAAAATCAATTTTTTATTGATTCAGAAAAAAATTGTTTTTTTTTTATTTTTTTTTTATTTTTATCTTTTTTGTTTTTAATTTTAAATCCTATCCACTACAACACTAGAAACTTAGGATCTTAAAGGACACAAAGAAGATAGTTTTTATTTATTTATTTTTTCTCATTTAAGATTTCTTCTTAGTCTTAGAGCAATAAAGCGCAGCAAGAGGCTTCTTTTAAAAATTGGTTTCTTATAAGAAATCTTTTCCTATTTTTGCGATTTTATTCTGTGTCACTCTACCTAGTCAAACAATTTTCATATTTTAACAACTAAATTAAGAAAAGAATATAAATTTTGTTTTTGTTTTCCATCATCATTCAAAAAGCAATTTTTAGTTTTCTTTCTCTAAACACATATCTTTGTTGCAAAAAAAATAAAAATGTTTTTTGTTTATTTTAAATGTTCCTCATGCTAAATAGCAACAAGCGCAAATGTACAATATTATTGTTTCACTTTTCATTTGAATTTAGTTTTTGTTTTTTTCTTTAATATTTTTATGCATTTCTTACACAATGAGCTTTCCATATAATTTTCACAACATTTAAGCTTTGATTTAAATCAATTTATAATTTTTTTTGGTTTTTCATTTAAATGTTTCTTTTTTTGTTTTATCTTGTTACTCTTAAAAAATTCTTCAAAAAAATATATTCTCTTCTTCAATTATTCTTTTTTATTTCTTTTTTTTTTTTTGTTTTACTTACAATTTAAAAAAAAAAGGTTTTTCTCTTCTTTTTTTTATTTCTTTTGACTACAAAGAATAAAATCTTATCTTAAGACCTACAAAAAACGAAAACAAAATAAAAAAGAACAAAACTAGTTTTTAACAAAACAAAAAAAAAAAAAAACCCTAAAGCCTTACAAGCTAGTTTTCACGTAAAACGTTTTTTAATTTATGTTTATTTTTATTTCTATTTCATTCAAAGCATTTTTTATTTTTATTTTTCAACATTAAAACTATTTTTTCTTCCGTTCTTTGCAGGGGGCGTTTGCTGTTGTTTTTCAGAGCCCCTCAGCGACGAAGAAAAATACATTTTATTTACAGAGTCTGATTTAATGTTTTTCTCTTTTTGTTTCTTTAAATTTATTTCGCACAATGAAAGAGCAAAGAAACAACTAAACAGTAATTTCTAAATTTAAAAGAGAAAAGGAGAGAAACAGAAACACGTTTTCATCGTTTGTTTTCTATAGTTTGTCACATCCTAAATGATAAACAAAATAAATTAACTACTTAAAATTACACAAAACGAATAGAAAAAATTAGCAACTACTCTAGGTTTTCATTTTCTTTTTTTTTAATCACTTATCGACTATAAAAATGTCTTACGAACTAGGGGTTTTTCATCGTTTCCATTCATCTTACTACTTCTAGCGGTTCTTCTTTTCTATCGTCGTGTTCTAATTTTTTCTTTTATTATTATGTTTTTATTTTTCTGTTTCGATCAACACTACATATATCTATTTCTAAGCTAAAAGTTTTCCATCTTCTATTGTTTCTTTTCTTCATTTCCTTTTCTATCAACTACCTTTACTTTTCAATTAAATTAATTTTCTTGTTTTCTTCTCTTAAACACTAAAAACAACAACACATTAAAAAATAAAACAAGTGTAAAATAAAAATTAAATTAGAACAGAGGAAGAGTTTTTGTAAGAAGGAGAAAATTGAAATTTTGTCTGCGGATTAGATAATGAAATGAAAAGTTTGGCGTTTTGGTACGGTGTTAGGAAGAGCAGTCAATTGTCAGGCGAAAAGGGAAATTTTGAATAAAATACGCAATTTGACTAGGATGGTTTAGATTTTATGGATTTAATGTAAAATAGGTTAGAGGGTCGCAATTGCTGAAAAGGAACCATTCACAAAATGTATGACAAACTTTGGAGAGAAATTGTTTGATATCGATTGCTTTTCAAGTCAGCACATAGGAGTAGCTCTGAGGGATGTACACGTTGGTGCACCATGCAAGTTGACCTTAAATTGGCGAAAATAGAAGTCGGTAGTTCCCATCGAAGCTGTTTATCTGCGCAGTTAACTTTTACGCGACTACTATTGATTTTTCGCAACTAGTTTTTAAATTTTAAAAGGTAAATTTAAAGATCCAAAGTAGGTAGGTATATTGTAAGATCACTTAGTCGAGAACAAGGACAGATCACATGATAATCACATTGATCTTAGCTCGTCGCGTCGCACGTTTTGACAGCGTTCGGGAGTTCGATCATATTTACTTTTTTTAAGCGATCGCTGAAACCAAAGCCGATCGGTGTGAATCAAACTGATCGAGCTCAAAAAGTTAAAAGTAATGGGTCACAACATTTTTGGGAGAGATTGTGGTACAATTTTGTCAAAGCCACGAGACGTAGGTGGTAATTACCATTCCAAACGAATTACGCACTGAAGGAGGGCGGTGTAAGTTGTCTTTAAGCAACTTATAGCGTCAAATTGGAGGAAGCTGTCAGAAAATCGCCAACACAAAGTAGGTAATAAACTTGCCGTTTGTGCTCCAGTATCAAAAGTATACAACTGTTGAAGAACTAAATAAGTTGAGATGAGATTCTTAAGCTCAGTTCATACTTTATTACACAATCCATTCCACAGACTTTACAGACAAATCCAAGCCACCGTTCTAAATGCAAGCAATTGTGACTTTCAAAGGGCTAAAAATAATTCCGATATAATTGGTAAACTTATCTCCAAAGTGTCAAATTTTATCACAGTTGTTGGTTCAATTCAGGATCAAAACAACTTTAAGTGGATGTTGTGGAACCTATTTGAAATAAATACAAAACTATAAATAAATTAAAGAAGCACATGGCTAATTCCGAAAAATTCAGTTCATTATTTACTGTTTAAAACTAGGTGTGATGTTCATAATACATTTCGCTCCAAACCAGAGCGAGCAGAAAGTGCCAGTCGTCTCATTTTATTTCAAATAAACCTACATCGACTTTTTAAGCTGCATTCAAAATATTCAGTCAGTCTGCAAATTACGACCCTCAAGCATTTCAATGGATTAGGTGTTTTTTCTTATGCAGGAATTCATGAAACCATTTCCACAAATTACATATTCTTGAACCGCATTTTTAGGTTCCACTTTTTTAATTTCCCCTACTAAAAATCCAATTTCATTCGACGAGCAAATTCCTTACAATCAACTTCTATTTCATTTCGCAATATTGAGACAAATAAATAATCTACCACCTTCAAACCGCAGCTTTGGGTTGACAAACAAATTCAAATATACGACTCAAAGCTGAAAGGGAAATACTACAACTAAACACAAATAAATTTTAACAAACATCAAAGAACCAACAAAAAAAAAAATCAAACTAAAAAATTAAATATAAAACTAAAAAAACAACACATTTCTCGAGCATACATCTATCAAACTAACACTAATCTCCCCTCGATCCCTGCTCCTCGCTCCTCCTACTATGTATCTTCCTTCAATGATCCCCCCTCCTACTACTACTACAACTTACTACATTCTTCTGTTTTTCTTTCCTTCTAACCAACTCCTTTACATCCAATTCTAAAAATTTATCCTAGGAAACTGAAAAACTATTTTCTGTTTTTTTTTGTTTTTTTTTATTATTATATATTAAAAATCAAATCTTAACGTTTAATAAAACAAAAACAAATTTGTGTTTCACTTTCATTACATTTTCTGTTTTTCATTTCTCCTGTGAAATTGAAGAAACTTCAAATTCATCTTCTTTTCTGTTTAAAAAAATATAGTTTCGCGTCATTTAAAATGTTCCTTTGGGGAAGAACTACATATTCAAGGGCAGCGATAAAAATTAAATACACTTTCTTCCCCCTATTTCAAAATACTAGCACACAATTGAATTGTTTATTTAACAAAAAAAAAAAAACCAGCTCACCCTTCTCTGTTTATTCTTCTCCATAAAATAACAAATAAATGTTGACCACAAACAATAAAACAAATTCTTATTCCATTCGTACTTTCAAAGTATTTTACTTTTGTTTCAAGTAAAAATAGTGTTTTTTCCATGCAAACAAAATTTAAATAAATAAAAAAAAAATATTTCTCATAACAAAACAAATTCAGTTGACATATTCTAACAATAAATACATTTTTTCGTTAGTTTTTTTTTATGTAGGTTTTCATGTTTTGTTGTTTAATCAACTTCCTTTTAGTTGTTGTTCATTCAATGGTTCCTTTTCTTGGTGAAAGGAACACCCTCTTGCGGTGTGGTGAATTCAAAATTTTTAAAAATAACTTTCTTTTCTCTGTGGTTGCCTTCTTATTTTCATTTCATTCATTTATAGGTTTGCCTTACTTTCACTTTCTTTCACTCAAATTCATTTTTATGGTTGTAAGTGTGTGTATGTTGAGTCTTTATTTTTTTTCAGTTTTTTCTTTATTAGCTGTTCCACACTTTGTTTGTGTGGGTTTGTTTTTGTTTTCTTATTTCATATAAATTATTTTTCAATGGAAAAAATCGCGTTACGTTTGTTTTTAGTTTTTTTTTTGTTGTTGTTTTGTTTTGTTAAGAAGTCCTTTTACACAATCACCTTTATTGGATGTAATTTATGAGGTATTTGGTGATTAAATCTGAAAGAAAGAAATACTTGATTAGTATATAAATGAAGCAATGAAATTAAAGCAGTCAAAGTAAGATGATGATTGAAAGCAAACAATTTTATCGGTTATCAAAATTTCGCAAAATCCTGGGGTGGAATCGGCTATGTCGATAGTTGATAATCAAAATCAAATCGACTATCGCATTTTTGCCACTGCTGGAATAAAATAATTACAAAAAAAAGATCGCTTGCCAATAATCAATCATTTTTTAGTGATCGCTTTACGCAGAGCAAAGAAGAGTTGAGAATCAAAAAAAAGGCACTCCGGGAGTGCCGACAGAAGTGATAACTTGAACAATTACGTGTGTATTTTTCGAATCGTCAGAAAATATATTATTGTGTAGGAAGTACTTTTAAATAAAGTGTTTTTTTATTCATTATTATAAACTCCTACTACTACAAAAATTATGTTACATTTTTCATTTTCATTTAATGCGGTATTTTACATCAAAAATAATATATATTATTTTACATACAAAATTGCAATCTATTGTTTAAAATGTATAAATTTACAGATACATGAAATATTAAATTTAAAAATTAATGGGTATTCTTTGAAATGCATACCAATGACACTTATGAAATTTCATCAACAACTTCAAACTCTTCCATCATCATCATCATTATTATCATTATATTTGAAAACTGATACTATAGGTTTATGGTAGGTAACTAAAATAGGAAACAAACAATTTTGATTCGAATCTATTTAAATATCTTGTAAAGATGGCATCAATTGTAGTTTTATGTCTAGTCGTGCTAAGATTGCGATCATTGCTCATCGTTAAATCAAATTTGCTATTTAAAAATTCAATTAATGGTAGTTTTTATCATCTGCAAAGTTGATGTTGAAATCCCCACTCAAAATGATTGGAATATCACCAAATCTCTTCCCAACTTTATCTTGAAGTAATGCAGAATTATCTTTAGCATATATAAGTAATTTTCATCGATGCTGTCTTCCAGCGTAATCTAGATAGATTACAGTCTCGAATGTACATATCTTACTTCAGCTACCACAATCCGATTGTATCTACTTGTATTCTACCGAAACTAGCACAGAACGAATAAATTAATAATAATTATACTGAAGCTTAATTGAATATGAATTTCTTTCCGAACAATACAAATTTTACTTTTAAAAGAAAAAGAACGAAAAAAGACAACAATATTTTTCTGTCTTGCCGCATCGCCATTGATAATGCTCTAGATCTCGTGGTACGGCATCAATTGTAGTTTTATATTCATTATTTTACACAAAAATTACTAATCATATTTTACAGTATACACTAAGGCGACATGAATATTACAATTATTTATATAGTATACCTACTCTTAGGGTGGAAAGTTTACCACAGTTTTCTATTTCTTGTTTCGGTAATTATAACACAAGCTACTGTGCCGTAAATGTGCACAAACCCAAAATCGTGGATATAATATGTCGGAATTAAGCCTGGTAAAATTAAGTTATGAATTCCCCATACAAAACAGGTAATTGAAATAATTTTGGTGACAATCAATTTGTCGCTACCATAAATTACCATAGTAACGTATTCAAATAAAAATCATCGTAGATTAAGCTATAAATTACCTACCCCTAAAAGTAAGCAATAGTACAAAAGTTTACAACTAAAAGTATGCAAACGGTGTCGGTGTCGGTGTCAGTGTCGCGAGTTTGCTAGTTTTTGCCCATCCAAATAGTGCCCAACGCGCCTAAAGAAGTTATCACTTCAAAAGTTTACAACTAAAAGTATGCAATCGGTGTCGGTGTCGGTGTCGCGAGTTTGCTAGTTTTTGCCCATCCAAATAGTGCCCAACGCGCCTAAAGAAGTTATCACTTCAAAAAAAATTGGTGCGACTGTATCCAACAGTCCCGAAATATGCGTATGTAACTATAAACACCGTGCGTGCGGTATGTGTGTGGCTTGATACACGTTATTGAGAAAAGAGGGAATTGTAATAACCCTATTCTTGATAGTATATTATGAAATAACAATAATTTATTCGTTCTGTGCTAGTTTCGGTAGAATAGATACAATCGGATTGTGGTAGCTGAAGTAAGATATGTACATTCGAGACTGTAATCTATCTAGATTACGCTGGAAGACAGCATCGATGGTTGTTCCATATCGTGTTGTTGAAATTTTCCGGTTGGAGTTCATTTGAAGATTAAATTTATCTTGCATCAAATCAATAAATAGTTGAGCTTCTGGAGTTGCAAAATTGATATTGAAGTCTCCGCTTATGATCATTGGTAAAAGATGATAATCTCCCTGCAGAATTCTTGAGATTTCTTCTGAGTACGGTGCAACGAAATGGAGAAATTTTATTTCACATCAACAAAAAGCTGAAATTAATATGCCCCAGCTCATAAATGTATGCAATGATAAAATGTATGCAACGATAAAACACAGTGACGCATTTCCGTCCCCGCAAGTTAAATGTGTGGAATTACTCCACCAGATTCCAATAACGCGCGCTTAGATGTTTACACATCAATAACAATCAACTTTCACCTTAGCCACCCCTTTTCCTGTAGGTATTGAATGAAAGGAAGAGCAAATAAATGTTCCCTTCATGAAAACTTATTTGTATCATCTGTCGAATGGAGTCAGTGCAATGATTTGGCGGAATTGTAAATGCACATGAATAAAAAATAATGTGGTACAACAAAGGAAGGAACATTGGAACATGTCATACACATGATAGCAGACATGCTCCATGCATTGTTTTTGTCGTTTTCGTGGTGCCATTGAAATACATTGGCGACAACAAAAACAATAATTTATTTCAGACATAAAAAATAAAAAATAACAACAGGTCCGGAGGGACCCTAGGCCTAGCTTCTCACAACCATTCGTTTTGTGTGAATTTTTTATTTTTGAAACGAATGGAAGGGATCTACAATTTTATGGCGACTGCAAACGGCTAATTGAGAAGCTCTCTTATAACAGTTATACTCTCGGATGCTTGTCAGACGTTCGCGAGAGGTTGTTGAAATTTGGGATTTTTTGCGAAATTCGAACCCTTCGCTTCGTAGTCCAACACACTAACCACTAAGCCTCAGGCGATCAGGCATAATCACATATAAAGGGTGGGCCATCTAGTGGTTTCTTTTTAAATCACAGGTTATTTTGACACCGACAGCCAGTGGGACCGCTACAAAATTCGAAAAAGTTGCAAGAAAAAGTGCCAACCTGGAAGAAAGGTGTCATTTCTGAAGCTATTCTGCAAATTCGAAATTTTTGAACGATATTTAACAAGCATCTTTTTTATTTGGAAATAACACAATTTGAAACATTTTTGGAGCACATTTTCCAACTAAAAAGCGGCTAAAATAGCAAAAAATGCTGGCAGTTGTTCGAAAAAAGTGCCAAATTGCAACTTTAGTCGCACAACGGTCACGGTGCCGACAGCTGTTTCCAGCTCGAAATCTTGAAAGAAACTCAGTATTTTACATCCGCGTAACGAAATGAATTGCTTTACGCTTAAGCAACGTTGGGAAATATTGAAAACATATTTCTAAAGTAAGAGTGCTGTGTACCCCAAACAGTGCGTTTTTTTGAAAAGAAGTTTTACCCAAAATGAACCACCGCGCCTGCTGTACGCAAGTTTGTGCAAAAAGTTCGTGAGACTGGTATGCTAGTGGGCAGCACTCATGGTCCCCGTCGTCGTACGGTGCTCATAGACGAGGATGTGGCTGCTGTAGCTGTAGCCGAGAGAGTGAGACTCAATTCACGAACATCCTTCTCTGTTCTTGCCCTTGTATAGCGATCTGATCGATCTAAAAACCACAGATATTCGAAATCTCCTACGCTTCATAAGAAGTTCCAACTTGGTCAAGGAGTAGGAAGAATAACTATAGATTCATGTGGTATCACAAGGGACCTTATAATGGCTATCCGACAGCCACGTCAACCTAACCTAACCTAACCTTGGCCCATTATGAAAATTATCGCTTTCCATTTTTATAAATTTTTCGAAAGAAGTGTGGCTGTTTGACTGGACGTCAAACTTTTAAACGCCCAAGATGTTACTGCTTTGACTACAAAGTCAAGGACATCTTCGTCGTGTGGATTTGTGTTGTGTTGAACAGAAGTTAGAATTCAGCGCGCCTTGTGATATCTCATCTACACAATCCATTTACGTGGACAGTCAAATTTTAATTGTTGGAGGTTACAAACGCAAAGTCAATTTCATAAAATAACCTATAAACCCTGAATGAGTGCTTAAGGAAATCATTGACGTCATGCTGAACAGCCATTTTGTTCATTTTCCAGATGAGTACTTCACACTCACTAATAACTCCTGTTACTTTTGTGCATCCAACCTTTACGAAGCTATCGCTATAGTGAGGGACTTAGTTCTCACTGCAATGCTCCATTGGAAATTAAAAAGGTTATCCTTCGGCCACCCACAAACGACAAGCGTAGACGAGAATCAACTCCGACAGAAGGGAGGCATAAAGGGAGAGCTCTTGTATAAAGTTAGTCAGTTCTATTTATAACCATAATCCAAACCCATAATCGCAAAAAACTGAAGAAGAGTGGAGCATCACAGTTAAAGAGGTCTCGCCGGAGTTCAGGAAGATCTGAAAAATTCACTCAATCCATACAGTTCCAGTACAGAAATATCTGAATAATTCACTCAATCTATAGAGTTCCAGGTAAAATTCAAAACAGATTGATGAACATTGTAGCTACCTACTGAAAAGAAAGGGAAATATCGACAATGATGTGCTGACTCCAGCATACTTCCCGCCGTATAATTTCTCATAAGCTCGTAAATCTTCAATTTACATCAGGAAGCCATAAACAGCAGCCCGCTGCAATATTCAACCCCCCACCTCTATCGACTCCTCTCAATGCTTGATTAACGGCTTAAATAATAGACTTCATTCCTCACTCCCAGTCATAAATTTGATATTCTTCAAAATAGAAACGACAGTCCTCTGTAAATCAAGTATAAAACTTGCTTCTGCTTCATCAGTTAGCACCCAATGCACCCAGCGACGCATTAATAGCTCCTGTTCCCACCATTGTTCGATTCATTTTTGCTCCCGCCAAATGCTGCCACCAGGAGGATGTCAAAATGCCATAACTTCGCAAACCATTCCGAATGCCATTACTATCCGTCTATATACGCCTTCGCTCTTTCTTCATCTCGATGTGCACATTATTCATCAATTCTCAAGAATAATAGCGAAATAAATTTCCACTGAATTTGAATTTGAATTCCTTGGTCGTTCGCAATGTCCCTCTACCGTCCCCCCATCTATAGATTGAAAATAAAAATTGAATTCCATTGCGAAAAATAATAGAAAACTTCGACATCAGTCACCGTAAAGATATAGCGAGGAAAAATTTCGAATTCCTTCCCAATAACATTTCTGCCAACAAGTCAAGGAAATGAAAAGGATTGCGGCTATACGACTGCTCTCTGTGTGCAGCAGGGCACCTATTCTAAAAAAAAAATCCGATTCCCCGAATGCTAGGACGCACAATAAAAGAAATACCATGGACAGTTGAAATAAAACGCTTATAGGATAAGCCAAAAAAAAAAAAATAATAAGAAAAAATGCAATAATCTTAGTACTCACCTCTCGATGACCTATTTCGGTCCAGCTTGATGCGCATACTGTGTGTATGCCTCGTCGGGTGATGCAGCCGTGCTAGCCTGTTCGGAATCAGCCATTGGCATTGTTGGAATTATCGTTGGTGGTGGATAGTATGGATACGTTGGACTAATATACTGTAATGATGGAGAGAAATTCTATAAAAATTCACACACACGTACACACAAGCACCGATCAAGAGCAGGGAGTGTATATGGCGGAGCGTTTAATTAGGGGGAAGAGAGAGAGAAAAGAGAAAAAAAAAAGGTTTTGCCTTAATATTTTTACGAAAATTAAATTAGTTATGATATATTTAAAAAAAAAAGGTCTTTAAGGTGGTCCTAGTGGAAAGGAAAGACTCGACCGATAAAATGACCGAAATTCCGAAGTATTTGAAAAACTCTTCGTCCCAAAAACTATCAGATTCGACTGGTCACAGATTTCCTCACAGCGGACTGGGTTGGCAAAAAAAACAAAATACTTGATGACGATGCTAGAATGCAGAATGTGCAACGAGGACGAAAAAACACCAGAAGACTCTTTTATGAAATCACGTCCATATTACCCAGGGAAGTTCTATCTTAAAGCGTTTAATATATCTGCCCGCTGCTTCTTCAACAAACTTCGACATCACGAACGAACTGGAGGGTCTTTCAGGGACTTGACAACTTCAAACTTTCAAAGTGAACGCACCCTTAAACCGATTACCGAACTGCCAATGTCAAAATATTCAGCAATATTAACATTTTCATCACGGTGAAGTACACAAAGCAGCGGGGTAGCGTGTGTTGGAGCCGCCCGGTGCCTGTGCCCCCCCCCCCACGCTACGCCACTGACACGAAGGAACAACGTTTACAAATAATTCAACTTTACTACCGAAATTCCGCGTAGGTAGTCGCAACTTTAAGTACCGTTTGCTGATACTACTCATAGCAATTTAAGTTCCACTTGAAATCTTATGTGACAGCTTACGAATTATCCCATAAGGTACCTATTTAAGTAGAATTTGAATGGCTATGAATATAGTATCAGCAAACGGGCATAAGAGCGTCAATTTTCAGTCTTCAGCGACGAAGCGCATTTGTGGTTAAAAGGCTTCCTCAATAAGCAAAATATGCGTTACTGGACAGGTGAGAGCCCTCACGTGCTTCATGAAACAGCACCTCATCCGCAAAAGTCAATGTTCGGTGCGGTTTGGGTGCCAGTGCGTGGCGTCATTGGGCCGTTCTTTTTTCTTTCGTCGATGAAAATGACTGTAACGTTACGATAAATGGTACTCGCTACAGAGACATGTTGGAACGTTGTTTTTTTGCGCCATTGGATGCCATTGGACATCAGTGATATGTGGATCCAACAAGACGGTGCCACAAGCCACACAGCGGTTGCAAAAATCGAGTTATTGAAGTCTCAGTTCGATGAACGTGCTATCTCCAAAAACGGACCCGTCGATTGGCCGCCGAGATCGTGTGATTTAATGCCCCTAGGCTTTTTTGTTATGGGGCTACATTAAATCATTGGTCAATGACAACAATCCGGCGATGTTAGAGGAGCTCAGAGCCAATTATTGAACGAGAGATTACGACCGTATCGGTCGAAATGTGCGGCCGAGTCATCGACAATTCATTCATAAATGTTTTTTTTTTGACAAAAAAGTTGTGAAGTCCTTAATGAAAGACCCTTTATTAATGGAGGTCATCGCACATTAGAATAGGTCCACTTGGTGATCTGGGATTCATTTAAAAAATATGAACCGTGTTGTTTTATAGTAGTTCGCGTTTTCCACATAAAACGTTTGCGGATCTCTTAAAAACCAAGTAAGTCGCAACGGGCTACACAGAGGTGCATGAAAAAATAAATCCCTAGCTCACCCCACGTACGATTTGTGATTTGAATGCCTAACAAGTTTTAGGAGGAGATTAATGTCGTTTTCCATTGGGCAAAAAGAAGCGTCCGGAATCGAAAAAATCACTTCTGCAACCATTCCATTGGGACAAAAAAAATACTCTTCTAGTGATTTTGAGAAGAAAATATCGCTTCTCGATTTGAAGTCAGAATCCACCCAAGAAGCACCAACACAAGTGTATTTTATTTATTTTATACAAGTCAGCTGACAGCAGCCGTAGATTATTTTTTGGCATTTCACTAATACTTTTGTGGATTCAATCAGAAGCAGTTTTCTTGTTCCATTGGATTGCAGAATGAGTGGATCCCCGATTGAAACGAATGGAAAACGACGTAATTCAGTTTTTATGAGCATGTTTTAGAAGGTGCATTCATTCAAAGACAAGCTCCATGCTACATTCAAGTCGCACAGAATACTCACTTGTTGGCAAACAGAACAGACGCCTAGAAAGGTTGTGGCAATGATGAAATTTGGACGTAACCGAAACGAAATTTGCGAGCTTCTCAATCAGGAAAGCAACGATCTTATTGCTGGCCATTAATTAAAGAACTTCTTCTTTGATAAGATGTCTCGGGTTGAATTAGTTTTGCTTATAAAATCAACAAAATTCAGTGACGTATGGTTCGCTCACGGATGCGGCAATTCGGCCGCTCATCAGCAAGAAGCCTTACTTGGTCTTTTGAATTTTGAATTCGTATAATTAAATATTTCAAGAGCTTTAGAAATCAATCAGTCTCATCTCTCAAACGATACGATTAGATGGTATAAGACATAACAGCATAGCAAACGAATGTAGTCGGGGAAGCATTCTTATATCTAGTTCAAGTTTCAATTGAGAAATGGTGGGAATGGGGGTCGTTTGCTGTATTTTAAACTGAGATGGTTGCATTTATTTACTTTGCATCGCTGGTGTAAGTCAGTCCGTAGTTTTGACGAAATAGGACATAATTACGTGCATCAGCTCGTGGCAGCAGAAAACACTTTGATTAATTTAAGCTAATACTCTAAAGTTTGTGAAATAGGCATTAGGAATTGTAAAACTGAAACTACTCCAGTGAATAAACAGATATCCAGTGAGATGTTCAGTTGAGCCGTCAGAAACAAACTTGTAGGTCCCTTTGAGACGTCAAACTAATGAAATCACGCCAACGAAAGGTTTATGAAACTATGTCTATGGTCCTACATGGTTGTAGGGATCTGTTGCGCCAACAATTCGTTTATAACTATTTACGTCAATTTTATGGTCAAAATGTCGAGTTCAAATTCCTCAGTCCACATACGTTTCATAAACTAAATCCGTGGGTGAAGCTTGGAAGGATGTCATCTACTAGCGAAGTTTAATCAGTGCCTGTTCAAAACCATTAACCAGTGTGTAACTAATTGGACTCATCGACTCATGTCAGTAACTTGTTAGGCAAGGTTTATTGGTGGATACGGCAGAGCGAGCCCTGCAGCCCACCACTTAGGTCCATGCGGACCCATTGTGACGCCCGTGTTGGGGGGTTAGCCGATATTGTTGGCGATGATATTTGTTCCCTCTCAGTTGCTCGACCTTGTCCAGCCATCCTGATGTGTTTATGAACTTGTAAAGATTACGCAAGGACACATCTGAAAGTACAGGAGTCGAATCGACACTTCCGTGAACGAGCTATACGCTCACGGAATTAAGTTGATTTTACATGTGAAACAAAAACAAATTCCGTCACGTAATGCTCGTTCGCGGACGACGCGATTCGACCCCAGAAATGTCATGGAAGTAGTATCTTTCAAGTGTTTTGTGATGAAACTTGAGCATTGACAGAGGAAGTGAGGTGTGTCCTCGTGTACCGCCCGTCTCCGCAACCCCTGCATATATCGTCATTCTTGAGTTTTAATTTCATTCTGTGGTTTCTTAGGAATTTTGAACCCATTTATACCAGTTTATATGTATATCGACGTTCTATCAAACCGCATACGCTTGCTAGTTCGACTTGGATTATATTCCGGCCGTAGATTCCGTGATATTTCGCAGGTAGTTAATTCTTTCCACCTGTTCTTGGCTTTCATGCGGATCTTATTTTCCACTCTCTCTCTCTGAGATTACAGAGTGGTGGTGGTTTGATCGATTTAATCCCCGATCTTGATCCATAGCAGATCTATTTCTTGCCAGTTCATCAACCATCAACTTGTGGGAACTATGATCGCCACCTAGGCAAATGCGAATTCTATCATCCATAGAGAAAGGATGATTCAAAATCGAGCTCATTGTTCGTTTTAGCCTGCTGGTTGGATTGAGTTTAGAAGGCGTATGTTTTGAACTACCTTCCAATAGACTGTGTGTAGTTTGTGGAAATGGTTTTCCCGTCGACTTTTTTGGTCTTAGGCGTTTGAATGAAACTACATTAGTTCATTGTTTTTTTCCCGACGCTTCGGCAGGGATTGCTGCCTTCTTCAGGGTTCAATATTTTGAAAAGTCAAACTGCTCCAACAACTAAACTAAAAACAACCTTGTTTGTTATTAAAGGAACACCATAGAAGAAGTTCGAGGGCTTTGGATACAACCTGCATCTATATATACCTCCCACAAATGGAAATACCTAATCCATAAGGATGAACAGTGAAATGGGAATCAGGCAAAGCAAACATGTTTCTAGAGACCAACCTAGACCTACTACAACCTACGGGAAGTTTGCTTGAACGCTCCCTTGTGTAATACTTACTGAATTGCCAATTTGTAATGTGGCTAACTGTGGCATCATTGTTCCATATGGCACTGTATCACCACTAACCATCATCGAAATGCCACGTGGTTGAACCTGATTGACACCATCTGTCTTGTATGGTGTCACACCCAGTTGAGGTGCCATTTGCATGTACTGAAAGAAAGTTTAGCTAGTCATCTTCATCCGATAAAAGTAAGCAAAAGCATTTCTCACCTGATCATCTACCTGAGTGATCGGTTGAGTCATCATGTAACTTGGAATCCACTGTTGTCCAGCCATTGGATAGGCACCAACTTGTGGCCCCCCAAACCGGGTGTATGGCACCCCAATCGGAGCGCCAACATTAACACTCACTCCATTCTGTTGCATCGATGGATCATAGGCCACTGGTATACCTTCGGCGGCTACATCACGCCACGTCCTGGCATTCTGATCGGGACTTTTGAAAGGATTCTTCTTCTTGGGACCGCCGTCAGCGAATTTCACTAGCAATGGATCTTTGGCACCCGGTATCTGATTTCCGTTAAACATCTGAATGATTTGTTCGCATTTTTCGCGACTCTCCATGCGAGCGAAGCCTACACCTGCAAAACAAAAACAGACCGTGTTTAGAATGGAAATGCATTTGTTGGCCAATAACTTACCCTTAGAATTACACTGCTGATCGCGGAGGATACGTGTGGACACAACTTGACCATATTTCGATAGCATATTCTCCAGATCTGTCTCCTTGAAGTGCGGTGGCAAATTTGCAATATACAAATTTGTAGGATCCTGTTCTTGTTGCTGTGTGCCATGCGTCGATTATCATCAGGGATGCACATCCATTTTTGGTTTGTCATTTTTTTTTTGTCGGTTTGCAATGCACACACAAAAATTAAACAAAAGCACACGTAGTGGCGACAGCGACAGCAAAGAGATTATATTTGTTTTCAATTCAATTCGATTGAATATATTTTGTTTTTTATATTTTGTTTTCGGTTTTTGTGGATGGAAAAAGAAAGGGAAGAAAAAGAGTCTTATATTAGTTTTCCATTTTTGCAAAAAAAAAATTGTGGTTTGGCGTGTGTGTATGTGTGTGTGGTATACATGTGATTGAGTGTGTAGCGTGTATTTGTTTCAACTAAATCTATCCCTACGAGATACAAATTCCTACGTTTCTGTGTGAATTGTTGCTGATTTTGTTCGAATTTCGTTGCAAAATTTGAGTTGTCAGTGCATAGATAGCGAGTTTTCTTCGTTCTTTTTTTGCGTTGGGACGTGAATCGAATGGCAAACAAGGATTTAACGTCAGATTGTTCGAATGAAGACTGAATTAGAATGCATGGGCTTCATTCGATTGAATGGAAACTTGGTCAATAACAAAAAAACGAACGATGTGAGCTGGTAGTGTTTGCATTTTAGATTCGATTCTGCTGGTAGGGTGGTACTTTTCAACTTTATATGATGAACTTTATGGCAGTGCATACTGCATAACTTTTGTGCCTTCAGAGTCTTGTTCGAACAATAGAAGCCGCAATTGGGGGGCAACCCAACGATGAGATGGGACAGGCGCTGTTTCAGAAGAGCTATGCATGTCACAAGCAGTTGGGGCTTGGGTAGTAAACACATGTTCTCCAGGTCAATCTAATTCGGCCAAAGATAGGAGTTTCTATCCATTTTTGTGATTTTAGTTTCCTGAGTAAGTGACTATTGGCACGCAAAAAAGACTTGAATCTTTTTCAAACTCTACCCGATCTACGATGGATGAAATTGTCTGCGAAATGAAGCGAGCTCCACGCAGTTCTTTTAAGTCTCGTAAATGGCCACGGATAAAGTTGGAAAACCCAAAGCTCTACCGTGAATATTATCTGCACTGTGAGCTGGGATAGTAAAAAGCCAAAACTATCAGAGTGACTGTTTCCACGAGTTGTTGTTAAATTGTTTTTCTCTCAAAAACAATAACTCAACCAGAACTATCATAGTTCGTTTGAGAATCGAATGTATAGAATTAACGGACCTAAGGTACCAAGCAGACCCCCCAAATATAAAAGCAGTGGTTGTTGAGGCTTAAATGTTGTCCATTATAGTCAGTTGGTTCAGTTGGTTGCGCGTTGCATTTTTAGCGTTTCAAGCAGACATATACAAAACCAGTCAAAAGTTAGTGCGTTTCGAAATCACGGCTGGAGGCCCGCAACGTTGAGTTTTAGGCCCATTTCTGTGCCAAAATATTCAATGCTTATGACATTTTATCAACATTTTGGAAGACTATATACCAATAATACCTCCAGTAGGGATATCAATACACTGACAGCAGGTGAAATGCAAGTTTGCCAAAATTACGTGTCAGATCATCGACTTTGGCTGTTGATATAAAATAAGTAAGCAATACTGCTTTTAAAAGAATGTGTAAACCGCTTTAAAAGTTGGGAAAATACGTGATTAAATTCTACGGAAAAGTGACAACACTGATCGGATTTTGATGGCCACGAAAAAATCATGGATGGCTTAAAAAACCTGTGATTTTTCTAATTCCAAAAAAAAAAAAACTTTACTGGACTTTGTTCCAACAAACACTTTTGTTATCAGTATCAGATAAATTGGAACTCAATCAGGTCTTCAGGAGTTATCTAAAAATCGGAACTCGTATCAGAGTGGATCTTCTCCCATCATAGAATGATTGACAATAGTGCCATACTCCTTTTAGTGTCATTTGCGAGGAGTTACTAAAAAAACGCTGAACAAAAACAAAAGTCAAGACACACACCAACATAGTCAGTTTACAGACCTCTATCAAAAATGATTGCATACCTCGAGGCTTATTCGGAGTAAGTCCCTCTGACTTGCTTTATTTTGGATATGGGTATGCGCTGAGATAGATGTGCACATAAAACAGACCTAGCTCAATGTTACGTTCTGAGATTTTACCGATTGCTCGAAGCCTGAATAATCTAAAGCCCTACGAACATTACAAATCTTTTAAAAAGACTCTTCAACGAACTAAGAAGCTTAAACCTAGTTCGTTGAAGAGTTTGTAACAGTGTAACAGTAACAGCTCGTTAATTTCTATAGAAAGTCTATCGAGAGGCTGTGGAAAAATGTCCACTTTTTGCTCCTTGAAGTAGCACTTTTCAGAGGTAGCTGATCATTTTAATTTTCTCGGCTCTCAAAGCTCTGTTTATATATAGATTTCGAGAGATATTCGAATCAGACCACCATTGTCGGGTCTCTTTTCGTCTCTCTGCTACTATAAATTTTACCCAGATATACTGTCTGGATTCCTCCAGAGCTCTTCCCTGGGCTCAATTCCTAGTGTCAACGCTAGCATCTGTTTATGGGAGATCTGTTTCATCGAGTCGTTCTGGACCCTACGATGTCTCAAGATTTTCATTCTTCTGCCAGCCAACGCCGGGCATTGACACAGTACAGTCGGACCCGCTTATTTGAAACTCGTTTAGTTGAAAACCCCGCTTACATGAAAAATTTAATTTGTCCCCGTGTACTTTTTTTCAGCTATCCGAAGTCCGTTTAAATGAAAAACCCGGTTAATTGAAATTAAAGTACCTAACGATTTTTTCTCATTTCATTTAAACGGGTTCGACTGTATATATATCGCTGTCTCAGATTCCTCCAGGCATAGTTTACTGGCATCATCGTCTCCAAGGCCCATCTTTTTCTTAGGCCCTGTTTAATACAGATGTAGCCCATTAGGGGTAGAGTACATAATTTCAAAGGCAAAATAGCTGCACCTTTCGGTAGTAGAACTCAGCTTTCCTTCTGTATTTAAGTAACGAATTAACCCATCGTAGCTCTTTAGTTTCCAGAGTACGACGGATCGCTGTGAAACCCCGCCATGAACTTTAGGGACATCTCAAAATTTGCAACAAATCCTGTGTACAATTATAATATACTGTGTATTTTGTTTTCTTTGTTTCAAACGTTTACTTTACGCCTACTTTACTATCCTGCCAAGAGAGAAGTTTTATTTTTTTATTTTTTTTTATTTTTCAATTTTAATTTTAAATCACAACACAAAAAGCAATAGTTTCCTGCACTCTTAAAAAAGAAAAGAAAACAAAAGAACACATCTAATTACAGTTATTGTTGTTTTTGTCTTAAGAAACACATCCTAATGAACTATTTTTCTTGTTTAACTCTCTACTAACAGTCTATATTTATACTGAAACTAATATAAAACAGTTTTGATAATATAATATTATAGTTAGGTATATTTATGGCCGGCTCACTATTTTTGTGTAAATATATTTATATATTTATAAAACATTATATAGATATGTATAATATTTAAAACGAAACAAAAAAAAAAAAATAAAAAATAAACTTTTTCAAGTTAAAAGTAGTAATAGTAGTAAAGTCTATCTATACTCTGTCCAAGAAAAATTGTCAGTACAGGCCTTATGGGAAGCTCTTTTTTCTACCAGTGGTGCCTGTAGTACTCTCACGGCACTCAAACACAAGATTTGCCACTGAAATAAAAACGAAGCCACTGGCATTCCAAAGCATTTTGTTGTTGTAATTTTCCTGAAATTCGCATACATCCCTCCACAACCAGTCTGCCACGCAGTTGCAGGCAGAATGAGCACGATCGCTTGTGTTCGCTTGCTATTATCATCAACCAAAATAAGCAGTGTGAGTGACTGAAGGACATCAGAGAAATGTTACCATATGTCAATTTTAGCATATCATTAAGGGTTTTTCTTTGAATTTTGTCAAAGAACTTTCGGTTTTGGTGCTTTTTGGAGCTTTTGAGAGCGGCATATTATGTGGGGTGCTGCCATTCGGTTTTAATTTGTTTGTATTTCTGAAAGATCCAATAATATTCAGTTAAAACATTTTTTTTAATGTTGTCTTTTAGAAATAAGGTTTATTCGTGAGGTGTTTTAATGCATTCATTTCATTAACGCAACAAGTGATCATAATGTGCGCTGTAGAGGTATTGCGATAAATTAATAGAGATTACTAGGGCAACTCAACCGGATTCATGCAAAAGCATGGTATTTTTTGAGATAAAATTTGATTAAATATTTTAATATTGAAAACTAAGTACAAATTTTCAGCCTTATTCGTAAGGGCATATTTCTGCATGTTTTGGTAGGTATAAATTCATATTTCACTTTGTAGAGCATATTTTTCACACTGAAATATCAAAATGATGAAGCAGGTAATCCTATACTGTTTATTTTCGGTCGTTGGGTTTTACCACATCCGGTCATTCTTCTCCAGTAAAGCAAATGCCTTGAAAGGATTTTATGATCATTTTTTTGCTACTGTTTCCGCGAAGTTCTGCATTGACGGGTAATAATTTTTTAACAAATATGTAATCTAGGTATATATGTCTGTATTAAAAAATGTATGTAGAGCTGCACAAGGGCAGTCCTTTTACCATCTGTTTAGGTATATGACATTGTGTCGTGGTTATATAATTTCGTATTCTAATTGCCTGTTTGTGTACCTACCTTCATTTAATTTTTTTTTATTTTGATTTAGGAAATGTGTATTCTTTGTTGGAAAACAAACTAAAGCGATTAGGCCTACTGGGGATACCCTTTAAAAGAAGCGAATATTAGAAAAGCAAAACTAAAAAGATAAACGGAATTTATTTCGTTCAGAAATATTTTTATTTTAAATTGGAAGATGGCAACCCTAAGAGTATTGCTCTCTGAGTTATGGCGAATTATCATACACACCACGGCAACCCTGTGAGAGCTTTAAAAAGGGACCGATTTATGTAAGTCATTGCAACCAGACTGAGAGACAAACATCCTATCTTCCCTGTACTGACAATTTTTCTTGGACAGAGTATAGTTGATTTAATTTTGTAAATAACAAAATACAAACTGAATTGTATTTATTACCGAGAAAAATTATTAAAATGAATTCAATTACTTTTTGTACAGAAAAAAAAAAACGTTATGTATACACTCTAATAGTACAATGAGCTAGTAATGGGGTTAACTTGTTTTTTAATGCGGATACCACAATATGAGGGGTTAATTACGATAGCGCTCACGTTTTACAGTTTTTGTTTTTACTTGTTTTGAAATAATAGAAAATGTAATTTTTAATTACAACAGATAGATATTACATGATTTATGTAAGTATTTGCTTTTTTTTTTTTCGTGAATGTGAAGAGTAAGGGGGAAATTCTATATACAAATGTATATGAGGCAAGCGTTACTTGGGGGTGAGTTTGAAGTTAGTAGTTCTCATTCGATGACACCATTCGCACTCGTATTTACAAAAATAATGTTGGTCTGTGTAACAATTGGTGTTGATTAGTTGGTTTGTATTATTTTAGGTTAGAATTCAAGTGAATGTGTAATTTTTGTTGGGTGCATATCCACCACCATTTGACATGCGGTGAACGGAAAAACAGTCAAAGAAGAGAAAAAATGCTTACCACCTAAGATTAAGGCGAGTGAAAAAAAAAATCCAACACCAAGGTATACGTACAGAAAATTAAGCTTGGCAAAACAACAACAATTAAATGGTTTTATCAAAAATTGTCTTTTCTGTCATAGAATGATTTCGACGGTTTAAAATTACTCAAAAATAGTCTGTATCGTGTTAAAAATGACATTTGCGTTATAGAAAGAGGATGGAAATGAGAATTGTCTTGCATTGAAGCAGAGTTAAGCAAGGCTTCGAGTATCATCACTGTAGGGTCTGCAACAAGCTTTCATTTTTATTATCGCAGAATTTTTGACCCTTTCAAGGGTCAATTGCAGTTTTGACAGCTGTCAAAGTGCGGTTCAATGGAAAATCATACCAGTGGACAACCCATAGAAGCTAAAGAAATTCGCTACAGCAAGCCTTCATTTTAATTATCGCAGAATTTTTGACCCTTCAAGGGTAAATTGTAGTTTTGACAGCTGTCAAAGTGCGGTTCAATGGAAAATCATACGAATGGACAACGCATAGAAGCTGAAGAAATTAGCTACAACAAGCCTTCATTTTAAATATCGCAGGATTTTTGACCCTTTCAAGGGTAAATTGTAGTTGACAGCTGTCAAAGTGCGGTTCAATGGAAAATCATACCAATGGACAACGCAGAGAATCTGACGAAATTAGCTACAACAAGCCTCCATTTTAATTATCGCAGAATTTTTGACCCTTTCAAGGGTAAATTGTAGTTTTGACAGCTGTCAAAGTGCGGTTCAATGGAAAATCATACGAATGGACAACGCATAGAAGCTGAAGAAATTAGCTACAACAAGCCTTCATTTTAAATATCGCAGGATTTTTGACCCTTTCAAGGGTAAATTGTAGTTGACAGCTGTCAAAGTGCGGTTCAATGGAAAATCATACCAATGGACAACGCAGAGAATCTGACGAAATTAGCTACAACAAGCCTCCATTTTAATTATCGCAGAATTTTTGACCCTTTCAAGGGTAAATTGTAGTTTTGACAGCTGTCAAAGTGCGGTTCAATGGAAAATCATACGAATGGACAACGCATAGAAGCTGAAGAAATTAGCTACAACAAGCCTTCATTTTAAATATCGCAGAATTTTTTACCCTTTCAAGGGTAAATTGTAGTTTTGACAGCTGTCAAAGTGCGTTTCAATGGAAAATCATACCAGTGGACAACGCATAGAAGCTGAAGAAATTCGCTACAACAAGCCTCCATTTTAATTTTCGCAGAATTTTTGACCCTTCAAGCGTAAATTGTAGTTTTGACAGCTGTCAAAGTGCGGTTTAATGGAAAATCATACCAGTGGAAAAACACATAGAAGCTGAAGATATTAGCTACAACAAGCCTTCATTTTAATTATCGCAGAATTTTTGACCGTAAATTTTCGTTTTGACAGCTGTCAAAGTGCGGTTCAATGGAAAATTATACCAGTGGACAACGCATAGAAGCTGAAGAGATTGGCTACAACAATCCTTCATTTTAATTATCGCAGGATTTTTGACCGTAAATTTTCGTTTTGACAGCTGTCAAAGTGCGGTTCAATGGAAATTCATACCAGTGGACAACGCATAGAAGCTGAAGAAATTAGCTACAACAAGCCTTCACCTTAAATTTTGCAGAATTTTTGACCTTTTCAAGAGTACACTTTAGTTTTGACAGCTGTCAATAACAATTTAACAATAATTTACTTTAATAAAGTCATTATTATTTCAGTTGAACTTGATCAATAAATTTGAGGCAAACGTCGAGTTAAGCAATGTACTGCACCGAGCACGGAGCATCGACCGCACCGACTTGTGCTCCTAAAATTTGGTAAGTCTTAAATATAATAGAGTCAGAGCTGGAATTCGCGAACTTCGATCGAACTATCTCTTTTCGACTTTAATTTGTATGCCACCTCAAGCGCTTTTCTTTTTGTCTGATGTAATAGGTGCATTAATGTGTTTTATTGAACGCATTGGTTGCAAATGCACGATGACTGAATGTAAAAGCACTGAATGAATTCATTTCCTTCATTTGTCAATTTCTTGACAGATGCCTGGCAAACTGTGTGTTTAAATAAATCGCTAACATACTTATTAGTTTTTATTTACAGTTGGCCATTTTTATTTCCAATTTTGGACACAAACTTCATTTTCAAGTGACAACCGTGGACACAATAATAGACGGGCTAATTTGAGTGTTTATATTGTACTCAATAACATTGGATGAATGACTGTTAAAATTCAACACCATAGCTCTAGAATTGACATTTGCAATGGGTGTTTAAAACGTGTAACAACCCAAGCTTTCCTACTACGGCTCACTTCTTGCTCACACAAAACATTGACCAGTTGAAAAGTCGCAGTGACAGAATATTGAATAAGCTTTAGTCAAAACTTTAGATGAATTTCAAATAAAAACTAAAAAAAAATGTAAATCGTGTTTGAAATGACTGAATGATTTTTGTGGCAGCAAATTTGTTGATTTTGAATTTTTGTTGAAAAATCTTCCTAATTTCGTTTCATATTCCTGAAGAAAAAAAAAAAGAAGGAAAATACTTTCGACTTGGTATATATTTACACTTGGAAAATTACTCTCGATAAATAAATAACTTTGGGTGAACTGTAACATTCTACACATAATTATTAATTTTTTTTTTACAATAAACTATTACAATGGGACAAGAAATAAATTGAATATTCGACTCACTAATAAATAGGTATATATCGCAAGTTATATAAAGAAAATACTACCTAAATACAATGGAACAAAAATTAAACTTTTATATAACTCTCCTACAAAATACATTTCAAAGGGTGTTCTATCTAAAATGTAACACATTATTATTATAATAATTTTTTTTTTTTTTTGGACGGGGGGGACAAATATTCTGGTATACAAAAACTAATTCCAAAAATTCACTTTCTATAGCGATTCTAATCTATGAAATTAAATCTGTCTATGGTATGTAAATGTTAATGTTTCTAATAACTAGGGGTGGGATTAGGAAAGGGTGGAAGTATACTTCAAGAAGTACTAAGAACAAATTTAAAATTAAATTCATAAAAATAAATAAACTTTACACGGAAGTCGAAAAATTCGATAATTGAAAAATGACAAACGAAAAAAAATTGCTCACAAAATAGATTTGAGTTTATCTTTTACCTGATATCCAACGATTCATTATTTTTTATTTTATTTTTTTACTTTTCAAATAAAAACTGTATTCTTTTGTGAAATATACGATAAGGGTATCAGTTTTAAGAGTCCTCTCGAAGTGGAATGCAAAAGGAAATTTTTTTGCTAACTTTTGGCCAATGCCGGAATAAATAAAAAAATATTTATGATACCCAAATATACTTGTAATATAAATTTACCAAAAAACAAAATCAAAATACACAAAAAGTAATTGAACATAAAAAAAAAAAAAATAAATATGTATATAATTTTGTACAGAAAAATATATCAAAATAAAATTCAAAAATACTCTTGTTGTTGTTTTTCATTTTCTTGTTGGTATACGTAATTACAGCGTTTTCGTAGAGAGAAACAAAAAATCAAATAATAATATTTATAAAATAAAAACAAAATAAATATAAACAAAGAAAGAAATAGAATATATATAGAAAAAGAGATAGAGAGAGAGATAGACAGACAGGGGTGAGTATTACTTGCATGCAAACAAACGTACAATGGCCGGCCTATGAAGCACCCAGATACCCACTTTGGCCATCTGAGCTTGAACGCCCTTCGCTTGGAGACCTTTGACAGCGCCCTCTGCATACGCTGGTAGCTCGAAATCTACAAATCCGTAACCTGTAAATAAATAATTTTTGTGTTGTTTCCACGACGATTTGACGATACACAAACAAATACACAGATGATGGAAAACAAATCACAAAAACAAATAATCAAGGGAGAAAAAAAAAAAAAAAAGAGAAAAGAAGAAAACAAAATTGCAATAAATTTTGGAATATAACACGGTTGGTTTTAAATTGGAAATCATTTATATATAATTTATACATGTAAAGGGTAATTGCTTAATTTATTAAAAAAAGTTATTTGTCGGCAAAAAACAACAGCTATTATTATTGTATAACACTGAACTATATTCTACTGTATGTGCATTAAAAACGAACCAAGGTTTGTAAGGTAACAAAGAGTTGTAAGAAAAATAAAAAAATTCTTTTGATTTTGTAAATGAAATAGTTTAATCGAACCAAAGTTGAAATCAAAAATAATCACATCAATAAATTAAGCAATAATGGAAATAAAGGTTTGTTTTTTTTTTTGTTTCTTTTAAAAATTCTCAATTTTTCAAACTTAGGAGTAAACTTAAAATAAATAAATGACAAAAAGGTGAAGAAAAAAATACCTTTACATTTGTTTGTTGTTTTATCTAAGATCGCTTTTGTTGATGTTATAGTTCCGTATCTGAAAAGAGGCAACGTTTTGGCAATTAAATGCTGGTCTGAATTTTAATGTTTTATTTTTAAGGTTTGTCGTAAAAAGGGGACTGGCCCTTGGCCCTTTCGACTTTTATATAGATTTTACATGACAAGCTCATATAGAACAAGCGACTTTGACAGATCATCTACGACCAAGGCTGAGTGATTATAGAGAGTCAGAGAGTCAGTAACAGCTTGTTTACAATGATGTAAAGGTTTTCCAGTAAGAGGTGTTATTGTGAATGACCCGCTATTTCGGTAGCTGTCACTTTTGAAGCTTTTACTCAAAATGGAACGATCCATGCTTCAACAACGCATTGCAATTATTAAAATTCCCTACAAAAATGGTGAAAATCTTGCAGTCACAGTTCGCAAAACTAAAGCATTTTTTGGTCGTCGTGAAGCACCTTGTCGGACCGCAATACAGAAATTGGTGGCAAAATTCGAGCTGTTGGGACAAGCTAGTGATGTGATAAATAAAACGTACGTCGTGTACGTCGCTCAAGAACAACTGAGAATATTGCTGCTGTAGCCCAAAGTTTTGAAGAAAACCCAGGTTTGTCCATTCCTCGTCGTTCTTGGGAATTGGACATTCCACAAACGTCATTACACCGTATTTTGAATAAAGACTTGGGCCTTAAGGCTTAAAAAGTTCAGTTAACACAAGAACTCAAGCCGGCCGATCATCAACAACATCGTGTCTTTGCTGATTGGGTCCTTCAAATGCATGAAAATGATCCGGAATTCCAACGAAAAATTATCTTGACTGATGAGGCCCATTTCCACCTCGGTGGCTACGTCAACAAGCAAAATTGTCGCATCTAGGGCTCGGAAAATCCAAGAGTTATTGTTGAGAAGCCTCTCCATCCTCAACGTGTGACTGTTTGGTGCGGTTTATGGTCCGGCGGGGTCATTGGACCTTACTTTTTCGAAAATGGGGTTGGATCAACAGTTACGATGAATGGATTGCGTTATCGAGAGATGATTAATGATTTTGTATGGTAGGAGTTGGATGGTATTGATCTCGACAACGTTTACTTTCAACAAGACGGCGCTACGTGCCACACAAGCAACGAAACCATTGATCATTTACGGGAAAAGTTTCCGGACCGTGTTATCTCTCGAAGAGGTGATCACAATTGGCCACCGAGATCTCGTGATTTAACACCTTGCGACTTCTTCCTTTAGGGCCAAGCGAAAGCGTGGTAGCATTTCCGGTTTAATTTTGCCAGCGGATGCAGTACGATATTTAGTTTTGAGCTTTCGCATTTTTAAAAGAGAGTAATGAACATGCAAACGGGACATAATCAGATATGCAGCGATTGAGGGTTGAGATTGCAAATTGGTTAATTTTTAGAGGCACACGGCTTGAGGGTATAGGACATTTTTGTTATTCGCTGGGCTTCTCTTCAAAAGTGTCTTCCTTGTTTCTGTTCAAAAGTGTCTTCCTTGTGTTTCCTTTGTCGGGAAGTGTACCTTGGATAGACCTGTCTATAGCTGAGTCAACTGCACATAGTGCCTTTCTTTTTGGCATCCTTTCAGTAAAATATCTGCTTTTAAAACGGGGTTGAGGATGTGACATGTCATATTTTCATATTTTCCCGAAACCCAAATGCATGATTGAACTAGGTTTGGTATGGATAGCTCCAAGCAGGGTACCCGTGCTCGCAGATGAACGGTGTCAGAGGTGGAAGCTCAAGTTCAAGCTTCGAAATAAAACCGCCAATGGGCATAATCAAAGGATTACAGACTTATGCTCGTCTGTCTCCGACACATCTTCTTGCAAACAACTTAATTGCCTCGAGTGACTTACGCAGAAACAGTATGAATCGACTTCTGACAAATGGCAGTTAAGTAAAGTGTGTATAATCCCTCGTCAACGAATGATGGCTCATCGGTCAGATAAGATAATCGAAAACCCTCCACAAATTAATCGCTGTACCAAAGCCCCCTTAGCACCAATCACTCTCCGGACATTCCTTCAATTCAAATTGTCCCTTGCGGCATTAGCCTCCCTACATTGTCCCTTCTTCCGAGGGTAGGTATGTAATGCAAACAGATTTAAATGCCACTACCCAAGGAATGGGCGGCTTTAATTTCTGAATTCAGCGTAAAGTTCACACTTAAAAGGGCAATCGGCTTACAAAAAAAACCCACCCCTAGTTTCCATTGTCCAATTTCAATAAGTTCCACTCGTGTGTTTGACTTTAATTAAAAAATACCTCAGAACCATCGTTTTAAATCAATTTCCCTTTCGGTATTTTCCGCAAACTCCCCCCACCACCCTCGGACATCGCACACAAAATCAGATTTAAATTGAATTGAAGCGATGAAGAGCCAGCCAAAGGATTGCACCGTTGTTCCATATATACCTCGTATACACCGTAGCTCCCGGCCAACCCTCTTCTCAGTTGTTGGTGTTGCCTAGCCTTTGGCTATCGTTTTCAGCCATCGAACAAATCATTGAATATCGATGAAGGAATGAAAGGATTGTCGCATGCACGTTCACACAAACACACACACGTGGAGTTTCACAGGATGTTCCAACTGCTAGTGCTGCTGCAGGATGTTCTACAAATTCTACAAATTCTGGCGAAGCGCCAGCAAAAAAAAAAAAAAATATAGAAACGAGTGGTGAGAGACAATAAATCAAGGGTCGGGGGTTATTTCGCCCTAAAGCCTAAGAGCACCTCTTTCCTCTGGTTCTTTTTTTTTATACTTACTCTCCCTCTCTGGGATAATTGAAAATTATTTGGATTGTGTATTAACTTTGATCTTCTTTTGTTCATTTAATTAATGATTGAGCTTAATCGGGGACTAGGGGCGGTGTGGTGATTTGCCATTCTAAATGGGCTACCAACTTCGATTGCTATTTATATCCTTTATACGGACCGGGAAACCAGTTAAAAATAGCCAATAAAAAATCAATACTTACTGTGCACACATGCTAACTAGATCCTTGTCAGTTGTGCCTTGTTGCAAGCCCCGAATGTATAAATTTGTTTTCGATAACTGCTCGCCCTGTTGTTGTGTATTATTAGGACCCATTGTTGTATTAGTATTGGTATTACTCAGACTAGTACTTAAGGTTCCGCTCTGTGAGCCGGTATTTGATGAGCTGCTTGAGTTTGTATTACTAGGTGATGCGGCTGTTGGGACCCTCTGTCCGTACTGAAAGGGATGAAAAGGAGGACATGATTAAGCAAATTTATATAAAACGGTTGAATAATTTTATTTTTTGTTCATTGTGAATTTTTTTTTAAATAACAAATGGGCTATTGTGAACTACAGGATATTTTAAGTTGAAAGAGATGAAAAGGAGGACATGATTAGACACATTTATTACAAACGGTTACAGACTTTTATTTTTCATTCATATTGTGAATTTTTTTAATATAACAAATGGGCTATTGTGACCTAAAAGATATTTGAGGTGAATGTTTAAACTGAATCTAAGTCACGTTGAGCGGTTTTCAATTACATTTGGCTTCAATGGGTAACATTTTTTTACGTACCCACAACATTTTCATCTAAAATATGCTATTGTGATCTAAAAAAATGCAAATACATACGTTAAAATAATCGGGCTTACCCCATTGCACTGTACCAGTAGTTATTTTCATTGCCCAGATTAAGTTTAAAAAAGTCTCAACCATGTTTTAATATCAAATTTGCTATTGTGACCCACACTGAATTTTAGGAAAAGGTAAACAATAACTTTTAGTAAGATGCATTATATGGTACTTATAATAATTTCTTTTGCCCCGATTAAGCTTTACCAACCGACCACTTTTTGGAAAAATTTTATGATATAAAATATCCATTGTGAACTAAGCAATAAATTAAGGTAAAGTTGGTGGACTTTTGTTTTCAAAAATTTATATTTCCCTAATTTATAAATTGAGTTGGTGGATCGGTGGCTTACAGCTCCAATTCTGTAAGGACATCAAATTTGACAGCTCCTGACAAACGTTTTTACAAAATATTGCCTTTTCCTAAGGTATAGTCACAATAACACAAGGCCGACGGCTTAGCTATAGCTCTTAAATTCATATTTTGTACTCTATGGGTATTCTTCAAACGTAAAAAAATGAATAACTTACTTACAATACCAAAGGAATATATAAATATGTATGGTAAAACGCGGAAAGAAGTCGCCACACATTTCGTAAGAAAATAATTCAATTCGACGCAAGATTTCAGTGCTCAAAAGCGGATTTATTTCAAATACGAAGCCTAGGCTGAAATTCTTGTGAAACACATTGCATCTCCTTAAAAAAATTAGTTTCGACTTAAAATATATGGAAGCTCACAAATTGTATGAAAATTTGGAATTTGACTATTGTGACCGCCCTATATTTATAGTCGGAACTAGAAATGTCTGTCAGTTACAATTGAATTGAATTTGTACCTTTTTACAACGGAGTACATATTTCAAATCCTACTAAAATGTTTCGCGGTGACATTTTGTAAAGTTGTACAACAGCTTCTCGTTGAGCTATTGTGAACAAGATCAATAAATGTGAGGAAATAGGTCACAGTAGTGATGTGACGACGCCAACTTTGGACATTAGATCGATGCAGCTTTTAAGATTGCTGCTGTGACTGAAAATGACAGTGAAAAGCCTCGTTAAGTTTCACGGCAGCGACCGACCAAAAATTTGTAAAGCAACATTAAAATGTATTTGAGTTGTCATCATCTTAAGTCAATAAATTTGTGGACTAAAGTTCGTTGCCAGAGGCAGACGCTTGATTTCTTGACGTCGAGGTGAAAGGTGCAAGGTTCGCCTCCTCGCAGAGGAGAAACAGGGACTGTCTACATTTTAAATACCTTTTCAAACAACCACTGACAGTTCGAAATAGCTATAACTCCAACCGAAGTGTTTCTAAACAAAAATTGATGTTTCCTTAAACAGCTCATCGGAATGGAGTCTCTGAAAGTATTTTACAACAGAAATTGTCGCCGAATTACGCGACGAACGTTGTTACTCTTGGCCTTCCCCATTGCAATAAGTTTTTGCTGCTTGGTTGTCAAAGTTGCAGGCAGGTGATGGTGATGAAAAGGTGCAGCCTGAGCGACGAGGCCTAGGAGAACTGTCGGATTTAATACATCGAGAACCATAGTGTCAATCAACTACTCCCGACTCACTACGAACAGCTGTCAAAATTATTTTTTTTTTTTTTTATTCGTGCTACCATCGCAGTCACTAGATGGCGCTGCTGAACATTACAGAACAAGCACCCCTATCGAGGTATCATTTCGGAACGGAATTTCCTTTTGAGATATCCTCTCCGATACAACTTTCGGAAAAATTCTCGGATGACATGTAGCGCACCTTGTCGCATTGCGTGGGACCGCGTTACAACACTTACTTTTGGCACATTTTTTCCGAAGCTCTCCGACAACCAATTGCTGCGGAATATTTAAACGTAAAATGAGCGCGTTTGTATGCTTCATTTATTTTGTTCCGAAACAAATACTTCGAACGCAATTTGAGTTCCGATTGGATTTGATTCGGATTTTTTTCCAAACGGATACCTCGATAGGGGTGAATGTGTTTCGTTTGAAATTGCTTAACAAGACTTGAATAATGAATTTTGAACATAGAATGGAACACCGGAACGAAACACGTTCTGTATCACGTTGGTTGTAGAGTCTATAATTGTTTATATTGTCAGTTGAAGGACAAAAGTGTGTCGAATTCATACCAATAACCGGATCTTGCCACCATGCCCTCACATTATACAGAATTCTATTAAAAACCACCCTACTTTATTATTAATCGCATAATTATGAGCGACAAGGACACCCAAATCGGACGTCATTACCGCGTATACTCAACTCAATGTGGTTCTGGTCAACCGCCCATTTCACCTACTAACACACAGTCTTTGCTGAACAGTTATGCACACGTACAAAAATATAGTAGATGTGCTTAATCGCTTTTAGCCATTCTGCGAATTTCACCAAAGCTATTGGGTTTTTCTCGTGCGGTTATATTGCGACTTCCCACGATTCCACATTAAAACCCATCTCCCGCTGACTCAATATCCAAATTATATTAAGTGTTATTTATTTTTGTTTTTATTTGCATTCCCATTTGGCAATCCCATAATTGATAACAAACACCTCCAGCCAACCTACACTCATAATCAGATTCAGTTGAACAGACCAAACCATAAAGCGGATATCGAATTAGAACGAACAATGTACATCCGGTGCAGCACACCTTCCCCTATCGTATATCTACTAATTATTTCCTCCCCCAAAAATCTGCTTCCCCCAAATTCTATAGGCCCATTCAAACGAGGTAAATCTGCCTGCGGCAGAAAGCCCCGTTCAATTGAATATACCATATCGAATGGGATTTCAATCTTCAAAACTATTGTGCCACTCTCTATGCCAAGGACATTAATTTCAAATTGAATCGATTCCTACCAAATAATATTACCAGGCGCTTCCCAGCCAGACACGATGCGAACAAAAAGAAGATTCCGCTGCAGCATTTAAGTTCAACAAATGCGATATACATCCGATGTCTATGCTGGGTACAAATTAAAAGTCCAGACTATGAGCCCGAACAATAAAAAAAAAACGGGCTGCATCGCACAAGGTGACACACAGGGATATAAATTTGAAAATATTTTTTTTTTTGCACTGCTCCTTGTTGGATTATTTTTCTCGTTTAGTTGTTTGAGATTTATTCCAGCAAACATTCCCAAAAACTCTTGCCATCTGGCGGTGTCCTCGAAAAGTGTGTATATTATGGAAAGGACAACAGGAAGGATGGCAAAAAAAAAACAAATGAATGCATGTGGATAATAGTAGAACTTCCGCTGGAGATTAAAACTTTTAAGATGTATCTACCTAGGTGCATCCACAAACCTATCACGTTCCTGCTCCCCTTTGGTTTAATATAAAAATAATTTTCTGGCAAATATCCAAATGCACTAAAGAGATAGCCAAAGAGGTAGTGTATACAAATGCAGGCGAGGATATCAAAGGCGTTCGTTCTAAGAAGGAAAGGAAACTATTCTTTTGTAATTCAATTGTTTTTTTTTTTTTTTTTCCTTTTTGTAGCCGGCGCGCGTTATCATTTTAATGAACGGTTAAACGACGTGAAAAGGAATTTCTCTGATAATTTCCCAATTATGAAACTTGTTTTCGGAAGGATTTTCTTTTCCGTTCATTCGTTTTTGGCACAGGGGAATTTATTCATTTTTGGAATCGGTGGGGGGCGATGCCGAACAGTGCGCCATTATTAAAGAGAAGAGAAAGGGTTTTAATTTATGCTCTTTAATAATGAACAAAGTGTGGCGCAAAGGAAGCCATTTAAGGGTGGTTTTCCGAAATAGGAAATGTTTCATATTAAAACGCAGTGTTGCCAGAATTTCAAAAAGGAAATTGCTAGACTGCAAAAAAAAAAAAAATATGCTACAATGTATGAAGCCAACAAAAAAGTTGCTATACTCTGTCCAACAAAAATTGTCAGTACAGAGAAGGTAGGATGTTTGTCTCTCAGTCTGGTTGCAATGACTTAATGACTTACACAAATCGGTCCCTCTTTTAAGCTCTCACAGGGTTGTCGTAGTTTGTATGATAATTCGCCATAACTCAGAGAGCAATGCTATTAGGGTAACCATCTTCCAATTTAAAATAAAAAATATTATTGAACGAAATAAATTCCGATTTTCTTTTTTCCTTTTCCGGTGAGATAATAGACGCGTTTTTTTAAGGGTATCCCCCCCAGCAGGCCTAATCGCTTTAGATTGTTTTCCAAGAAAAAATGCAAATTTCGTAGCAAAAAAAAGGATCATAAAATCCTTTCAATCCATTATCTTTACTGGGGACGAGTGACCGGATGTGGTAGAACCCAACAACCGATAATAGGCAGTACTCGAATAATTGAAAAAAAAGAAGAAGAATATTTTCCTTTCCAATGCTGCTTGGTTATAAAAAATACTTTGAATGAAATCTAAAATGCTTCACCGTCGTCGGCGGACATTAAACTCAAATCCACTGTGGATATTTCTTTATTTATTCGTTTTAATGCCAAACTACCGAGTATTTGGCACTTTTTTTACTATTTGATGTTTGGGCACGACTATCCTATCCAGCCTTTCGAAAATGGATAAATATTTAATAGTTTATCCATGGATAGATGAACAAGTGTCACACTGCATCGCAATTTTTACTAAGTCTACAGAATACGACTAAAAAGTGGTAAACTTAATAAATGATGTTGTCCAATAAGTTTAATGCAAGTGTCCCTAAATTTTTTTTTTTTTGTTTGCCTATCTCTCTTTAGTAAGGAATTGCGTGCCTAAGAATATATCAGAAAATATTAATACCTAGATAAGAATCATGTTTTTTTTTACACATACAAAAAAAAAAAAATCGCCCAACGTGGGGCTCGAACCCACGACCCTGAGATTAAGAGTCTCATGCTCTACCGACTGAGCTAGCCGGGCAGATATTTCAACACGGTCCAAATAAAAACGGCACTTCGAGATCTTGAAATTGCCCTCGGGAATCTTAAGAGATACAGGCTTGCCAGATTGGGCTATTTATCAGAAATTGAGCTTCTTTTTCTTAAATTCCCGACACCAAATTTAGTAGGATTTATGATAGCCCAACAAAATTGGGCTTTGCTTTTTGATCTTGGGCGAGTACCTACTTTTTTACATAGCGCTTTTCCTTTTCTACCCTTAAATATTCCCTTAACGAATGCCACTACTTTTTATTTATAGATTTCATTTATCGATTTTGAAATGTTAAGTCAACTATATTCCTCTTCTTTTTTTTTAAGGAATAGGTTTATTCCCTACCCCCACTTTTCCGAGCCAAGCACTAAAAATCTGACGAACTCAAAAAATGTAGCGAAAAATGTAAGTGACTTAAAGTAGCTCGAAGTCTTTCCACGTACTTTGGGTTGAAAATATACTCCAAAGTACGTGGAAAAACTTCGAGCTACTTTAAGTCACTTACATTTTTGACATCTTATCCATTACCTTTTGGCGACATATAAAACGTTCTATAGGAGGTCATTCGACCACCAAAGAATTTTCTTTATTTTCAGTGATTTCATTTTTCTGTACCATTGATTTTTAAGACGGGTTTCGAATTCGTTTCTTGTCAAATTTGTGCATTTGACATATTTATCAGTACTTTCCGCTTAAATGGTAGAAATTCTCTGAGCTTTTTCGAGCCAAGAGAAAATCAGCAAACTAACGATTAACGAGCAGACTCGTTAGTTTGCTAATTTTCCTTTTTATGTCATTTTTGATGAGAACGTGTAGACTTTGTGTGGTTGCGATCGATTTAAGTCGCGTACCCGAATGAACCTTTTGTGTTATTTTTGTTATTGGAATACAAAAACAAATTTTTGCGATTGAGCTACTTTTGGGCTACGAACAAATAATTATAATTGAGCTATCGAACTAGATCAAGACACGGTAACCCTGGAAATGAGCTAAAAGGGGAAAAATGGGAATTTTGAGACTGCATTTTCCATTTTTCATTTTGAGTTCATTTTTATTTAATTATTTTTTTAGATTTAAATACTAGACAAAAACGATTACTCGAAGAAATAAATGGACTGCTCTTTGGGTAAAGTGTGTTGCACCCATAGAATAAAGGAAACAGAATATTACGGGTTGCAGCGTGCGGGAGATAACTTCACGGGCAATAACTTCACATGGGACACAACTTCACGTCGAGTGGGAAATATTTTCTCCTTTTTTATCTGATGTTCTTTCCCACTGAAAGTGAGCAGTAACTCCACTTCTTTGTGGGAAATAATTTTTCTTAACACGCGACGGCATATATAACCCACAATTAACAAAACAGTGGAAAATGTATAGTGGGTCATGCTGCCCCCCTCCAACCCCTCTACGTGGGGTCACTGTTTGAGTTACAAAGTTGTTATTCAAAATGTTTGTTAAATAATACTAAAATCGTTATAAATACTTCGTTTTTGTTTTTGTTTTCCAGTTAGAATCGAAAAATTCTCAAATTGTAGGTGGGAAATAATTTCACAACATTTTTGCTAAAAATGTGAAAATATTTCTCACCCGTGAAGTTGTTTCCCTGCACCATATTATACATAGAGAGGCATATTCAAGAGAGAAATCATGTGCATGGCGTTGCCTTATATTTACGATTACGCCACAAGTGCTTTGCACTTTCTCTTACGTCACAATGTCAGAGATAACAAAATCAAAATAAAAGCTTGTACACAGTTTGTTGCCAGTAAGGTGTCACACTTTACAACAATAACAAGGAGTCAGACAATAATTGTCGTAATATTGCAGTTCTTTTACTTATGAGATGACATCAGTTCTAGAACTTGAAAGTTCACTGCCACAAAGTGCTTCTGGCTCTCCGCCTAGATTCAGGTACTCAATTATATTTCTTCCTATTTAAAACTCAACAAATATAAGAATAAACAATAACAATTAACCTAGACAACGATGCATACTACGAGTATGAATCCGAGAAGACAGCCACAATATTATGTAAAATAGATTAAAAAAAAAACATTGTATACCGTTGGGCCCCTGTTGTTGAGCCAACACCTTTATTAACTATTCACTATCATTTGTTACACCTAGCCTTAAGTCAAAAAAAGAAAAGAAGAATAAACAATCAAATTTTGAATGCGTAATGCTGACGACGAAGGCGCCTCGCGTGCCGTAATATTCATCCTAGGAAAAAATAATTTCTTCTGTTTTCTGTTTTGAATGTGTTTTGCTAAAATGCTAACTTACGATATGCCTTACGAAACTTGTATATTCTAGTAAATAAAAAAAAGGAAATAACATTTGTATAAACAAGAACAACAAGAAAAAAAAAAAAAAAAAAAAAAAAACGTTCCGCTTCCATTTCGCTAAAATCCATTCACATGTTCTCCGCTCATAATTAATTTGTGTGTATATTCGAATTTGTTTTCCACATATTAAAAATAAATACCAACTAAATGAAAGAAATAAAAACAAAAATACATAATCAGCTCAATGAACTCATAATTGACCATTTCTGGCCGAAATGTGGGAATTCTTTTGCTTCCCAAATAAATTTAAGGCAAACACACAAATGAAATTCAACCTAAAGAAAAAGAAACAGAAACATGACATAATAGTTCGCGTCACACACTTTTGTTTGTTAAGTAACATATATAAAAAAACCCGCATTAAAACAAAACAAAAATACCGCATTATAGCATAAAAAAAAAGGAAAAGAAAAACACGAAACCGCTCTCCCACATTTTCTCTTTATCAGTGATTTGTTATCACTTCACTATACAAAACAGTCTCCCTCCCAAAATGAAGTCACATTTAATTAGCAAACGTTTTGTTTCTCTTAAAGCTGCAGACGCAGGCACAAAAGTGACGAAGCCTTAGACTCACTATCATCACCGATGACATACACAAAAATTCCAATACAAACTTGCTTCTACTACTCATGTTTTTTTTTTTTTTTTTAAATTCAAATCCATACAGAGAAAAATTTCACTGCGAACGCGTAAGCAGCGCGCACACACAGAGAGGAGTGTACCACTCGCAAGCACTTAGTATAGAAGTAGCTATTGATAAGCTAAATTATGATACAAGACGGCCATTATCAAGAAATCCGCACGAACAAGACAAGATAGCCCCAGAAGGGGCTACAACCTTCACAGACCCAGAACCCAGAAGTATGTCAATTATTTTCCTCTTATTCTTCTTTCATGGAGAGCGAAATTCCAATTTTAATTCTGTCGCTGAAATTATGATGAACATTGGACAGATAGCTATGATAGAGAGAAGACAGTAGAGAACGAGAGATAGAGTAAGGATGCGGCAAAGTGTAAGTGAGATAATCTCGGATAATTTTTATTTATTTATTCAGCCATTTCGAGTGGCTGAGAGATGTATCTGCGCGAATCAAATGGGTATTCGTGTGCATATGTCATGCAACTGTGACAACACAGTCGTTCTGTCAGTGTGTGTAGTTCAATGTAAAAATGCAGGGTTTTTCTAAAAGGGATTGTCTTTGGGGAAATATTTTTAAGGACCGAAAATTACTGATCAATTGAAACTTGGGAGTACATTTTTCGAACAATGGACAGAGATTTGGAGGGACATGTCAATAAATTTGAATTTCTCGTACAAAAAGGTGGCAACTTGTTAGCGGTCTTAATTTGGCAACAGATGGCGTTGCTAACTATTCGCTGCGACAATGATCGTTGACCATAAATAACGCAGATCGCGGCCTTGCTTGAGCCGCATAAGGAAATCCAGTCAAACCATCAACCGATGAGTGGTTTCTTTTGACGTTAATAGTTCTGCTTATTAATGGGGTGCTTATGCCAAGGAGCAATTCTTGGCAATGCTGGAGATCAATTTAGGAAACGCCGTCGTCTTCGCCTTAAGTTGCGACACAGTTGGCAGTGAGCCTCAACAAATAACTTTCCTCAGTCTGACAAAGAACTGTAGCAACAAGAAAACACAAAACAAATATTTTTGCATTCATTCTCACAATTCACACTCGCTTTCTCGTAGAAATCTTTTTTGCCGTTCTACGAAGCAGCGTTGCCGCTGAAATTTTTCGAGAAGGGGACTAAGAAGGGGACCGAGCTCAAAAAATAGGTCTCCACATAAAATACTAATACAGTGGAACTTCCATAAGTCGAACTTTCATAATGTAAAAAAACTTCAAAGAGAGAAAAGGTTTTTTAATTTAAGTAACAGAAGCCTTAAAAAAAGTTACCTATCCATAAAACTTTGAGTTGTGGAGCAATTCGAGTTATGGGATTTCGAGTTATGGAAGTTCGACTGTAAAGCAAAAAAAAAAAACAAAAATAGCAACAAAGACATTCATTTTTAACAAAAAAAATTTTTTTTCATTATGAAAAACTTCTTTTCATATGTTTGCGGTTGAATAAAAAATAAAATCTTACTTAAACTGAAATAGGGGCCATTTTGATAATTTTTTCAAAAGTGGGGGCCAGGGGTCCTGAGGCTCAAAAAGAGCCCAACCGGCAACAATGTTACAAAGATTCAAAATAGAACGTTTTCTAGTTTGGCGCATCAAACTGTGAGCGACCTACCCCCAAAAAATAGTCTTATGCAAGGCAGATCCATATTTGAAGATTTGGAAACTGGTTTAAGTTCTCGCTAGATGGTTGATGTACTCGCTAGTATGGAAGTCATTTCCATTCACTCATTTTAAATAATTTTAACAGAACTTTGAACATTCTGTATCACTTTGACTGTACTTGTCGCAATATTTACAATCGGAAGGTGTATAAATCTGTATATTCAATAAAATTCTTCTCTTTGTATGTGGATTCTTATACGGATCACATTTAAATTACTCCCACCATACCAATAAATTTCTGCGAACAAAATATCGCTAAATATATAGAAACCTTCAGTTTTTATTTCATCGCGATTGGCTAGTTCATTTTGCATGTACTGGTTGTAGTCGTGTTGGTTTCCTCCATTTGCTTGATTTTCTTTGACGTGGGTTCGAAGGGAAATGTGATGAAAAACTGTCATCTGTGCATATTTCAGTTATAAATAAATTTAATATTCAAAATTAGGTTCCAAAAGGCTTTATATCATAACCGCAACGTTCTAGGAAAGTTTGGAGGAAGGTTAGGGTAGAGGGATGTCTAGTATAAAGATAAAAATCGCGACATTTGGCCACATCATATACGGTCGAGAAAATTCGGAATACCATGCATAAACTTGACAATTCTTATGAAAGTGTGGCTCCACAAGAATACCTGTTATAACGACAACTTAATTTTTGGGTCTTGAGTGGATTAAGGTCGTCACTTAATGGCTGTACTCATTTGGTCGTCAAGAAAGGAGCTTATAAGTAAATTCGTCATTCGAAATTGGGCTCCAAAAGCCAAAATATACTTCCCCTTCCCCAATGTATAATTATGTCTGAGTGGACTAAATTGCTCACTTAATTGGTTGATGTCCCAGCTATTTCATTTTGACTGTAGACTCATCAAAATTTACGCGGTCATACGTTTCGAACAAAAAGAAATAAATTCCACGTTCGTTAATAGGTTCCACAAGATTAAAAACGATCACCACAATAACGTTAAATGAATTTCTGAATGACCAGAAATGTTGCCCATTGGTTTGTGTCTCAGCTAGTTGGCCAGTAAACGTCTAATTAAGTACTTTAAGTCCAGGAAGATCAAAAATACATCCGGACTCGGGTTTGAGCTATACGCACGCTTTATCATAACTTTTTAATTAAAAAAAAAAACCAAGTCGGTTTGCGTCCTCGTTTATTGGATGATGCAGCCAATTATTTGCGTTCGCCCGATGTACGTATCTCCATTCTCCACATATAATATCTTTCTTGTTTTTGGCTTCTCTCCATTTCTGTTTATGGTTACATATTGAACAAAGAAAACACAAATATCCTCGGCTGGTGCACACATGTCGAACAAATCTATGATGGAGGTCGTTTAATTGCCTGGTGTCAATCACGAAATCTCGTTATATCAACATACATACACAGAAAACTAATCACTGTCGCAGTCACATGGCATATCCATTAAAAATGATTGAAAGAAGACTCGCACAATCGTACGAGTACTTCCAAAGTATCTCACTCTGTATCGCGTTTATCTGCACAAACCGATAAATGCTGTAAGTTTATATCTAAACATTATTTAGCCCGTAACCTAGTTGTTCATTTGTTTGTTATCATCATCGCATATGATTGGACTCTTAGACGGAACCCAAGGAACGAATGTGGAACAACGAAAACCATGTCTACAGGGATTCAATTTAATCTTCACAAATTATGTGCCTGACAACAGACACGACACAGTGTGACCAGCGGGTAACAATCAAATCAATATGACAGGACTGACTGTATTGTGTACAAAAAAAAAAAAGAAGAAAAGAGACGCTATAGTAGGGTTGGGTCAAGTGGATTTGCATATGTGTAGTGTATGGGGAACTCCGTATGGATAGAAAGCGCACATTTATTCATCTTCACGTCCGATTCTTTCGTGCGCATCGATGATGGGAACAATGGATGCCATAGACTTAGGCGACGGCGACGACTATGCCAACGAGATGATGACCATTATTCGCATTTTCTCCTCGACTTGAAGTTTTTTTTTTTCTCTTTTTTCGTTGGTCTTTTTGCCTACGCGTGGCGTGAAGAAGGAAGGAAATGAATGATTCCCTCTGTCATTCTGGTCGGTTTGTCGCCATCATATGGTGTCTGCCATCGCCATCATCGGCATTGTTCGCATTGTGCATGTGTTAAATCGATTGTAATCGTAATGGGATCACTGAGAATCGTGACCGGAAAATTCAAATTGTCGGTAGGATGCCTTCGCATTTGAGTACACACCTACCCATATTTGTAAATATATAAATTTTTGTTTCTGTGTTTTTTTTCTTCACCTAGGGAGGGTGGCATTTACATTTGCAACCCTCCCGACGAGTGCCAAACAGAACAATTGTATTTGTAATTTAAATTAACGACAGTCACGTCTCAATTTGTTTGTTTGAATAAGGAATGTACTTTATGTGACCAATAACAGAGAGAGAGAGAGAAAGACTGGAGGGTGGTTTTCGGTTGTGGCATTCCTGGCGAGCATGAGGTACATCGTACACCCCCGCCCGTATTTTGACAGGGCATACAAATTTTGACAAATGTACCTACGGTATTGATTTTCTGCCTTTTTTTTTGTCGTATCCAAAAATCCGATTGACTCTTAGGACTTAGGTGGATGTTTTTTTTTTTCTTTTTCTGCGGCGAGAGAGGGTGAGAACTTATTAGCATTTTAATGCAAAGGTATTCCCGTTTTATTAGCGAAATGCCTGCGACGTTAATGGCAAAATGGTTTTCGTTTCCGAAATACTATGAGTGGCAAATGTCAAAGGGACTACGTAGTCGAGTCGTTAGATAAGCTTGGTTTGGCTATACCCTTCCCTCGGAAGGATGACGATGATAAGAAGGATTTCGAACTTTTTCTCCGACTAATGTGCGCCAAGTCATATGAAACGAATACGGATTACATGAGATGAATTTGGAATGCACGTTCGAGAGGCGGCAAGGTATATCATTTTCTCAAACATTCAGGGTTAGAGTAAACCGCCAGACTTTGGGGATTTTCAAAGGCGAAAAGGGTGGGAGGCTGCTTATTTCACATTATAAGGTGGAACGGAAGGGGATGGATTTATTCGTGCGGAACCCAAGGAGAAACACTGGGAAACACTGGAATTTGGGTCGACAAGTAGAACTCACATTGGGTATGGCTAAAGGATATTCAGTTGGGTAACATTACACTCGTTGAACTATCAAACTCGTGATAAATATGACAGACTGTTTTGGTAGTGTCAAGTGCTGGCAGAATACAGAACGTTGGGAGGAAAAGCACAACTACAACTACAAAATTTTAACAAATTTAGAATGCAGCTAAAGACAAATGTTTAAAAGCGTCCTCAGGGTAGGTAGGTACTTGTTCAGATCATCCTGATGAACATCAGACCGTACAATAAGCATCCACGCGTTTGCGAATTTGCGAACGCAGATGCAGATGATCACAAGAACAGATCGGGCGACAGGTTCACGCAGTTGCGGAACTTCCAGCCTTGGTAACTCTTAAGAGACAAGAACAGTGCTAGCCAATTTCATAATTCAGAAGGTGAATTGGGACACTTTTGGCTGGCAGACTTAAGGTTGTGATTTTGCTATTTCCCAACGTTTTGACAGTGTAAAGAGTGACCGGTGGACAAGAAGTACTGTAGTCGGCCAGAAGCACTACGAAAGAGTACAATATCTTCTCAATCGAGGTCAAAAGTACCTCAGTTGGTATGCCAGAGGATTGTCCCGGCCCGTGAAGTCATTACGGCTTCGCAGAAATTTATAATATCTGTTAAGATTTTTCATTGATAAATAGAGAATTCAATTCAATTCAATATTATAAGCTGTCCAAATGCTTTTGAAGAGTGCCAAGAAATACTGTAGTCCATCGGGAATTAAATAAATATGAACAGAGTTTTCACGATATTAGCGCTTTTCATGTCTATGTGAAAACATATTCGCATTCTCCGATCCATTTTCGAAGAAACTGTTGCGTTTGTAGGAAATAGAAACACGCTCACACAAATAAAAATACAATTCAACTTTAAAAGAATAGAAAACTGGTTAAAAAACTAGGGATTTAGAAAAAAGCAGGTTAGGCCAAAACAGCGTGTGCCTTTTTATACGTGGAAAAGGCGTGTTAATGACAGACGTCAACTACTTGTCGTCTTCAAAAATATGACAGTAAAAAGTGTTCCCATGAGTACAATAATTAACAATTTACAACAGAAACGCTTTTGCTTTTTATGCTAAAACCTTGCAATTTTTATTTCAAAATTGAACTTCTGGGTCAGTTTATTATAGCAGAAGCCTGTTTTTATGAATGTATCGATGTCTGTATCATACTAGAATTTAAAAGCGATCAGCTAGGTGGGTAATTGAACTATTGGACAACTCATCTACGACCTAAAAACCCTGCATTTGCCATAAGAGGTCCCCCATTAAATTTTGCCAGATATTCGTAGAAAGAGGTTTGTTCCGTGCATAGATCAGCGATGTCAGACGGTCAAAATAATTTCCCCAAAGATAACTGAAAACCGCTAGATTTGGCCACCAACTTTTTGCCGTTATTTTCTTAAACATTTCTGTGTACGACTTAAAAGAAGGAATTTTGAATGTAGAATTGTGCGCCAAATAAAGAAACGCAGTTGAATTTTGATAACATCTTGTAACAATTTACACAGCCCTTACCCAACTTTGATGAAATTTCTTGCCGCTCTTTTGAGATTTCTCTTCAGTAAGGTTTGCCATTTCATGATGGAAAGATATACGAGCCATCAACGAGTCGAAATTATTAAAATTTACTACCAAAATTCGAGTCAGTGGCCTCAACGTAAAGAGCGCTACGTCCAATTTATGGTCTTCGTAATCGTCCTAGCAGATCAACAATTGAGCGTCTAGTGGAAAAATTTGAACCCACAGGTACAGTACAAAATGTTTCCGTGCCAGTGAGACAAAGAAGTGCCCGTAGTGTCGAGAATATTGCTGCCGCTGAGGCTTCAGTTGAAGAAAGCCCAAATGTGTCTCTCACACGTCGTTCTCAAGCGCTGGGCATCACTGTGACGTCGTTGTGGCGAATTTTGCGAAAAGATCTTGGCCTACATCCTAACAAGATTAAAATTGACGCAAGAACTGAAGCCGCTTGACCACCAGAAGCGTCTTATGTTCGTGAATTGGGCTGAGCAACAACTTGAAAATGATTCGGATTTTCATCGAAAAATCATCATCATGAGGCTCATTTCTGGCTGAATGACTTCGTCAATAAACAAAATATGCGGTATTGGTCAGGCAGCAATACACACGTACTCCATGCGTCATCATTGCATCCCGAGAAAACTACGGTTTGGTGTGGTTTATGGGCCGGCGGCGTTATTGGGCCGTACTTCTTCCGTGATGATCAAGACCGGCACGTTACTGCCGAATATTTTTGGCCCCAATTGGATGATATGAACTTGGAGGGCATGTGGTTCCAACAGGACGGCGCCACAAGCCACACAGTGAATGTCACAATCAATTTATTGGAAACCAAGTTTGGAGAACGTGTTATCTCACGAAATGGTCCAGTCGCTTGGCCGCCTCGGTCGTGCGATTTGACGCCGTTAGACGATTTCCTGTGGGGCTACGTCAAGTCTATGGTCTATGCCAACAAGCCAGCGACGATTGATGAACTTCGAACGAATATCGAACGTGAAATTGCAGCAGTATCGGCCGATTTATGCTTGAAAACCGTCGAAAATTGGGTTCAGCGTCTGGACTTCTGCAAGCGTGCCCGTGGTGGCCATGCAAAAGAAATTGAGTTCCATACATAATGTCATCTTGAACGAATTTCATTGATAACCAAAACAGTTTTTGTTTTATTTAAAAAAACGTTTGTAGCGCTCTTATTGAAAAACCCGATACAAATAAAATAGAATTACAAAAAAAAAAAAAAAAAAAATGCAAGATTTCCCCCGTCGAAAAAAAACCCTAAATCTGGGGGAAAAGCCAAAACGGCAACACTGGATCGATTCACAGAGATCATTGAAGAGCCATATTAACTACATACCAAGTATGTGATGGAAAACCATTGAAACACATGTCGTAGCGAAAGCAATGCCATCTATCCGACAAGCAACTTAACAAGTAATGCCGGTGGGTTTCACAATTTCTTTTCTTTTCGTCGAACGTACAATAAGGAAGGACATGGTCGTATATCCACCAGATAGTCACTTCAAATTAAAACCAATCTCCATAAAACCAATATTTTGCCCCTACCTAACTCCCAAGTAAAAGTTTGTAAAACTTGTAGGGCTGCAAAATAGGCCAAAAACTTGATCACAGAACAGACAATCAAGAGAAGCGGCCAGACTATTCAAGACTCATTTAAAGGAGAAATAATCTTCAATTGCCCAACCTCCCCATTAGGGTTTTTCAGATACTATTTCATTACGGTTTGTGTCCCAACTAACTCAAGAGACTTTACACAATTTTTCCATTTCAGTTATGATTCACATTTTATTTTTGTCACTACATCGCATGTTGATACAGGCACCTTCGCCTAAAAAATGTCTATCTACGAGCACTTACATGCAGATGACGGCCGACTGAAATTCATTTGTAATGCCAAGGCCAACTTTTGATAAGCCGCAGAGGCAGTCAATCACCCCGGGCAATTTAGCTCTTTTGTGTTTTAATCTCATTTGTCCGGTACGCTACCCTTTGCCCAGTGGATTTATCACGGCGTGAGTTTCTGACGATAAATTTGCGCGATTAAAAAAACAGACTCCTAGATATGTTTCCACTACAGTATCTACCACAAAAGAAAATTTAAACTGCAAGTTTTGCCTTATCGCGGATGGCTTATAGTTCGTAATACAAAGAAGAATATTCCAAAATTACATACAATTCCCTTGAGCTAAAACATATAGAAAAGGAAACCCAACTGATACCAGTTATCGGACCATGGGAGCAGCGTATGGCAATGTCAATACAACGATTCCAGTAATTAATATACCCCAAAGCATACAGTCTGTATAGATACACAAAAGCAATTCTGTTTACTTGGGACTGCAATTAATTAGCAGAAATATACGAGAGTATAGGTATAGGTATTGAACTTTTTTCCTTCGCTTTTTGCTAGCATACATCGACACATTTGTATATGCCGCAACCGAGAACAGTGGTTATTGGGAACGTATACATTTTGCCCGCATGAGAATGACTCATGTGTTGGGTAGTTGCTATATCGATTTCAAAGGCGGTACTTGAATTTCATGAATGGTTTCGAAATGCGTGCTCTTAAAAAAAAAATACTAAAAAAATAAAATAGAAATACAAATACTTGTAATGTAAAATTGAAACCAACCAATCAGCTGATACACTTGCAGGGTTATCGGAGAAGGTTATCTTTATTGGGAGTTTGCTATCGGATGGGTGTACGTAAATGTGGTTTATCTTTGCTTCTATTAAATTGTTTTCTAAGACCAAACATGCCGGGTATATATCAAACATATGAAGTTTAGAAGGACAATAAAGTCTGGTATCGGAGAGCGTGCGTTGATACTGTTGTTGACGTTGTTATTTACACAACTGTGTTTAGGTTGGAAATTATTAGTCAGCATTTAATGTTGGGCTAATTAATAACATTTAACAAAGTTCTTTGATGAAATAATGCTTCAGATGCTCCGAAGGAAATTTTTGTCGAAAACAAGTCACTGGTGAGAGAAAAGCAACGACAATTCTGGGACAAACTTATCGGCTGGAATCGTATTTTATATATCAACAGCTTTTCGCCTTCAGACTATTTAATGTAATTATTTTATAATTCTCGCTTTTAGTAGTCAGTTTCAGTTGTCAGTAGGCCTTACTAATAATAATTTTTTTAATATTAACCATAAATATTTTGTAGGTCACAATATGCAATTTTGCATGGAAAATTACGCCATTGTGAGTTCGATAATCATTTATCTAGCCTGGACGGTAAAAATGATTTAAAATTGTTTTAGTGAGCTTAATGATCAGTGGTTTCCGAATCAAAATAAAAAACTATTTCATTATTCTTCCCTACGCTTACGATTATTTGTATCGCGGACTATGTAGAAGTGAACTAATGGACAATGACTTTAGCAACTTTCGAAAACGAAGAAGAAAACCGGTGACAGATTTTTCTATTTGTTAAGTGTGTAAGAATATCGAGAGTTTAATTCAATTTTAGGCATATCATAGACAGCAACCATCTTCAAAGCGATTTCGTATATGACGGCTAGATGGCGGCACTCACTTGCATTTAAATGCTGTGGTTCTTTTCTGTAACTAGTGTCTACAACTCACCCGTTTTTACGTATAGTTCTCTATATTACACTTTGCTATTTGTAGAGCCAACTTTTTAAAGAAAATATCAAAGAACAACACTGTAATCACACTTTAAATTATATAATTACTAGCTGACCCGGTGAACTTTGTTTCGCCCAAATTCGTTAATGTAATGAAAATAATAATTTGAGCATGCAAAATGTACATGTTGCTTACGTCTTCGCATTTGAGATTCTTCACAATCAAATCAAACGCGATTCGCTACTCTATCCAGTCTATTTTTTTTTTTTCAAAATGCTATACAAACTTCCATCCCCAATCTAAAACGCATAAAGTTTTGTTTTCACGACAGAAATTAGCATATGTCCTTAATTGGGCCAATGCGAATTTAAATAAAAAAATTAGAAAATTCGAACGATCCGTTCGCGAGTTATGAGTGCACATACTGACGTCAGTCTTTATATGCAGCTGTACCCACCCGGTTTTGCCCGTACCTTTCGTATTAAGTCCTGGTCACATTTCCCAAAGTGCTTTATTTGGACAATGTCCATTAATAATGTATTAATTAACTTTAGAAATAGCGTTTGATTTTATTTTTGAATGGGAGGTACCACAACCAGTTTTCCTATCCCGCTTATGTTTTGCAAAGTACCACCTATAGGGTCCAAAACCATCCCGTCTTTCAAACTGGAACCGTCCATATCCATGCACAAAACTTCAATTAAATCGGTAGAGCTGTTTCGGAAATCGTCGATACCGCCACCTATCGCGTTGAAAAGTATTCTATCCTTCAAGCGGGAACGAACAGTATACACCCATACAATTTTATAAATCGGTTGTTTGGTTTCGGAGATTAACAACAGCACCGCATATCGTGTCTAAAAATATCCTATATTTCAAGCGGGAACCAGCCATACGCCTCCAACAAATTTCATTTCAATCGGGTGCATGGTTTCAGAGATCGACAACAATGCCACCTATCGGGTCCAAAAGTATCCTATGGTTTAAGATTGCCTAAACCTCAAATACAACAATACGAACAAAACAAAAGAAGAATCATGAAAATCGTCTCAGGGGTTATCGAGTTATAACATCATCGAGTTTCACCCCGAAAGAATTATATATATAGAAGAAGAAGATTGTACCTATAAAAGTAAAAAATGTATTTGAATTATTGCTATTGCAACCTCGACTTAACTCTACATTTTTTTTTAAATCCGCGCTCAGCAGTCATTTTCTAATAATTGCGTTTAACGATCAAATAGCATAAGTGATAACTTTTTCTATGAAAAATGAAGTATTCATTCAATACAATAATTTTGCTAAATGTAATGTACAAAATCGATGTCACCCTCTAATCGTAGCTATTTCGAATGGCACCACTAATTCGCCTGTAGACTTTTTAAACTGGTTATTTAACTAATCTCAGTTCCAGGAACTGCCTTGTTCTGTGTAACAGAGCTTTAACGCCTCGAAAATGAGACAGTTGAGCATGTGACATATGACTATTGTCCAAATGTGTATGATGAAATTTTTAAAGACGATAGATTTAAACAAGGCGGTTGTATGTGTCATACCGCGACCATAACTATCGAACGAATCACTGAAGTCTTTTCTAACCAACACCAGATATCCCTTTCAGATTTTGAAGTCCTAATATTTTGTGTATTCAGATTTTGGGAATATATAAAATTTAGAGGTTTGAAAATATAGAGAAAGAAATTGATTTTTAAACATCTATCACAGACAGCACCGAATTAAATATTTGTTCCGTACATGACGGCTAGATGGCAGCACTCATTTGCACTTCGTTTCTTCTAGGTAGCTTACTGTTTTGCCTATACTATATAAAATACACGGCACTCACTCGATCAAAGGTTCAGTTTCCCACCTTAACCTACGTTTACATTCATTCAAAAGAACTGTGCTAAACATGTGCACAATCGACATCACAATGCACGTTATTCTGTTCCTTTAATTAAATTTTATCACTCTCATACGGCAATATAAATTTTCCCATTAAATATTTTGCCAGGCAGCTTCACAGCCGCCACCATGAAAATCAATTAGGGTGTGAAATGGGTACAAATTGTGATTAGGTACATAATAATGTTTCACAAAATTTTCTTTCACAAGGTACGAGTGTTACAAGCAATTATTAAAATGTTGGCAACAACAATAGAAACTTTTACCTACCTATAAATGCCTATACCTGTCACGAAGATTAGTTCTTTTGATCCGCTTCACTCTTTTATTGGCTCATAAAGGGGCACTTTGAAACCGAGTTGCTTCCTTCAGGTAGATATTGTTTGCTTTTGACAGCGGCATCGTTATGACTCAATATAACAAACAAAATTCAAATGTGGTAATAATGGTTACAGTCTTGTTTATGTTGGACTTTCAGTCGAGATGTTGTTGTAAATACTTTCAGTGGAACAAATTTGGTTCAATAGTAGTCATAAACTTGATCTACAAAGATCCCAGGGAAATGGATATAGTTTTTGGATTGTTGGTGAGTGGTGGACGAGTTTGATGTTAAGTGTTTGGGTCTCCGTGCAAAGAAATTACCTACTAACGTTAATACAGAGAGGTACAGAGGTATATTTACACCGCATCTAAATTCAATATTTCGGGACAGAAATTTCGTAATCCAATTTTGCGTTCCCACTGAAACTTCAATATTTCAAATGAGAACTACTGTCTGAATTGATGACTGATCTTTTTTTTTTCTGTTTAAAAATCAGAAGTGGTTGAACCTAAAGAATTTATTTTTTTAGCACTATTAATTTGAACATGAATTTAAGTGCAAATCACATATATTAAAGAAATTTGTTGGGAGGTGGTTTTAGTGAGTAAAAATCTCACACTACTATGAGCAAGCGCCGGCTGTCCTCATAGTGTCTTCTAGAAGACTTTAACCTATCTCGGAGAAAAGAAAAACATATTAAATATATTTTTGATTCATTTTGGATGATTAATTTGTTGACAGCTGAATTTTATTATTATTTTTTTAGCCTGCTGAAAAGTCATTAAGTGTCGTGCGGAATTTGTAAAGAGGTTTGTTCAATTTGACAAACTTACAAATGTAGCGACGAATTTCAACATTTCGCTGAAATTCAACATCTGGAAATGCTGGACATTTGGCCTGAAATGCTGAATTTAACCGAAACGACGAATTTAGGTGCAGCGCAAATGTTCTATAAGAAGTAAATCGCAAGCCTCACAGTAGACGGACTAAAATTCGCTTTTGTGACGTGGTTCGTTCTGTAAAAAAGTCCAAGTGGGGCAATATTCAATATAAAATTACGCCAACTGGAACTTTTGTATGAGAAAATCAGAGAACAGAGATTCAAACATTGATTTTTGCACGCAAAACGGGCTTACAAATTCCAGATATTCCAAACTTATTATTTTTCGAATCACAAATAAAGCATTTACCGATCAAACAGGCTTTAAAATTGCAAGTCTATCTTCTGACACCAGCGTAAGTCCCTTGTTCGAACCTCAACTGTGATGTATATTCATGAGAAGATTATTGTCAACTTTAAGGGATTCTAACGTATCTACCGGTCCACATTTCATTAAATTAGGGTGGTTGTGATTTATTTCCTGGAATCCTTGGATTTACCGAAAAAAACGTTGTAATCATTTTTTACAACAATCCCCTCACGAAATACAACCAAATACATTTCAAGACTGATATTGATTACGTTTTTCATTTGAAAAAAATACACGTAAACTGTCATTAGCCTTGTAATGTAATTTAATCCCTTATCCCACTGTGCCATCGATTTTGACGAGACACACATTTTATCTGACTTGATGGTCAATTTTCATGTCACTGTCGGAATTCGGAAAATCACTTTGTAGCAAAAATTATTCCATAAAAAATAAAGAGAAAAAAAATACATTTCGAAATCCAATCAAGTGGAAACACTGAAAATCTGATTAATATCACAATTCTGGGATAATTCTGTTTCTCAGTACGTTGCTCCCTTGTTAATAATGACAAGCATTTCAATGAGACCCATTAAATGAGAATTTAAACGGCACGAATGAATGCAGATGGATCGATCGATGGATGATTTTTTGCCAAAGCGAGGGCCAATTGCGGTGTGCAGTGGCGATGATTTCATTTCCTTTAGGGGAAATAACAAATTTCACGGGATCCCTTCGCCTCTGGGTGCATTAATTTATGTCTTTTGTCAGTCAGTCAGTCATATTTTCGTACAGAAAAATAAAGATTATAAAGAAAAAGTGACACTTTCGGGGTACGTGATGTGTTTGAGTGTGGTTTCGAAATGCGGGTTCTCCGCAGTGTTTTCGATTTTCGACCTTCTCGAGACAATTTTGAGTGATGGCCGAGTTATGATGGTGCAGTCGCCTCCCTGTTTATACAATGTGATTTAGCTGTGATTTTCAGAACCATGACTAATCCTTGCGCTTGCATTTCCGGTGTAGATTTTAAGTGGTCAATGAAAACTCTACCCGAGGGGTTATTTATGGTAATGCGGACTTACGTGCTAATGGATGGCGATGGTGGTGGTGATGTTTTCAAGTGGATATAGTTGCGTGTGAGGCAGTGTACATTAGGTTAAAATGGAATATAGTGCTATGGAAAATGGTTTAATAGTCATTTGGGGAAAACGAAACATAATACGGAACATTAAACGGCACAGAAATGACGGCAGATTTGCTTATACTCGAGGGCATACACGAAGATTGTGATTCACGTTAATGGGGTGTAAGTCCATCAGTATATTGGGTTTTACAGAATTTACATTCCACTATGATCGCTACAGAGCATCTGAGAGGTGACCAATTGTAGACAGTTTACATTTAGGTACTTACAGCACCAGGAAATAAAATACAACAACCTGAAACTAACCTCAAGTCACCTTTACTAAATCACTTTAAGTTTCTTCTTACAATTAATTCCAGCAGTGCACAGAAATGAATAAAGAACCGACCTTAAACTGACTAAAAAAAAATGATAGCTCTATGTATTGACTTTGGTTGGTATTGCTATCATTATAACGAAAGTGTTTTTTTTTTTTAACTATTCTTCTCTCAAACAATTTATTTCATGTTGTTTACATTCCTAAAAATCAATTTTCAGCATAAATCCAAAATTAACCAAATCATACCATCCGACACACAGCCCACTTTAATAATAAAATAAATGATTGATGATCATTAAATTCATTTTCACAATGAAAAAAATACATAAAATCAATTTTAATTGGAAACCTCTTTAAATCGATGTGCCAAGCGAATGGCTGCACGCAAAAAATAAATAAATTCCACGATAAATGCGGATAAACTGTGCAAAAGCGGAAAAGTATTTTGAGCAAAAAAAAACTAAAATCACCCACCAGACTAAATTCATTTTCATAAATTAAACGCATCACGAATAAATCAATCTTGTGTACGGTTAAAGCAGAAAATAAATAAACAGTATATAGAAGAAAAATACCGGTTCATAGGAATTGTGTGCTTGAATTTGAGGAAGTAAAACTCTATATATCTACCCCTGAGTGAATTTTTTATATAGTGATTCACTGTTAATTGTGTCTTTTGGAAATTACTTATCACATACATTGATGATTCTACAAGTACGCAAAAGAGAAAACAAAAATCCAGCGCATGGAACTTGTTAGTAGATTCTTTGAATTCAATTTAATTTTGACTGAATTTTTTACGCTCAAAATTGCTACAGATATTTTTAAGAAAAATGCGAAAAAAGTTACTAACTAAAATCAGACATTTTTCCAAGAAAACGATGTTTTTCTCTTTTTGCTCTCCTTTATCAATTCGTGTGAAATTTTTAGTGCTTCCAATTTCCAAGAAACTGTGCTGCAGCAAATATTGCGATAGTGTGTTCTGTTTGTAGGGAATCGTTTTTCATTTGGAAAATCTACATCGAATCGGATGGAGATGGGTTGAATCTTTTGTTTTGGGATAGGCGAATGTGTTTTAATTTTGGAATGAAAATTTGCTTCTTCAAATATGCTCTAAATAGGACACCTTTAAGTCGTAATCAGCGTTTCATGCAATAAAGAGCCAATGAAGAAAATACATCACCCTTCGAAAACTATTCTATCCACTACAAGAAAACACATAAAACGTATTTCATAACGATTTAAGTGCACAACCTCCTTCCTTTCACTAAAGGCCTGTGAAGGGAACAATCTTTATGATTGACAATGATTACTCACCTTGCCGTGGTGTGGAGGCTTAAGTAGAGCAACTTATGGTAGGTCGGCTTTGATGGCATCGCCATCTGCCATACAACCTGCCAGCTCTACGAACTAAGTGGTAATCAATACCGTCCCAACCCAACCCATCCCTCCTTTTCATCCCTTCACTCCCCCTGGGCTGGATCAATGACGCCATACGTACCGTGTCGAGGATCAGCCAGGCCGTGGGCCCAGGTCTCAATAAAAATAGCACTGGTCGATTACGGTGTATCCAGATACCGGGCGCCCTCTGGATTAAGTAGCCTTATCAGCATAATGCGGGGCTCTGTGCAGATCGAATTTCCTTGCAGCTTTGCGCATATTGCGCATGGGCAACGCCCTGGGTATTGGAGTTTGCGAACAGGGACCCCATCCCCTCTACTTCAAAGGTCTCCATCCCGAGAAAACCTTCTGCCCCACCGCTGAGCAATAAGAGACCGCTCGTAAGAGTAAACCAACCTCGGAAGACTCGCCCCCAAGCTAACAGCTCAACGAGCGTTACAGGGGGTAGGACTGCAGCAGCAGCTGGATCTATCCTCAAAAGGCGCAGGTCCCTTTATGAGGTGTCCAACGCATCGAAAAAGGCTAGGAACTCCAACGTGGGTTCCAAATCCTTTTCTGACGCGGCCAAGGACAACCTGATAGTCGCGGTAGTCGACCTATCGGATGAGGAAGGCAGACTCTCCTACGACAAGTGGGGACTCATAGAGAACAGAGTGATGAACTGTCTCTGTGAGTATATGTCCAATAACCAGCAGCCCATCATCTTTAAGGACGCTGGTTGGCATCAGGGATTCGTCAAACTGATCGCCTGCAACGATCAACGCTCGGTCGACTTCATCCGGGCAGCCATCGGTAGCCTCGGTGAGGTTTGGCCAGGGGCCAAGCTCGAGGTGGTGGATAGGAACTCCATCCCCCACCGACCAAGAGCTAGGGTTTGGGTTCCACTCGAACCACGAGACCCTGCTAAGGTATACTTGCCTTTATGGGCTTCAAAAACCCGGGCCTTCCTGTCAAAGACTGGAAGGTCGTTGAAAACCCCCGCGGTTCCGATGAGGAGCCCAAAAAAACAGGTCGTTCTATGGTCATCTCAATGTCGCCTGAGTCCATCCCGATTCTCAGGGACAGGAACTTCCTGATTAACTTCGGCCTGAAGGAAGAAACCATACAGATGGAAAAAATCGCTTCAAAAACAGCTTTAATTAATTCGTACGTTAATGCGATTACTAAATCAATTAATAACATTCAACCCGCGGGAGTTCGTACAGTAGACAAAAAATTCTTCAGAAGTATTTTCGTTTCTCGCTCACTCAATAATCGAACATATGCCGTGATACTTCTAATCATTTTTAGTGCCCAGAGCCACTAATTCCGTAACTTTCAGACGATTATCGTCGAAACGACAGACCTCCAAAACTAGCAATGAAGTGCAAAAATTACGAGTATGAGTATGAGGTAATAGTTAAACAAATTAGAGCAGAACATAACTTACTACAGAAATCTAAATGTCAAAATTTCAATTTCGTTATACGGAATCTGCCTCCAGGCTAAATTTTTCGAAATCACAATGGCGAAATTTTCCATACAAAATTGTATATTGTGAGTGACCTACGAAATATGTAGTGTGAAGGTTAAAGATGTTTAGTAAGGCCCACTATGCTGAGTCACTGGCCCTGTGCCTCTCTATAGGTATAGAGACATTGGTGCTCTGAACAAGACTCACTCTAACATTGCTAGAGGGTTTCTGAGTTTCATCTCGATTATACTACGTGTTGAAGTGAACATTTTTTCTTCCTTTCAAAGTTCTCCTAGTTTCAAAAAGTCAAACAAAGGCACGAATATCGTTGCTGACGTACTTGACTAAGCTCTGATAGCGTCTTGAGGGACAAATGTCCCTGCAAACAGGAACGCTCAACAAAGATAAAAGAAAAACTCAAGAATTGAGGGAGATTTATCCCTTTTTGAGTGGTTTTCTGCGTATTTGAATATGTCCAAGGGATAAAGGTACATTTTAGCTATTAAAGGGATTTTTTTTTAATATAGTTACAAGTTTCATATACCTACATTATAACAATTTCAAATACTAGTGAAGCGAACCATTAAGTTAAGACAATACTTGTAAAATAATATGTACAGAGATGGGGTTGAATTCAAGTTCCTGTTTTGTTAATTTTTGTTAATAACGATTGATTGGCTTTTTTTTTGTCATTGAATGTTATTTTTGTTTGAAAGGCGTTTCTTTTGTTTCTTAGTTTTTTTTTTAGGGTGGACGGTATGTGTATTCTAACAAAAAGGGATAAATTCCCTCGAAAAGGGATTTTTCAACGGTCAATCTAGGATATTTCAACATAACCTTCTGACAACACTGCCCAACCATGTTTCATAAACGAAAACCCTTCCCAAAAAGCAAATATTTCAATCAGCCCCTTTACTACTCACCAAAAACACACAACCATATGACATCAAATGAAAATATGTAGTAATCCAATTCCACAAGTGATCTGTGCGCACACAACAAGTATCGCTTACGTATACTGCGATTCAATTTTTGATAATCAATTATATTTGCCAAAATTTCACTTCTTTAATTATTCACAAATTATTTAGCAATTTTTCTGTAAAAAAATAAAACAAAACACTCGAATCTATTAGAAACCACGTATATAACTTCACTTTTTCTCTGCAAGAGAATTTTATATACGAGTATATGTATCACTTTTTTTTGTGGGAAACATTTTCTTCTTATCACATTCACCGCGACCGAAAACAAATTAAATATTTAACTAATTCACCGTGTCGACCACTACTACAAACATCGCACACATAATTGAAATTTCGTGAAACGACGACTTTTTCTACAAATCGCACTCTCTATTTCCTACTCTCTCTTCTTTTTATCTAATTTCCTTTCTTCAGTCGGTATCGGTATTGGTATGTTTTACTTTCTTGCTTTGTTTCTCTTGAATAAAACAAATATTAATACACAATATATTAACCACTGATATCAACAAGTTAGTGTTGTACATTTGACTGACAACGACGACAACGGCGACGCCCGGAAATGCGGTACACATCGCACATCGAAGTGCCACAACAGCGACTAGGTACTTTCCAGTTCCAATCAATTGTTGTTGAAACAATTGAATTAAACAAAAATACATACAAAATGCACAATACAACACCGAGAGATGGGGTACCCTCTGCGCTACTGCAATCAAGTAAATCAATTTAACAAAGATACACAAAAGCCAGTGAAGAACATGCCATCCACTTGGGACGTGTATCTTTTGAATGGATTTTCACTGTGTATCTGTTGGATGGAAAAAACGAAAAAAATTACTCGCTTGAAGGTTAACCATTTTTATACAATGATAATGGCAAGTGCGAAGAAAAAATGAACCGACAAAAAAAAAAAAAAATCCATGAAGATGGCGAAAAAGAATGACTTCATCCATTTATAAGAAATACTCGTGTATGATATTGCAATATATTTTTTTCACATATCTACTGGAATGAAATTGACATTTTCTCCATTGGATCCATGGGCGAGGGAGGCAGACTCACAGCGAGATACGTGCTGATGACAAAACACCAACGATGACTAATAAAAATCCATCGAATTGTGAATAGTTAAATACATGCAGCTCTATAGTCTGTAGCTATCGATTTGAATTTCTTTCTTCTTCTTTTTTTTTGTTTTGCACTGTCTAAAAGTCACCACCGAATTAGACGAGAATATAACGTGACTTTTGCCGGATATATGTGAATGGAACTTCGTTTTTCATTGTTGTTGTTGTGGACTTTCTGTTGGTGCGATGATAGTTCGCAATTAGGTATGTGGCACTTTCAGCGGATATAATTCGCATGTATGCGGGCAGATTTATTTGGATGAAACCGCGGAGAACCCAAACAGCTGGTAAGGGCAATTTTCATATATCCAGATATAGTACACCCTGATGGGAAAACTACAGCCAAGGCAAAACCCAAACGGCAGAAACGTAATCGATCGCCGGGCACTAAGATATGCAGCATTCAGCTGGCACAGCAACTTAAAAAAAAAAAAAAAAAACGAAAAAAAAACATGACGACACTCGTGTGCCGAGGGTATTAGGGCTTAGGGGTGCGTTACCGTCTGCGAACAACAAGGGTGCAGCACACAAATAGAAATTAAATTACCACCCCCACGAAAATACGAAAATTTAAGTCGACGACACTCGGTAGGTATACCCTGACAAGCCGGTAAAAAGTGAAAATGAAATCGCGACGACGACGACGACAACGTTGAATGCACTACACGATAAAAAAAAAAATAAAATAATAATAAAAAAAACACAAGGAAATCCATATAGTATCGCAAAAGGAAGTCGCTGCCGCAGAGAGAAAGAAAGAGACTCTCTCTTTCACTCAGCTGATTTGGCTTTCTTTTTTAACTGATAGATAGCTGTACTCGCAGCCGAACTCGTATGTATACACAACTAACCGATAGATATAGATATAACTGTAAAAATTGGTAAAAAATAACACAGCTCGCAGTGATTCTACACAACAGACGACCCCACCGCAGCTGATCTAAAAGTAGACTGAAACTGAACGGTTTATACACCGAGCAGACACCGACACTGATGCCGCTGCTAAGCTGACTTGTATGCTGGTTGAGGTTGTTTGCTGAGCGAGGGCGGTGGCATGCGAGTGAGCTAAAATGTCTATCTAACAGCTACCACCAGCCTCGGAGAGAGAAAATATCTGCGAACAACGACTGTGGACTGTATCCGAGCTCCGAGGGTGTATTTGTTGGATAGGAAATGAATTGTGATTGCGATGCGACTGCGAGTACATATTGTTATCGTTTTTGGCTTTTTGTATTTGGAAGACGTCCAACAAAAACCCCTTTTGTTAGACCCACGAACAGGGCTCTCGTGTCTCTAAGCACCAAGCTGCAAAAGCAGAACGACGCACACACAGACAGTTGGAACTTGGAAATTGGAAGAATGCGGTGGAGCTCGAGAGCAGAATCTGGCTATAGTCAGAGTCGAAGTGTACACTCTTTTGATGTGTTTCTCTTTGGGATTCTCTTCTGTGTCCGCCCGCCCCCTCACCGCGCCCCTTTCTGCACAAAATCTATGATAAACAAAATGTTCAACTAGGTAGGCAGAGTAGACTTTCCTACACATCACTTTGGACTTGACTACCCTACCATAGCGTGTATTGGTGCAAAGAGCGGCACACGACAATCACATCCCATAAACACACATTGACACCGTCAAGCCGCAGTTGCCATTCCCATTTGCCACCCCATCTTCCCCAAAGCGTGTACCCTGTACCCATTTCCTGTGTGTAGTTTATTCCAGAGGGTTGATTGCTTTTATTTTTATTATTAATAAAAATTTATTTATATATAAATTAATCGTTTCTGTATGGAGAGCGAGAGAGAAAGAGCAAATAACAGCCGCACCACGAGTCTGGTAGGTTCACAGAAGATGCGCAGCACACAACACACATAATTAGAAATTTTATCAATCGGAGGGAGGAATTCTGTTGTTTTTTATTTATTTTTATTTATAGCTACCGACATATTTATCGCAGATGTTTTGCCGTTTCATAGACGAAGAACAGCTTGAGAGAAAGTGGGACGCATAGCGCCGATAATGGAGAATTGTTTATAACAAAAAAAAAACTCGATACGTTAGAAGTTAATAAGGAATTTGATGGTTCAATTCTAGAGTCATATCAAGAATAATGGAATTCGCTAAAATGGTCTTCAGTCGAGATCTGCGAAAAAGGTCGTAGACAGTGAGTCGCTTCGTCCATATGGAAACGATGCGATGACGAGATGATGGTGCGAGGAAAAGCAGAAGCATCGAATGTGTGTAATGTGTATTTGGTTTTGGGGGGTAATCATTGCGGAGTTGGCAAATTGTATCTCTGGGGTGGTGGTTATGGTTTTGAATGGTCCGTATGCAGCGAGGAATTTCAATGAACCAGATGCGAAGAAAAAGGGTGCAGCTCATATTGGCGAATGCGCTTTCTTGCGACCGTATGACGGTAAGACGTGTACACTTGTACAGTGTACAATGTACATACGACTTCAATTGGTTTTTAAGACAAATTTTCCATTTGCTGCATGATGTCCCGTGCAACATATGTCAGTGAATTTATCGCGAGATGATGTTGAGAATATATCGCAAATGGGTTTCTTTCACTTTAATTCTACTGACGTTTATTGAATTGTCAAAAAGGAGTCGAAGGAAACGATTTTTTCTTGAAATAAAATTCCACTCATGTCATGTCTAGTTACGAATGCCTGTTTGACAAAAAGATATCGTGTAACATCGACGTAGTTAGCACCCGGTGAAACAAACCTACCCACATGATACATCAAAATCGTATCAAATTACGATTTCTGTGTGAAACAGCTGTCATTGGAGGTTGACATTTCGACTAAATTTGCTAAACCTCTGCACGAACGCCTGACAAAAATCCAGGAGAAAAACTTGGAAGAGACAGCTTCTTACTGATGATGTTTGGATAAAATTGTAGGTCCCCTCAGTTGATTTTACCTCAAATTCTAATTTTGTTTTATTATTAAAAAAAAAAAAAAAAAACTGGCACCCAACGCCGGGTCCTGTAGGGCAAATGCTGACGACTGACGTTTATTGAATTGTCAAAAAGGAGTCGAAAGAAACGATTTTTTCTTGGAATAAAATTCCAATCATGTCATGTCTAGTTACGAATGCCTGTTTGACAAAAAGATATCGTGTAACATCGACGTAGTTAGCACCCGGTGAAACATACCTACCCACATGATACATCAAAATCGTATCAAATTACGATTTCTGTGTGAAACAGCTGTCATTGCAGATTGACATTTCGACTAAATTTGCTAGACCTCTGGACGAACGCCTGACAAAAATCCAGGAGAAAAACTTGGAAGAGACAGCTTCTTACTGATGATGTTTGGATAAAATTGTAGGTCCCCCTCAGTTGATTTTACCTCAAATTCTAATTTTGTTTTATTATTAAAAAAAAAAAAAAAAAAAAAACTGGCGCCCAACGCCGGGTCCTGTAGGGCAAATGCTGACGACTGACGTTTATTGAATTGTCAAAAAGTAGTCGAACGAAATAATTTTTTTCTTGGAATAAAATTCCAATCATGTCTTGTCCAGTTACGAATGTCTGCTTGACAAACAGATATCGTGTAATAGCGATGAAGTTAACACTCGAGAAAACAGATATGAAAATCGTATCAAATTACGATTTCTGTGTGAAACAGCTGTCATTGGAGGTTGACATTTCGACTAAATTTGCTAAACCTCCCGACGAACGCCTCTTAAAAATCCAAGCGAAAAACCTGGAAGAGACAGCTTCTTACTGATAATGTTTGTATCAAATTCTAGGTCCTATTTAGTTCATTTTACCTCTCACTCTAATTTTGTTTTATTATAAAAAAAAACTGGCGCCCAACGATGGGTCATGTAGGGGAAAGGGGGACAAACAGTACTGTTCAGTTTTATAAATTAATTCTTTTTTAAGCATCCCCAAGAATTCACCAGACTTTTTTGCAAACCTCGGCTAAATCATTGAGCTTCATCGCAGTTAAGGATAAAACTAGTTGATGGATAGGGTGAGCTAAAAATGAAAATACTAAACAACCCCAGAAGTCATTTTGAATGGGACGAAATGCATTACAATTTTGTTTGTAACGATTAATATGCGTTGTCTGGGAAAGATATACATTGGATGGACGAACCATTCTAAGGCAGACATTACGGACGATTAAAATACACCTCTTTTAGCAAAAGTTAAAGCGCTAAATTCCTTGCGGCCCTTGCATTAAGGATGTAATTTTTTAAGTGTTAGTTTTCTGAAGTAAAGTCCCTCATAATATGATCTAAGCTGGCATGCCCTCTCGATCAAACTAAGATTTCGCGTTATGAATAGTTCTGATTAAATACGATTTAAACTAGTTTTGTCCGATTAGCTCCTCTCTCCTCTTTTTTTTTTATGTATTCAGTATGCTACTATCCACAAAATGGTTAAAAAAACAGATGTTTTATGACCCTAGGTTGCTGCATGAATTATCCATACAGATGATACCATTTCTACATTCAACAGGATTGAAAGGCAACTCCGAAATCCTCTGTAGTGACATAAAGTTTTGACTTAGGAAATTATTCAGCAGAAAAACAAGTTTCTTTGCGAACTAACGTTCTCCGGAAGATGGCGCCAAACGTACGAAGTCGCTAAACTCAATTGCAATTTAGTGACTGATTTTAATGAAATGAAACAAATTTATTTTAAGCCAAGATGCTAAATCAGTTCAAAGTTTACGTGCATGCCCACATGTGGCTGCCTTCAAGTGGGTCAAACAAATGAGGAGCTACAAGGTTATGTCTTTAGACCGCCACTCTTTTCCTAGAGTTGTAAGTGCGATTTTCTTGTAGTTTGACAAGCAGAAAGGACTGTCTCAATATTTTATCGAATATTCCTTATATCTTATGTGATCGATTTATTAAACTCAACGCCAAATTGTTTTCATGTTTATATAAGCGATTCAATCAAACGCAGAGTTGGTCTCTACACCCTTATCGATACTTCAAACAGCTACGAACTCAGACTTTTGTTATTTCGGTGTCCTTCCAATCTCATTCCCTATCTAAAGATAAACAATTTTATTTTCCAGCTATATCCGAAATGATTTCTCTAGAAAAACAGCTGGATATCTTTGTCGTCAGATTATTCAGCACTAGCGACCACCATATCTTCTGTCTTTTCGTCCGAAAACAAATATAAGACCCCAATGCAAGGCAAAAACAACACCGTCTTCATCTGGAAATGTGTGCTCCTACGAATTCCCACTGATAGCAGCGGCGATGAATCACAATCCGATGATGGTGTTAGTCAGCTCAATCGAGATGCAGATAATCGGTTTGCCACAAACAACAGTCTGTCATTATCATCTTGAATACCCATTCGAAGGCTTAATACAACTGCCTCCGCCAGCGCAAGTCCAGCAGTGTTTCATTTTAGTTTTCTTATATATGGGCGTCACTGCTTATCGCCATCCCAACAAATACCGATCTAAAGTGATTGTAAGGTTCAACAAAACTAGACAGCAGTTCCGAAACTATACGTAGATACTCGGCAGTCGGTTCTACACGCCAAAGCAAATTGTTTGATGTGAATGTCATTATCACAAATTGCCCGAAGAAATTGCTTTAGCACGGGTGGAATAGAATTTTATTTTAGAGTCACCCTGCCCAGGGTATGCGTGTGACTGGGTTGCTGATTAATGGTTGCCGCTCTTTGTTTTCAACTCGAATATATGGAGATTTTATTTTTGGCATTAATTTTTTTTTTTTTTTATCAGAAGGCCTTTTTAATTTCCGGAAGAGGCAGTTGATAGTAGGTACTTTTTGGTCACTCGATAGAAAGAAAACTGTTTTCACCGAGTGACATCCCTTTGACTTTGGACAGACTTCATGTTACCGATTAAAATAATATATGGCATATGTAAAGTTTGCTTTAAGGCCCAACTCAGACATGAAAGAGGATAAGCTATAATAATGAACCCAACTTTCCGTTACAAATTTAAGAGTTGGGAATTGTTTGCCTAAATACAGAGTTTATATTCACCTTGAAGCGAATATTTGGAATTACATGCGAGTTTCGCATTGCATTTTGCTGCCTCTAGAACCATAATTATGTGTTGTACAGCTTGGCAAATGCAATCCCTTTTGGACCGCTTTTTGACCCCCCTTTGAAGGGGCTGCACTTAGAAAATAGTTTCCGTCATTAAATAAATAAATAATCTATATGTATAACACAAAGTTGCATCGGTAAGACCGCCGATAACTCGAGAACGGATCGTCCGATTTAAGCTATCTTTACCTTGATATATTTGTCTACGCCTAAGGAAGGCTCACAGGATAAGAAAATTGGAAAAATTTAAAAGGAAATTTGAAAATTCGTAAAAATTATTTTTTAATATATTTTGGGATTTCTTTTTTTAATTGCTATCGCAATATACAGTGAGATCGTAATTATGAAAAATTCTACATCAATTTAATTATGTAGTAGATTTGCTTTACGGAAACAATTTTCTTTAGCACGGGCAAAGCCGGGCGGGACAGCTAGTTATTTATAAATGTAAAAATACATATTTTGAACACCTCAAGATTGAATAAAAATTGTGTTCAAATTTTAAACGCTTATACAGTCACCTTAGAATGTTGGTTAAGTCGTAGGGAAATTCCCATTTCGTGGGTTTTTTTTTTTTTTTCAATGCTTAAAAAAATATTGCTTAGAAACGGAATTAAGTAGTTCTGGGGTGGTCGAATTGCAGCATCCGTGAGCGAGCAATACGTCACTCAATTTTGTGGATTTTACAAGCAAAACAAGTCACTGTATCTCCCCACAAAATGTTTTTTGTTTTAAATTTCTCCTTTTACATAAATAAATATATTCAATTTTCATCTTAGTAGGGATTCATATAGGAATAAATTAATTCTGTTGTTGGGCTTTGGTGGTCGTTTTAAGGTATATTTTTGTATTAAGTAATTATAATCTAGCGAGAACAGTAGTCAAATGAGTACATCATTTGATTGAAAATAAAATAACCCATTTGAAGGTTTTGCGTTTTGGGATCCAATGTCTTACAGTCTTGAATGTCCTGTGTCAGATAATTATGGGATTTTAACAATTTACGGATAGAAAACAGAAACATCTGAAGTTTTCGTATAAAACTTACCAGAAACAGTGTTAAATGTTGTAAATAAAAATGTTACAAGCTTACCTGCAAATATAAAGAAAATAATTGTTTTTAAAAATATGTTAGAATTAAATGTAAATATTTAAAATACTTAAAGAAACTTTTACTCATAAATAAATTAAAATAAATTAAGGCCATAAATCAATATTTTCTCGTCTAGCTAAGGGATAGAAATATATTTTTAGGTACAACCTAGGACTTCTTATACAAGGTGAAGAGACTGAAAAACTTTACTAACTGTTTAACGCACACTGACTGATTTATTTACCTATCCAACGGTTTTTTGTTTTTGTTTTGAAGTGCAGAAGAAGACTTTTTTACTCGAAGATTTCTGCAGAAAAAGAAATATGGCAGTAGTTTCGTAAAAAAACATCTTTTTCAAAATAGCCCCCCTCAAAAGGGGTCAAACTGTGATACACAAGCGAAACAACATTTATTTGGAAATGTTAACGGAATTATTATAACCTGAACCGTAGATAACGTCTGTGTTTGGATCACCAAAGTACGTAATTGCTTGTTATTAAAAACAATAAGACTTTTAAACGTCCAAAAACTTTTAAGGTACCCTCTGTTGAATTCGGGTGTAATTTGTTATCTTTGAGCACTTTTAGTACTGCTTTTTTGATTGCTAGCTACATAAGTACCTTGACTTTTCACACTAAGTTGGTTTATATATTAAAAGAGGTTTATTTCTAGGAGCAAAGCGGACATTCAAAAATACCGAAACCACTCTAAAATTTAAGAAAAAAAAAAAAGGTAAAGCTTAGGTACAGCTACGGTGTTTAAAGCTCACGCTTTCTAAAATTACAGAAAGGTGTCCTAAAAAGGGAAAATCTGAGCATCCGAGCTGCATTTTGGAAATACCGAGACCCGTCTCTTACCTACCATTTGTATTGTAATTTTAAAAACAAGTTTCAGGCAGGTCCGAGCAACAACAAATTTTAAGACCCCCTTAGGGGCTACTACCTCTCAAATGGACTATTGGTCTAATATCAAAATTTTCTGCAATATGTGCCCAAATATTTAATAAATTATAGCTTTTTAGAAAATTACATAACAGACGAGCTATGGAAAAAAGTTCCCTTAAAAAAAGGGGTAGAGGGGTCAATTAAAAAAAAAAATCTTTACGAAGGTGCAACACTTAAAAAACACAGCTCACTGATCGCAAGTTTCAAAATTGTAAAAATGGGCCCGGAAGTCATATACAAAAACTGCGGGTCTATATTCAATGGACTACAGACTAACAGTTTCACGACTCTACGTTCGACGGCAGCTATTGGGTTTTGCTTTAACTTAATCAGTCTGTCCTCAATTAACTTCTTAAAGGGGGTTTCATTAAGGACCTGACAACTTCATTTCAACAAAACATTTATGAATGGAATTCGATTTCGATTTCGACTCGGCCGTACATTTCGACCACGGCTGCTATTTCTTGTTCAATAATTGGCTCTGAGCTCCTCTAACATCGCCGGATTGTTGACGTAGACCAACGATTTAATGTAGCCCCATAACAAAAAAGTCTAAAGGCGTTAAATCACACGATCTCGGCGGCCAATCGACGGGTACGTTTTTCGAGATGTCTCTGTAGCGAATTGACGGTCATTTTCATCGACGAAAAGAAACGGCACAATGACGCGACCGGCATGAAAACCGCACCAAACAGTGACTTCTGCGGATGAGGTGCTCTTTCATGATGTACGTGAGGGTTCTCATTTGTCCAGTTTCGAATATTTTGCTTATTGACGAAGACCTATTTAACCACAAATGCGCTTCGTCACATAAGATTTTAAGTGGAGCTATGAGTATCTAGTATCAGCAAACAGCCCTTAAAGTTGCGACTAGCGACTCGGAATTTCGGTAGTAAATTTTTAAGTTTTTTAAATGACGATAATGTTGATTTTACTGAATATTTTGACATTGACAGTTCGGTAATCCGTTTAAAGGTGCGTTCACAATGAAAGTTTGAAGTTGTCAAGTCGCCAGAAAACTCATTGGATTCATTATTGATTCAGGTGGTTCAAAGGGGAGAAGAGGAATTCAACCACTTAATTTTTAAATCGAAGAACCCTTAGGTTCAAAGTCTAAACAAAGTCGCCGACCAACTACTTATCATCATTTTTGTGCAAGGTGATTAGGTATTTCAACTGATCTACATACAGGGTGGTGTTACTTTGACTTTCGTCTTAATTGCTTTTTTTTTTTTTTATATATAAAAACGTAGTAGGCATACTAACTTAGTAATCAACTCCGCAGATTCCATATACTTCTACCAAAACAAAGGTCAAAGCATTATCCAAAAAGGTAACCAGAGAAACAATATATAGGTATTTTCATTAAAACTTTACTTTATTTATCATCCATCTCCCAAAGTGCGCGACCACCCCATAAACATTAAGTACACCGACATTGTCGGATTGTGATACGTGCAATTTTCCACGCACACCGTACATGTGCGCGACCTAATTTTGTTCATTTTTCGAAAACCTAAATTGAACCCCTCCGACAACACAACACAACTACCTATATGCGAGAGAGTTGTAGTTTATGCCTCCGCGCTCCGCTTCGAATGTCATCTAATTTAGAAGACAACTACTACCGTATGTTGTTTAAAAGGAAAAAAATTACCAGTTGATTACTAATTGTGTCGACATTTTACTGTCAACATGGAACGTTTACATTTAGGTAGTCGTGCTACATTTCAAAGGGCAAGAGAAAAAAGAAATAATAATAAAGAACCGAAAACAATAAGTTTTACTACCATCCCCCGATAAACATATGGATGGGCACACACAACAACAAGAGTAATGGCGGGTTCCCGGCACACTAGTTGCTAACCCAAAATAATCATCATTCACGATAGACATGCATAAACATTATAAGTATATACCGTTTGTCTGCACACCCCCATGTGCTGTCCTATTACACCGTTAAAACAACACACATATCCGCTCAGAAAAAGGAAGAAAATAATCATAAAACTGATGAAACAAAGGATGAAACGTGCCACTCGACGGTGGAAATGGAAAGCTATTTCGTAGTGGAAATGGGAAATTTCGTGAATGCTTACAATTTGGTCACAATATGGTGGACATTACGCTCATTAATTGTTGGTCGCCATTGTTGTGGATGACAACTCAACTCATTTGGTTCGTTTATCTTTTGAAATTGATAAAGAGGGCGAGGGAGACAACCGACCGACGACGTGCTGACAAAGGGTGATGGGTGGACGAGTGTTACAACCCCACCCCTCCCTCCCTCCCTCCCTCCCTCCCTCTCGGAACTGTCACCGCATTGTTACAGAAATTGAATATCCGCTCGCCGACGGTGTACAGCTACAGCATATGATCAACACCATCCACCACCACCAGGCACCAGCTGCCATCAGCATCAGCACGTGATAGCGCGTTTATGAGCAATGTCCGATGGAAACGCCTCCGGTTTCGGATAGATTCTATTCCACTCTTGGAAAGCAGTTCCGTTTTTCTTCGCCTCGTTTCGTTGTCGCTGCAGCCATTATCCGTTTTCTTTCCCTTTGTTTGCGATTTTTCTTTTCTTTTCCTTTGTAGTCTACACCCACTTCCATATCCATCCATATTGACACATCTCTTGGTGATAGGTGCTTTTATCGGGTGCTGTTCCTACACGGATATGCGAGATGGTTGCCAGTGTCAGTGGCAGTGTGCGTACATATATACAGCTACTTCATTGGCCCGGAAGTGTTTTGACTAGTAGCCTGATATCGAGTTAGATACGAGCTGTATATTATACGGTGGCACACCATCAATCTCGCACCCGAGATGTCATTTCAACTGAAAGGAGGTGCGAGTGGCGGGCGGAGCGTTTTTATCTACCCTTTGGAGTCAACCTAACTGAATTACGCCGCCAGCAGCAGGGGTGTGTGTTTATACAGCTTTTTTGCGATAATATGCGATTATATTTCCGTGGGATGTAAATGCGTACATGATACCCACCAGAGTTAATGTGGAAGAAAAATAAGGCAACATTGACATTTGCTAAACCAATTTGTGTCGAACATACGGCGAGGAAATTTCATCATTTTATTGAATTTGTATCTTTGTCATTCATTAGAGGGACCTTTCACACAGTGTTTATGGTGAAAGCTTGTCCTGTGGTGCTGCCATTATCTAGTTATAGTGTGTTGGGTAAATGTGTTGGCGAAACTTTTGCGAGAGGATGTGGCGTATTAGTTTTATATGCAACAACAATGACCGGGGAACATTAGGGCGGTAACGTTGTTCCCGGCCGTTGGGAATTGTTTGAAAGACGCTTTTAACAGCTGGAGACCAAAATTTGTGTTTTTGGAAAACATGGGACAATTTGTTCTTCGGCCTTCACAGACTACACTGCCGTTCGCACTTTGAGATATATTTATAAGATATAGTACAGTCGCCTTTGTTAAATCTGCTGTCTACAGTGAACGACGACAGATTCCGCACACAAAGTCTCAAATAACGTGAATACGAAAGCGAGTTTAAATTTCTTTTTACAATGAGTCCTAGTTTCTTTGGCAACTTCTACGCGACTAGCCTATTGCAAGTTCGATAGGCATTTCCTTCTTTAGGAGTTTGCGCACACTCTATTTCAAATGACAGATTCGACATAAAAAAAATGTTTGAATACGATCCAGGAAGGCAATAAGCGGAGACACCAGAGTAAATAATAGTATTCCGAATTCCATCGTCAGAGCTGCGCTATGAGATTGCGCACACCCACATACAACTGTACAACAGAATACACAATCGGAGCTCCAATTATTGTTCATTAGTATGACCAAGATTCTTCCCTGTAAATGGACGATCACCGTATTCCAAATTCAATTACTTATTCCTGCTTCAGAAGTTTTGCGCACACTCTATTTTGGGAGCTATAAAAACGACCGTAATTTTGTTAAATACGATCAGGTTTCATGGCCAAAAAGGCTTTCACATTCACAGCAGTAAATCATCGAGGAATTCGAATTCGATCGATTTTTGAGATTGCGCACACTCCATTTCAAATGCTGTATATTTAAAAACTTTAGCTCAGATTCCTATTCGTTGAACCTCCCTGCGTAAAACAAAATTTATTCCATGTAAGTGAGTTGGACTATTAAGCGAGGGGTCCGAGGTTCGAATACCGCAAAAATCCAAATTCCAACTTAGGGTTATTTTCCACTACTACAACTCTTGCCAACGTCTGACAAACATCCGAGAGTATAACTGTCTTGAAAGAGCTTCTCGAGCTGAAATCGACATTAAGTTGTAGATCCCACCCATTCGTTTCAAAAATGAAAAACTCACACAAAACGAATGGTTGCGAGAAGATAGGCCTAGGCTCCCTACGGACCTGTTGCGCCAACTTTCTATTTATACAAGTGGGCGATGATCGTTTTTGAAATTTGATTACCTATATACATATCTGTCTTAGGAGATGTGCGCAAACTCAAATTAAGTTATTACAAAGACGAACTGTAACCTAAGACTTTTTGAACAAGTTTGATTTTAATTGCCTTTAAACTTATTTTGTGTAAATGGATGGTTTTCCAAACTCGATTATTAGGAGTGTGCGCAAACGCAATTTTGGATAATACTTGAACTTTCTGGTCAAGAAGTTTATCACATTTTTACCCTGCAATGGACTTTCTTCGACGGTATTTTTTTTTTTTTAAACAAAGCATATTTTTGGGTTGTGCGTAAGTTGAAATTCTGATAGTAGATATAACAAAGTGAGCTTTAAAAGCGTGCGGAAACATATGAGCCCAATCTCGCTGCTTTCTAGAAATACATAGAGCTGTATGCCACAAAATGAACTAATCACAGCAAGTTCAAAAACATGTGATCAGTCACTGTTTGGAAAACTTGGCGCACAATGGCAAAATTTCTGTTTCCGCACCATAGCTCTAAGAAATTCAATAATTAAAAGACACACATTTTAGAAACGACAACCAAAACCAGACGAATCGTTTCAGCATAAACGCACTCAGAAATCGACTGATGTTTCTTATGTGCGCAACGTGAATGTTATATGAATAGTTAAAATATTAGTGATTCTATGAGCCCAACGTTTTGATAGAAGTAGCACTATTTAAAACTGACATATCTCCATGCGTTCAAGTGTCTACGATTGTGTAGCTAAAATTCCCACTTTCCCACACTAATTAAATCCTCAAATAATGAACCACATACAAAGTTGATTATTTCATATCCAAATCCACCCAGTTAAATGAGCACGACTTTGAAAAGTATAAATGAGGGACGAAATATGCAAACGCACACACTCGGAGGCACGCAATGAAGTTTTTTCCTAAAACGCACATAGATGTGCGATAAGAGAAATTTATACAGCAAAAGCTTCGTTTAGCAATATGTAACCAATTATTTAAAGAACGAATGTGAAAAAACAGTAAATCTTCAAATAACCGCAAATCCATAAGGATATCGCAAATGCAAACATTGGCGAGGCGATTTTGAGATTCCTTCCTGCGAGAATAATTTTTTGTGACAATGACTTTTAATGGGTTAGAAATATGGGGTTATAGGAGTACATTTCGAACATCCAATTCAGCGAGGTATGAATACGTTAAAGAAAATTTTGTTTCCAGTTAAAGCAGCGTCCTTTAAGCTGAAGACTTACCATTGACAAATTATTGCGAGTCAGAGAACCGTAAGAAATGTTGATAAAGATAAAACTAGATTTGATGTGCTCGATTAATTACGTTGAAAGCATACATATCCCGGCCCACAATTTATTACCCTTTGGAACAACGACAGAATCAATAAAAATTATAGAAGACTTTCGCAGGAAAGGAATTGAATATATTTTCCCAAATGGACACAATAAAAATAAAAATATGCTAATTCAAGACATTTTCCAAATGCGTTTCGTAAAGTAGAAAAACAAACACAAGGCAATGGTTGCCTACTTCACGCACCTTTTTTTACCAGATCATAGAGCCTTTGATGTACGGTGGCGCAAAAATGAAAATACTTTCCGATTCCTAGAAGGACATGGTAGGAAACACAAAACTCGGCTCCAACACAACAGGAACCCTAATTGAAATAATCAACATTCATGATGCCATTTGAAATACACTTTTCAGTCCTCCCGCCATAGAGATCCAAAGGCTTAAGGAATTTACCAATAAGTGAAAGGACTACAACACAATATACATCCCTAGAATTTTTGTGTCCCCAATTTATCAGCGAAAAAACGTATATGCAAATTTCCCCCCGCTGCTTCTTCAAAACAAATAAATATTCCAAGCACAGGCACTCCATACTTACGCTTTTAAGGGAATTTTTAAATACCACTTGCATATTTGAAGAACCCCATCGAAAAACGTGCTGCCATATCCCTCTTTGGCGAATATTCCTCATCAGGTTTCCAGAGCACGATAAGACTTAATAAACTCGACAGTACCTGTCCCCAGTAGGGGTATATTTCTGTCTTTATGTGTGTATTGATACACCCCACGCACATAGAACTTTCCACTCACCCGCTTACATTCTTGATTAATCCCAGTTTCATTATTTACTGTAGCAAGCGTAAAGGTGGTAAAGGTCGAACGTCGAAAAGACCATCAACTGGTAAAATTTACCAAATCAAACTTTAAATGGGATTAAAAGGGACACCGCCATCTCCAACCGGGTGCAATTTAAACAAACAAACTGAAAAGGTGGATGGGCATTAGCATGAATTATCTAGAAATAAGTTTACACATGACAGGACGACTGACAGCCAAAAGTTTGGTGTTGATAAATCGCACGCTCTGGTGGTAGGGAGAAAATTAAATCATTATCCTTTGGAGACAAGTGATAGAGGACACAACTAACACTCTTCTGAGTGAAGAGTTTCCAATTGAATTTTCAATTGACCGCAAGGTCCTTTCGAGCAGAGATTTGAAGTATCTAGTCTCTGTTTGCACTCTATTACATGTGAGTCCTTTTTTGGCTGTGAGGAAAACCAAATTTAGCTTCAGATTTGAGAGAAAAATCCCACGTAAGACCTGGAAGCTGGAAGGCAACCGCAAACTATAGGAGAATATGTAATTTCGAAAGTGTGAACTTCCTTTAACATGTTTTAGGGATTTTTTCTTCTTTTTTGTATCCTTAATCCGTCTTACAGAGGACGGAGGAAATGGCAAATTTCTATGACGATAATGACGACACCATTGGATGTACTTTAGCTTTTTTTTTTTTTTTCTGTCAAGCAAATGACATACCAGAGAACCCACAAGGGAGGAACGGAGGAATCGTATTTAAGCTGTAAAGGCATTTTTTCTAGTGTCAGAATTTATTCATCCTTAAAGAGGGAACATGAGAGAGGCTTTTTTTTAAGGAACGAGAATATTTGAGGAAATTAAAAGGCAACAAGATGACGCGATGTGCAGCACTTCTCAGGATTGGAGTAGGGGTTTCTATTTTTTTTCAGGAAGGCAATCTAATGAAAAAGGATTTTAGTCGAGTGTTGTTGAGGAGTTTCCTGGAAGGCGCGCGCATAAAAAAATTGAGGTAAACTTGAGTGTACAAGTTTTTATTAGAATAAAACAAAATTAAATGAAAAAAAATAAGTAGAGGAATCTCCTTGGTAAAGGTCCCTTAATCAACTAGACGAGTCAGGAGACGGAAATTCAAAGACTTTGGAAACTTTTACAAACGCGGGCGAGGTGAAGTCTGGAAATAGTTGATTAAAAGAAAACGCTAAAAGCAAGTGTGATTCGGGTTCAAGGGGAAGTTTGTCTCAAAAAAAAAAAAAAGTATATACATGATGTATGCAGAGTGACGTACTGAAAATATAAAAGCTCGGTTTGACTTGTAAACGAATCACTGCGTTCCCAGTCGGCGCAAAGTCGGTTGGTATATTTGTATAGGGGGAAAGATGTTCAACATCTAAGAGCTTAGTTTGGCCGCACTTTGTTACAGATTCAGATTGAGCAACTTCAACGTGATGAATGATGATCTACTTGGTCATAATTTCAAATGCTCTGCCTATATCCAATTATTTTAATTTTAAAGTGCGGTATTCAGTGTTAAAAAATACTTATATATGAATACAGTTATCGGCTTTTGGGTATAGGTAGTAATTTTTGAGGAATAATTTAAAAAACTGATTGATTCGAATTTTTTGAGAAAAGCTAAGTAGGGAATCGTATTTAGAATACCTTTTTTATCTTTAAAATGCATTTTGATCAAAATCGTTAGAGCGGTTTTTGTAAAATTTGGCAGACGAAACATTACCAAATATTGCAATGTTTAGTTTGAAAAATACTATTAGTTAGCTATTTAGCTGAAAGCCGAGTATAAGTCATGGTTCGGGATGTAAGGATTGTTTGGTTTTTTAAGTTTTATCGAAGTCGTAAATGGGGTTTTCGAGATATGAGCAGTTTTTAAAATTAGTTTTTAAAATTTCGGTGATTCAAATTGAAAATTAAGGACGCAATAATTTTGAGAATATGAATTATACTCTAAGTTTGCATTTTGGTCAAAATCGTTATTGCCGTTTTCAGGTAAACTAATGAAAAAAAAATTAAAATTTTTTTTTCTTTTCAAAAATCCATTTTACGATAAAACAGAGAAAAACTGAGTTTGCCATTAAGTTAGAAATGACCATATTACCGTAGAAATTAATTTTTGTTACAATCGTTTTGACCGTTTTCGAGATACATATGTATGTTTAAATTTCAAAAGTACCATTATTCGAATTTTTGCCAAAAACTGGGTATGCAGTCACGGTAGCCGCACGTACTTAAGCTTAAATATCAATTTTGGTTAAAACCGTTAGAGCCCTTTTCGAACAAATCAAACTGGTATGTAAATTTTACATGGGAAGTATCATTAACATTGAGGTTAGCTTGCAAAAAACGGCCCGAACTGTAAGCAAGCTCAAAATTCGAACGAAATCCGTCGGCCGTCTAATATGTAGGCCTCGGCACAGACGGACAGACAGACGGACAGAATTTTGCAACCGACTTTTTTGAGTTCCTCTATCACCGTAATGTCAGAATTGATTAACACCTCGAGTTCGACATTTTTTACGAATACAATTATGGACAATTTCTTTTACTACGTAATCGAGAAAGTTAAAAATAAATAAAAAGGTGCCGCAAGAGGTCCGTTTAGCTAACCTAGGGCTACATGCAGAAAAAACGATTAATGAAAATCAACAAACTTTCGGTTGAAAATGCATGCAAAAGTTCGCATTTAACCTTTTTATCTCGGTTGTTTTCAACAACGAATATTAGTTTTTTCCAACAGAAACTCACTTAATTTTAACCCATTTTTTCAACCGAGCAAACACTGGTTAGGGCCAATTTTTGAGCGTGTAACCATTCGTTGTCATTTTTAGAGTGAATATCAGGGACCCACAATTTTATATCCGTCCGAGAGGCTGACTTAAGAAGCTCTGGCATGGCAATCATACTCTCGGGCGTTTGTCAGACGTTCGCAAAATGTGGCTCGGTAAAACAATTTTGAAATTTTCCGAATCGAACTAAAGACATCTTCCTCAGTAGTCCAGCCAACAAACCACTGAGCCACTACGTCCATATCCAAAGTTTCCCGAGACAAAAATCTACATCGTAGATAGTGGAACTCAAACATAAGCTTAAGCCTTTCCTGTAGTATTGAAATTTTGTTATTTAGTTTATTGAATTCTTAAAAAAGAAGGTACAACCACAATGCGATTCGAAAGCAATCAATAGTCCTTTGGCACAGTACAACGAATTTGAGTAGACCTGCTTATGTTTCGATTAACCATCTCCTGACTGGGCAATTCGAGCAAGTTGCCCCCTCCCATTCCCAAATGCCATTCACGTTCCTTCGGCATTAACATCAAAGTGGGTATATATCTAAAATGGGCTTTTACCATAACAAAAGGAGCAATTTCCTTGCATTCAGGAAAAAAAAAACAATCAAAAACAACGAGTCCTATCTCAATTTCGTGGCTTCCTTCCGAATAACTGACTTCCAAGAAACCAGTTCATCTCTAAAGGATGTATATCAACTTGTACCGAATGAGAACAAGAGCGAATCCCTTTGAATATAGATTCACCTCATTAATTTGGTTTTTACTTTATCTCAGTTGTGCTGCCATCTGCCCCCTACTCTCGGCTTACTTAAGAGGATAATTGACATGAAAAGAGTTCCACTGTGGCCCCTTTCCCCTTAAAGTATTCTACGAGTAAAATATCCTCAAGACCTACTCGTATATTGTCTTCCTTCATCCAAGCAGGTCCTTTATGGTAGCACCAAAGAAAAATTGTTGTGCCGGCAGAATAGCTTCCCTCTTCTATATGACTTATATCTATATGCATGCATGTGGGCGAGTTTTTTCCTAATCCTTTTCGTTTTGTCCTGATGTGTTGTTAAACCTTAAACAATTCATGCGAATGACGTTAGAATGTGATGTTATCACCAGAGAATAAGGCGACCTACGAGTTACTTTGAGTGCACCCTCCTTAGGCAAGGTATATAAATATATACGATAGGAAAAGACACCAAAAAATGCCTGGCGAAAATTAGGGTCCTTCATAAATATTTTTGATAGCCTGCCGTAGGAAATTTCCCTTGTTTTCTTCATCTTGATGTGTCGTTCTCCTTTATGTTTATTAAACGGGACGAAGGTATTATGAGGAATGTGCGCCGTTGGACCGAGATAGCATTTTTGCCATCATTAAGGACGATGCGTGGTGGGATGTTAAATGACACTGGTAATAAACAAAAAATTTGCAAATTTTTATTAGAATGAAACAGGCGCTGAGATAATTAATTCCATTAGGCGCATTTGTTTACGAAACGAAAATACAAAAAAAAAAAAAATACACAAACAAACAAACGGGGAGGGTGGTTGTAAAAGATGAGTCAGGGTAGACGAGGTACCGCAGATCTATCATTTCCAGTGAATCACTGACTAATTTCAAACGATAAGGCGAAGCAATCGCTTTTCGTTCGCATGATGATGAAACACGAGACCGAGAGCTGACTGGTGATTTTTTTTTTTTTTTTCCTTGGTGTAGTACTCAATACTCATAACTTTTATGTAATTTAAAGTGAAACAGCTCAGCATACAAGTGGACTGACATGGGAGAGTGTTGTAATATCTAGATATATGAGGAATGAGAGTGGCTATTGGTGGTGGGGGTGTGTTGCTGTTTGATGCAGTCACGTATTCGTATATGGACATGAATCACTTTTGAATGCATTCAGTACTCAGCGAGGAACTATTACTATGTCTCTTAAATCGATTCCTGGATACCTTGTTGAAAGAACTGACTATTATGCTGTGGGCATTCCTATAGCTCGTATCTTTTTTCGGGTCAGAAACAGTATATTTCACCGAAAAAAAAAAAGGTATTTTGCGCAGTATTTTATTCAACAAAAATTGACAAAAATACCAAATTAACCACCGAGCCATCATCTGAATCGTATTCGTTTCACATTTCTATATCTCCGTCTGTGATTGTTGTTTTGTATTTGTCCTTTGAAGCAATTCTGGCTCTGTTTTGAGGTATTCAAAGACATCAACGCATGAATATCATAAGTTAATGTAACCTCGTATGTAAAGCGGTATTTTGTAAAACAAAAGCAGTAAGCAGTTTTGGAGTCTACAAAAGAGTATAATAAAAAAAAAAAAAAAAAAAAAAAAAAACAGTATACGAGCATTACGCATACCAAATGAAATGAAAGAAATTCCAGTCGAAAGTAAATATCAGTCCGATTCTTAGAAGTGTCTCGGGGAATTTATTTTCTTACTTTTTTGTTGAGAATTTTGTTTGTAAAAATTACTGGCGTATCGCCGATTCAAATGTCAGATGAGTTTTAAAATCCCCCCAGAAACAGTCTTCGCAGTAAAAGTATTTATAGCCCCGCTATACAAAAAAGTAGACCGCCTACTCTGCGCCAATTATAGAGGCATAAACTCTTCAAATGTTGTATCTGTACCAAACTTTCGTACCACTGCATATCGTAATTTTTATTCTGTTTTGTCTTACCGTTTATTTAATAAGCTTCCTCATTCGATCAGGATAATATCAACGCCTGGAATGCCTTTAAAACTTATTAAACATTGGCTTTTCAATTTTCACTATGATACTTTAGAATCTACTCTCTCAGACATTCTGGTTTAAATTTGATATCTTATATGTAATAAGTTTATTTTTCTTACGGAGTTATTATAAAGTGTGTTTTTTCTTTTGTGCGTTTGGTTATATACGCCTTTTAGTATTTGTTTTAATCAATTCTTGCTTATATTGTTATTTCCGAAATCAATCTGTTTTGTGCTCACTTTCGTACTCTGTTGTTAACATGCTCTGTAAATAGTCTTATAGGGTCACCCCACCCACAATTATTTATTTTTTTAATTTGTACTTACTTTTTGAATTGACATTCAACACTATTTTTTTTTCACTTTGAAATTAAAATACAGAATGTCAACATATTTGTTTGTATTCTGTTCTATTGTAATAATTATTGTAAATTATATTGTATTAATAATAAATAATTCTAATTCTAATTCTAAATTCTTCTAAAAAATAAGTCTTTTCAACATCGCCCATAAAATCCTTTCCAGCGTTTTATGTGAACGTCTCAAGCCGTTTGCTGATGATCTTATAGGTCCTTACCAATAGGTCCTTACCAATCTTATAGGTCCTTACCAATGCGGCTTCAGACCTGGAAAATCTACCACCGACCAAATTTTCACATTACGCCAGATCCTGGAGAAAACCCAAGAATATAACATCGACACCCACCACCTGTTCGTCGATTTTAAAGCAGCCCATGACAGTGTTAATAGAGTTGAACTGTATCGCGCTATGTCTAACTTTAGAATCCCTGCTAAACTGATACGCCTTATCAGAATGACGTTGGAGAATGATCGATGTTCTGTCAAAGTTGGTAGAGACTCTACTGAAACCTTCGAAACCACCAGAGACAAGGCGACAAGCTTAGACAAGGCGACGCACTCTCATGCAGCTGTTTTAACATTGTGCTTGAAAATGTAATACGGAGCACCCATGCCAGTACATCGGGCACCATTTTCAATAAATCGACACAATTACTTGGGTTTGCAGACGACATTGATGTGATAGGAAGAACGAAGCGAGCAGTAACCGGTGCATTCACTACTATGGAGTCAGCAGCAAGCAGTATGGGGCTGACAATAAACGAGGACAAGACGAAGTATATGCTCTCATCAACAAAAGTCCAATCCCACCACCGACTTGGTCAAAATGTGACCATTGATAGGTATAACTTCGAGGTAGTCAGTGAATTTGTCTATCAGCGCTGAAATCAAACGCAGACTAACTCTTGCAAATCGCTGTTTCTTTGGGCTGAATAAGCAATTGAGGAATAGAGCCCTATCGAGACGAACCAAGGAGACGTTTTATAAAACACTCATCATCCAAGTCCTGCTATATGGTGCCGAAGCGTGGACCCTCTCCCAAACGGATGAAAGTTCTGCGTACGATTTATGGTCCTGTCTGCGTAAACCTAGAAGACAATATTCGGCGAAGAAGATACAACGACGAACTATACGTGCTGTACAGCGACATGAGCTTAGCCAGAAAAATCAAGAATTCAACGACTAAGATGGCTGGGTCATGTAGAGCGAATGGACATCAATGCTCCAGCGCGAAAAGTCTTCAACGCCAAGCCAGAGGGAGTCAGAAGCCAAGGTAGACCTCATCTTCGATGGAGCGACCAGGTGGAGGGAGACCTCCGACAACTTGGAGTGCGAAATTGAAGACGGCAGGCTAGAGATCGAGCCGGCTGGAGGGGTATATTGAGCAAGGCCTAGGAGCACCACGCTATAGTTGAGCCAACAAGAGTAAAAAAAGTAAGACCCGCTAATAAATGTATCCAATTTTTTAACTTTATTTTTAGGATCCTTTATGGCAAAACTATAGATTTTCAGAAAATACAGACACAACAGACACATTGATTTTCTCAAAATACAAGGTTTTTTTTTTACCAAAAAGGATCCTAAAGATAGGATAACCGCGGATGGATGCAAAATTTTCTTCTGGGAAGATCGATCCAAGTTGTTGTAGATGGTGTATCATCCAATCCGTTTGCTATAAATGCAGGAGTGCCCCAAGGATCTATTCTTTCTCCAACTCTATTTCTTCTCCACATCAACGATTTGCTTGGATCGATAAATAATAATATCTACAGCTTTGCAGATGACAGCACTCTTATATCCTCCATCTCGAACAATGGGCCTGTGAATACGGCTACATCACACAGTCAGAGATGTGAACAAATTAATTCTCTAAATGATGATCTGGACAAAATCTTGAAGTGGGGAAAGGATAACTTAGTTGTATTTAATGCAAACAAGACACAGCTCACAACATTTTCCAGAAAAAATGCATCAACAGTTCCTCAGATCCAAATGGATGACCATCCAATCCATCACAAGGACTCAATGCACCTTCTAGGAGTCACAGTCAACTCAGGTATCACATGGCAGGACCACATATCCTATATCGCAAAATCGGCGTCCGCAAAGTTGAGCTACCTATTTAGAGCAAAGAGGGACTTTAGACCCAAGCAACTTCTCCTTCTCTACAAAGCACAGGTTAGACCAGGCTTGGAATATTGTTCCCATATATGGAGCTCGGCCCCAAAACATTCACTTAAACTGCTTGATAGCATACAGAGACGAGCAGTTCGACTCATTGGAGACCCTACACTCACATCGAATCTACAACCGTTGGTGCACAGAAGACAAGTCGCTGACCTATGCTTGTTCTATAGGTACTTCCATGGTAGATGTTCTGAGGAACTCAAAGACATTATCCCTCGAAATGCAACTTTTGGGCGCCCAACAAGACAGGCTGCTAATGCTCATGACCATACAGTACACTTGACAACCGCGAGGACATCAACTTTCAAAAACTCCTTCTGTTACAGGACAAGCAAACTTTGGAACTCGCTTCCTGGGGATATATTTCCAGAAGACTACAATTTGCAGCAGCTGTTGAAGCGTTATAGGTTCGCCTTTCCCGGGAGATGTATATAACGGGTGATTTTTTAGCTGGTTTGGTTTTGGCAACACTGGTTTTGACAGCTGACGTGTGTTTAGTACCTTGTGTCACTGTCAAACAGCTTCAGTTTGGTTTGCAATTTAACCATGGATCGTCTTACAAATGAACAACGCTTGCAAATTATTGAATTTTACTATCAAAATTCGTGCTCGGTTCGAAATGTTCATCGCGCGCTGCTTCCATTTTATGATCGGCATTCTCGACCTTCTGAGCAGTCTATTCGGAAGATTGTGACCAAATTTCGCACCAAATTTACTTTGTTGGACATTAAACCACCAACACGTTTACGTACTGTGCGTAGTGAAGAAAATATTGCGGCCGTATCAGCTAGTGTGACAGAAGACCGCGAAATGTCGATTCGGCGCCGTTCCCAGCAGTTAGGCCTTTGTTACAGCACTACGTGGAAAATTTTGCGGAAGGATTTGTGCGTAAAGCCTTTTAAGATACAGTTTGTGCAAGAACTAAAGCCAGGCGACCTACCACAACGCCGAATTTTTGCTGAATGGGCTCTTGGAAAGCTGGCCGAGGATCCGCTTTTTTATCGAAAAATTGTGTTCAGCGATGAGGCTCATTTTTGGTTGAATGGGTACGTAAATAAGCAAAATTGCCGCATTTGGAGTGAAGATCAGCCAGAAGCATTGCAACAGCTACCAATGCATCCCGAAAAAGCCACTGTTTGGTGCGGTTTATGGGCCGGCGGCATTATTGGGCCATATTTCTTCAAAGATGATGCGAATCGCAGCGTTACTGTCAATGGTGAACGCTACCGAGCGATGATAACAAACTTTTTTTTGCCCGAAATGGAAGTTCTTGACTTGCATGATATGTGGTTTCAACAAGACGGTGCCACATGCCACACAGCACGCGAAACAATGGCGCAATTGCGAGGCGAGTTTGGTGAACAGTTAATTTCACGTTTCGGGCCGGTCAATTGGCCGCCTAGATCGTGCGATTTGACACCATTAGATTATTTTTTGTGGGGGTATGTCAAGGCTAATGTGTATAGGGACAAGCCCGCTTCGATTGACGCACTGGAAGCCAACATCCATGCATTCATTCGTGAGATACCGGCCGATATGTGTGAAAGAGTATGCCAAAATTGGACTCAGCGGATGGACTACCTGAGACGCAGCCGCGGTCAACATTTTCATGAAATTATCTTTAAACATTAAATTGCAAGGTCCAAACTATCGATTCAAATAAATATTTCATTCATTTTTTCGAATTTTTTGTGTTTTTTTTTTTTTTTAAAAAGTTCTAAACCTCTTAAAAAATCACCCGTTATATATAAAAAAAAAAAGAGAAACCTCGTCGAGACAATGTAGTTCAATCGTTTTGAGTATTAAATGGTGATTGCCACGCCCACTTTGAACAGAAGAATTGATGTATGCGGATATTTTACACAACCACAATTCTCTACGAATCCCTTTTTAACTGTCTTTACTGAAGTACGAAATGATAGGCTTAGTGGGGTTGTGAGATAGATCATCACAAAAGACCAGGCACCATAGAGGGCCCTTCGATCATCGCACTCCAAAATGTATGGACGACAAATTAAAAATGTTTTTCAATACTACACGTCCATGGAAATGAGTGTCATGTCAAACAAATTTTATTTGATTTGAAAATCGAAAGGTGCAATATATTAGCTCTTCTCTTTCCTACTCCCTTAAAAACGACCTATCTCACTGGGATTATGTCTTACATGTCCATGAATGTGTGACCAGAGGTCTACTCTGTATCTCGTTCCAAGAGTTTTTTTTTTTGTCTCGAAAACGAAAACTATACAATTCGAAAGCGGAATGGAATGTACTACTGTCGGTATTTAGAATTGAAAGTCGAATTAATATTATTTGATATTATTTTTCCCAGTTAAAAAGCATTATAGTGATTACTTACTTTAAAGCGGGAACGGCAAGCAATTTTGAATGCGATTGGCTTTCGGAACGAAATAGAGAGTAGGGCCCCAGGCCTAAAGGGCTTATTACGCCTGCCACAAGATTGTTTTCTTCTGTTCCCTTTGGCCCATCGAAGATATTAGGTGTATCGATTGATCGGGTCAATGTCTATACTGCGATAAATAGAAGCAAACCACTCCAAGTGGTTGAAAATTTGACAGGAAGACTCCTTCTGCTGCATCCACGACTGCCACACACCCGCAGTTCGATTCAGGAAGTCGCTCGAAACATCCAAGTAATTGGTTTCGGCAAATAGCTACCAGCCATCTACATGCATGAGCGCCTCCTGCGGGTGTGTGAAATCCAAGTCAAGCATAAAATATTCGCTTTTGATCATTCGATGACGAACAAGTCGTCCGGACTCCGAAGTCAGAGGGATCCACTTGAAATCGTGTATTCGTTTAAATCGCATTTCGAAAGTCATTCCGCATACATCGTTCAACCTTCAACGCATCATGTACTTTTCCGCGTCATCACCGCTGGCTATGGGTATATGGAGAAGTGGAAGTATCCGAATCCGATCCACTTGTTCTTCATCAGTATGCTGTCGCCAACAGTTCATTTCAAATGGTAATTATCCTTCGTAATCGATTCTGATAATTTTCCGTTCAGTCACACAGGCGAGACGACTACAACGTCGTCGACGACGATGTCCATGGAAAACCCAAACACAAGTTCGCCGTCGACACCATCGACGAGGACGACGACGATGATGATGATTGCAGTGATGATGGTGATGATGATGATAACGATGATGCCATCTCATGTAAGTCGTCCCGTCTTACCGAAACCCACTTTACAGGATGTAAGCTTCAATTTCATCCAAACCACAGAGTAAACTCGGGCACAAAGGATAAGTAAACATTCAGCCAGTTGGTATTGGCAATGCAACAGAGTGTTGGGTTCCGCTCCGGCAGAAGGCGACTCAAAGAAAGGATAACCGCAATCGATATTTTGTTGGCTCGTACAACAACTGGGTATCTATCAGCAATTGACGTCAATTTGTATACGCTATAGGGATAGGGATGATAGAAAAATGAACTGAATAACTATACAGCACACACACAGCTACAGTCTTGCTTGGACACCTTATCTGCTGCGTAAATTAGTGGCCCGAAGTCGGTGTCAATCAATATCGAGGCGATATCAGACGAAAACCACTTTCTATCGTCCAGCCCCCCCTTGCCTGCACCATCCGCCACATACACCACCACTAATCAATGGTTCTGGTTGATTTCAGCCGAGCGTAGGTGGTATAGAAGCCATCGCAGTTTCAGTCAGTACAGCAGAGGGTGGCTTTCGCACATAACCACCACTACCACCACCACCACCCACCCAGGGTGTCGTATAATAAGATACCGATCATTAAATTAACGCAACAAAACCCCGAAATAATAATAAAAACCGAAAATGAAATATTGCCGAATCATTCAATTGCGAGAGCTCAACCCCGTCCAGCCACCGTCAAACGGGCCGAGATGTATTCGGTTACACAATCATCCCCCCCACCAGTAAATGCTTTATGTCTTATCAGTCCGAGATGGCTGCGTAAAATACATTCCACGCGTGTGTGTGCGTTTGTACGTTCATCGGCAATCAATGATATGCTTAATGGAAGGATATGGTGTGGAATGTCCTTTTTTTTTTTTTGGTTTTTATTGTTGGGTCCAATGGAATTTCGGCCGGGGGATTTGCACTTAATTTTTCGTTTTAACTTTTCGATCGAAATATTGCGGCTTCATATGTGAGTGCGCGGGCATAAGGAGGAGATGTGTCCTTTTACTTTGCCTGGGGCAGTTAAAAGATATTTATAGAGATTGGATAACGATTTATGGAGACGGGGATTGTTTCGTCGAGGTTGGGAAAAATTGACGCCTTCAGCTGGATTCCTCCTCTGCGTGTCTGTGTATACGGGCTTGATTGGTAATTAATTTTTTGACATTCGCAATCGGGGATAATCAATATCCATTTGGTCTTGGGATCGTGGAAACAACTAGGACAGCGTCGATGTATACTAGTGTTGGGGTCTATAAATCTTGCAGCAGCCATAAATAAGCGATTCGCATGAAGTTAGGTGTGGTTAAGAGCTTTAATCCTGGATGAACTGTGCGTAGCTGTGGGTGGTCACATAGACGCACTAAGAAGGATGGAATAAAATATGCCAAGGCTGCAAGTGTAGGAAGGGAAAATAGGACGTGTGTGTTGATGGTGTTCCATAGATAACCTTCGGCTTATATTTTTTGTATACTATTTGGCAGCACTGTAATTAGATATATTGTCAGCTTTTCACTGGGTTGGGTACTAAACGAAAAGTCAGGCACGTGGCAATAGACGGGCTGATTCTCTGGTCGAATCGTCTCTTCCGTGAACGAGCAATACCCGACGGAATTTGTTGTTGTTTCGTGTGTAAAGTAGGCATAATTCCGTGAACGTATAGATCGTGGCGATAACGTCACGGATGTGGCGATTCGACCCCTGATGTAGGTCAGTTTCAAGTCGGAATTTTTTGAGGAAAATATAACAAAGCGTTATGTCGTGAAGTTAGTTGATACATTGAGGCCCTTTCGAGGGAATTCCGTAGAGAAGTCTATAGGATTGGACACGCCCATTCAATCACTAACCTCCAAATCAAGCGGCATGTACACAAGGTGGCGCAAAATGAATCACACTGTCGGAAGATGCGTTATAATTGCGACGTAGGTCAATCATATTTGACATTTGTGATCTAGACAGCTGCAGTATAAAGACACAAACAATGGAGCACTATAGTCCACAAGAGCGTGGAATAATAACCTGAACAACGAAGACGACGATTTTGTGTCGAAAATCATCATGAGCGACTTAAGGGATTACGTCAATACGCAACATCTTCATTTATGGGGCACTGAATAGCCATAGTGTGTGGTGCGGCATCCACGCGGGAAGAGAGATTGGGCCGTATTTTTTTTTTTTTTTTTTTGGCGACGCCATCGGCAATGCGGTCGCTGTTACTGACGAACGCCACAGGGTCATGTTAAGCATGTGGTTTCAACAAGACGGTTCAACCGCACACACAGCACGAGCCACAATGTTTATTGTGAAGGAAGCCTTTCCTGGTAGCGTAATCTCACGTTTTGGCGGTTTGGCATTGCCAGCAAGATTGCCCGATTTGACCGTCCCAGACTTCTTTCTTTGGGGATACTTGAAGTTGCGGGTTTTTGGTTTAGGTTTTTATTTAAGCCTAAGACAATCGCAGCCCTTAAGGAGAACATTCGACAGAAATGCGAACAGTTATCACCAAAAACCTTGCGGGAAAAGGGTGAAAATGCGATAAAACGGGCACAAATGTGAACTGCAACTCTGGCGGCATATACTTGATCCTTTCCACTTATCAGAAACATATGTAATGGTCCAAATTAAGATTTCCATCACTCAAAATATTTTTTTTTTTTTTTAAGTAATTCAAAAACGAAATTGGATGATTATTTTGCGCCACCCTGTTGCTGCACTGTAATGAAGCGTTGCGCCTTACCCGCATTCCATATAACACCATATTCCATTTAACATACGACGAACGTCTCCTGTTAAAATAGGCACGTTCAATGAGCATCTTCGTACCGAGACCCGAGTGCAAGGTCAGCTTTATTTAAAAAAAAAGAAAGGAGTTTCTGCTTTTACTGTCTTCTCTGAGAATAATAATAAATAAATAAAAAATAAACTCGGACCTACGAGTGCCTCAGCAGCGTACACATAGATCGCAGCTACCCTAAACCCTTCAGAATTCCTAATGAATTTGTCAAATTTGGACAGCTCGGCATAGATAAGGCTAAATAACCTATAGAACCAAAAACATATGATCTTTACCAAAGACAAGTCAAAAACAAGGCATTGGCGTCTCTTTCAACTATAGGGCGACACAATTTGAGAACGGAACTGTGAGGAATGAGTATTCAAGCTTGACTTAAATACACTACACAGCCTTGGCAAGTTTAAAGATTCCAAAACATTAAGACTTCTTTGAAAATAACCCGGGTGAAGGGTCTTGTTGGTTATTTCAAAACCGTCAACAAAAATGACGCTTTAGCAGATGTTGATATTTCTGAACGCAGCTTGCCCTAAATGGGCATTGATTCTTTAAAAAACCGATGAATGATATCCACGGACATTTCGTTAGCAAAGTCCTTCGTAATATGTTCATTAGCTTCACAGTGAATGGACACTAAAAAAAACCTTTACAAAGCCTTTAACTCTTACCTGGGTCAGTCCCAGTACATAAATAGGTACTTCGCCTAAGGTGATGCAGATAATGGACCTTCAGAAGCTTGTAGGTTGAATTCCACAACTGTGTACAGTTGATTAATATCCAGGATACCTAGAGCGGCTTGTTAGTTGATGGCTTTATTTACCTCGAACTTTGAAAGCCTGTTCAGAATTCGAAGCTAACACTTTATAATACTTTTATCGATTGTATTATAGAATTTTAGGCAAAAAATGCGCTCGAATCCAAGGTGGGATTTTCGAGTCCCTTGATTTGCTTATCCTCGAAGATTTGGTACAAGACGCAAGCAGCTGTTTTTTTTTATTAATGACAATAGTTTAGCAGTTTATTAAATTTTTAAAAAACTTTTCGTCATTATTTCCATTAACCTGGATTCAGATTCTGTAAGGTTGAAACGTTTTCGTGGGCACGAATGATTTGCTATAAGTTGCTGAGGTAAATTGTTCGTGCACACGAAAATGTTTGGACGTTTCGCCTTACAGAATGCCGACCCAGAGTTGCAGGCATAAGCCCAGAAGGATGCCCATGTTCATAGTAGCTCCAGACAGACTTTGACCGGTAATCTTGGACATCTTGGTTGTCTTCCTTTGTTATATTTGTTGCGTATTTCTGCATTCTTTGAGGCGCCTTTTTGTCATAGATGTCATACTTTTCATGTTTTTGCGCCAGTAGTGACACCTCTAAAAAGTCTCTCATGCGAAATTTCCAACAGGTGACAGTCTTGGTTAATAAGCGCGCATATTGACGAGTTTCACACTTAAGTCTTCGTCTGCTTAGTCCGAATTTACCACGGCTCACAAAGTTGAGTTTGCTTTTCGGGGCGGTCCGCAGCTTATCCTCGCTGAGGAATACAGCCTTTTGGAAGGCTTTAACAGACTTGTGCTACGAAACGACCATCTTAAGAGTGCACCACAGCTGTAGTTCCCAACAGTTGAAACTTCAATCCAAGCGTTACTATTGTTGGCAGCGTTGGGGACGGTCACCATCAACTGGCGTCTTCGAAGATGACCTTTAGTTTGCTGAATGAAACTTAAGCTTATAACCAGGCCGTCTACAAAAATCAGGAAATTGCGGACTTCCGCCCGGAATTCAATCATTAAAATTTCTTAAAGATATTGAGGCTTATTCGTGGCTTATCAATGGCTTAGTGGTTAGTGTGTCGGACTACTAAGAGAGGGGTCCCGCAAAAAAACCCAAATTCCACTGCGCCACCTCTCGCGGACGCCTGAGAAATATCAGAGTATAACTGTCTTGAAAGAGCTACTCAATTAGCCGTTTGGAATCGGAAAAAAAATTGTGGATCCTTTCCATTCGTTCCAAAAATGAAAAACTCACTCAAAACGAATGGTTGTGAGAAGCTAGGCCTAGGGTCCCTTCGGACCTGTTGCGCCGACTAAATATTTATTTTATTCAACAATTTGGAGCCCGATGAAGGTCAGCAACTAAGTGGGCTTATTTTTTCGGACCAATTTGAGCTTTCACAGGACAGAAAAAAGTCTCCAAAACTGCCAACAAACTCCCATTCAAAAAACAAACTCACGCAAGTGCCAAACTCATACAACTGCCAATCAATCTCGACTCGTGTCGCACTTAAAACGCGATAAAATTACCCTCTCATTGATAGATCAACTAATTGCCATTCCACCCTCGTACTCCGTACACACCTCCTGATACAGTCAATTATTGAGCTGAAAGATAAGCCCGCATAGGTTCAAAGTCACCCTCATTCCAAAGGAAAGCGAACCCGCTAAATTAAAAAAACATAATAAAACATAATATCTCAATGTTCCCTTAGGCTGTAAATTCTCCTGTTTCCACCTGGATTTTCATCTAGAACTCCAACCCTTCGTCTCCGTTCTTTCTTCGTTTATTGAACGTACCAACGAACGCGCACGTTTAGCTTTCAGCACATAATTCATCGCAAAACTTTTCCCACCATAATCCTTTTATAAGTAATTTGAGAATACGCAGCAAGGACGCTCGCAGCTCCCGGAAATATTCAATTAAGCCTGTCTATAACCGGAAACCATAAAATCTTCTGCCACCCCCCTGAATTCATATTAAATTCAGGCAGGCAGCAAAAAGAGAGACCAACGGATTTGAATGGAATTCCAATTCCAGAAAATTAAAAAGGACACAAATTTTACGATCATCGCATGTACCTACACCTCCGTAGAGGAGCGTCGTTCATCACCGTACGACGACGATGTGTACTATTAATTCCCTGTAATCACAATTCACCACAGTAAATTACAAAATTCCACCACACCCCCTGCACATTAGTGCGTCCTAGAATTTTCCCATTGACACGCCTTGCAGTCGGTTTGAGAAGAGGAAAATTCTCCTCTCTCTACTCGTAGACATTATAATTTGCACTTCACTTTTCAAAAGCCGGTTAATTTAAGGGGTTCTCCATGCACAGGATACCATCCGATCCCCGCCGTAACATTGTACTAACTTGTAAGTTGTAACTCACAGTCAAGGCACAACTTTTGAACAGGGAACTTTCTTACAGACCGGGGGACGCACTCTCTAAGGGGAAACACATAAATTTTCATGCAATAGAAAAGAAAACGAACCTGCGCTCAACCAGCAAAATAAAAGGATATCAAATTAAGAATTGCGAAGTGGTTAGCCCCCAGGAGGACTATAGGAGTTTCAACTTAACTCCTTGTATAATCTTCATCTTGATGCACGATGCATGTTGACTACACACAGCACCGCCGAATGGACACATCCATCCGTGTATAGACGGCGAGGAGCATCCTCTTACTGCACACTGCACCCTGCACATCCTTGTGAAGTAAACTAATTGAAAGTTTTCTTATATTTATTACAATGTTCGTCGAGTCGACAAAGAAACAACACAAGTAAACACACACACACACAGCCACAGACAACTTCACTCTACTCGTACACATTTAATAGGATTCAACCGAATCCTTTCGGCCTGAGATTGGGTTTTGTTTCATGTTTTTCTTTGGGGCTATTTACAATGCAGTGCAAGTTCTCGTCTTTTATACTTTTACAACTGTTCGAATGTTGTTTAATTGATGGTATACAGTGAACAGGATCGTCGTCCTCTCCCTATCTGTATAGTCTATTCCGACTTTAATTAAGTTCCTTATTTCGATATAGTATAGGTAGTCAGAGTATCTTCCTCTGTTTCTTCTCCAATCAAAGTAAGGCAACGACAAGAAAAAGAAAAAAAAAAAAGAAAAAAAAAAAGGGTTCGAGGAAAAAATTCAATCAAAGTCTGATGAAGAAATCCACATAATTCCCACAGGGACATGTGCTCCATTCCCACATCTATTATTCTAGGAGCATGCTCCTATCATGTGTGCATATGTAAATAGGAGATAGATATTCCCCCGCGGCATATATCCGAAAAGAAAGCGAAACCGTGTTGACGAAAAATAATAAATCGGAGTCCTTTTGCCCATATCCGTTCTAAATTGGCAATTTGTGTGCGAAAATAGATTCAGGCAGAAAAACGACGCTAATCCTGTGTTCTTCTATGTTCTCGCTTCCCCGCACTTGACTGTGGAGCAATTTTCGTCCTTTCAATCGTGATTTTCAGGCCACGGCGGCTTAATAAACAGAATGCCACTTAAAAAGGATTTGCCACGAGATTTCTAAATTTTTTTTTTCCATCTTGTGTGCAGTGCTCTCAGCGGATGCGTTGACTGATGCTTGATGGCTAAAAAAGCGGCTTCTCTTCCCTAGCACAGGGATATCCCCTTGAGGCTCACTTTTCTCTGTGTTTATTAAACGAAGCAAGGATGCGTGCGTTCGTATGTGATGCGGTGGCAATATATAGTGGGTCACCCTCGCCAATTAAAAATAAACGCCCACATGCACTGGACAAAAGATTGTTTTTCATTTCGATAAAATTATATCATAACCGACGACGACGACGACGTGACACGGTGTGGTAACTTGGCAAGCCTGTAAATGACTTACGAATTGAATTCGGGACTTTTCTTTTTAAATTAACAGCGCGGGTGTATTTTTCGTTGATTTATTTGCTAAGCTCAACACAAAAGGAATACTGATGAAAGAGGGGAAATGAAATTAGATGTGAGCAATTGGAAGGCTGTACCCTGTGTACCGTTCTGCAAATTGAATTAATTACATTGCCTGCTGCGGGCGGGGCAAGGACCAAGGAGTTTTGTTGATGACGCGCCGAATAGGGAAGATAATTATGCCTAATTGAAGCTGTGACAAGGATATTGTTTTTATGATAAATCTACGTGTGTATATTTGCTTTGGGAAGTTCCAAAAAGTGGGGGTGCTTGCTTTGCGGTTAGCAATCGTGGAGGTGGAGGTTGGTTTATATTCATACAAAGCAAAGAAAAGCATGGTAAATTATACAAACGGGGTTTGGGGGATGGATCCCTTACTCATACAAAATTAGCCGATTTTTAGAGGAACAATTAAGAAACAGAGGACCTTTTTAAATAATTAGGTTTTTATTTTTCTATGTGGCAGTGTATCGCTGGTGCTTCCAACAAACATTGACCACTTCACCACGGCCTCCGCTTGTCTTCTACAGGGTGTCCGCCGGGAAGGTATACTACTTTGTTTTGCCGCCATTTTGGTAAACATAAGTCTTGACAGTTCATATTTGGCAGTCGTGAAGTATACCTTCCCGGCGGACACCCTGTGTATACATAAAAGAGAAAGACGTCCGTTTGTGCGCGCATAACTCAAGAACGGATCGTTCGATTTTAATGATTTTGGGATTGATGGTTTCGTTTTGGCCCAAGGAAGGACATAGGCTACTTTCTGTCGCGAAAAAATATGTTAAGGGGATGAAAGAAGTTGTCAAAGTTTGTATGGGAAAATGTACTTTGAAAAAATTAACTAACTAGATAGAAATCGATGAGTGTTACTTCAAATGCAAAATTAAAATTATTTTAAATGTTGTACGCAGTCGTGTTAATATTATGATTAAGGGAAATACTTTTCTTTCATTCATCATGCCCGTACAAACGAAAACGACGTCACGAAATAGAGTCGACGGCCGGAGAGAGTTACAATTTCAAAATTTGCGGGGGAATTGGGTAGGTGCGCGCGAGCGGACGGTCTATCCGATAGGTGGCGCTGTTGTCGATATTCGAAACCACTCAACCGATTTCAATTAAATTTTTGGCTCTCTATGGCTGGTTTCAGATAGAAGGATAGGATAGTTTTAGACCCGATAGATGACGCTGTCGTCGATCTCCGAGACCACGCAAATTTTGAAAATTTTGTGGTTGTGTATGGTTGATTACAGTTTGAAAGATAGGACTATTTTGGACCCGATAGGCGACGCTGTTATCGATCTCCGAGACCATGCAACCGATTTCAATGAAATTTTGTGGATGGGAATACTTGGTTCCAGTTTTAAAGATATGATAGATCTGGACCCGGTAGGTGGCACTTTGTAAAAGATAAGCGGGATAGAAAAACGGGTTGTACCACCCACGAAACAGAAAATGCATAAGCTACCTATTTCTAAAGTTGTATAGTTAAAATTATAATTGGACATTTCGACGGAACAATGTTCGCCGGGTCAGCTTTTAGTGTACAAAATGTATCAAAATCTTCTCTTCCCTTCTGTTCGGAAATAGTTTTTGAATCAAAAAACACTGTCCAAACATATTGACTCATTTAGTCTGATTGAATTTGGGGGTACCTACTACTAACCGAATCATATTTTCCTCTGATTCAATCGAAATAAAGGTCATTCGGCTCGCACTGATTTCATGCGGAATCGGGGTAAATATGTCCGCGCCAAAGCTTTTAACACTCTAATTTAATTGCTTTATGAATTGATCATGATATACACCCACCTTTTCAAATGAATGGCGTATTAAACTGACTGAAATGTATCACCGATTTAACTAGGAAATAGAAAAAATGTTTTGTTTTCTGTATTAATACTAATAATCATTAAGGGTTAAGTGGCTTTTAATTACCTCGCACGAAAAAATAAGTGAAAAAACAATTGAAGCAATTTTAATGGAGTTTGGTTTTGTTGTTTCAAAAAATTTAAATTACCCAGTGTGAAATATTTCGAGAATGGATTTGTACTAATTGAACATTTTAATGGGATGTACGAACGATTGGGTTTTTGTCCGTTTTAGATGGGCTTATCCCAAAACTATAGTTTTGCATTTTAGTTGCTGCAGTTCGGACTTCCAGAGGGGCCAAACGGCAACCGCTGGAGAGGAGTAGCAAAGTCAACGATATTTTTTCATTTGAAATTTTCATATGATGTGTTTTTTTTTTTTTTGCAACCACTTCGGGTGGAATTATGGTCCATTTTTTAACTCGCAAAATTTTCAACAAAATCCTCCTCAGACTACTTAAAGTGATTGCTTCAACAACCACAGATAATGATGAGTGATGATGATGAATTGATGACCAATTTGAATTTACAATAATTCGAATCAAAGGGTTTGCAAACAAAATGTTCTGTTCTTTCAAAAAACACCGGTATTCATAACATTTTTAAAGTTCTTTATAGTTTTTAGTTCGAAAGGGACAAGAGCATTTAAATGGGCAGCGCAGTCTTCCATAAGACCAAAGATATTAATACATATTCAATAAAATATAAAAGAAATATTCTGTGTGGGCATACCTAATAATAGACCAGTTTTTTGAGCTTCGGTCTCAGCAAAGTAAACTAAAGTAGGATTTTCAGCACGCAATTACAACAACTACGCTCTACTTGACACTTCGGTTACACACAGTAGTTGTTGTAATTGCGTGCTGAAAATCCTACTTTACTTTGCTTGGCTGAGATCGAAGCTCAAAAAACGCGGCTAATGTAATTTTATTTTCAATTTAACTTAATTAATTAAATTTAGTTCTTTATTTCAATGAAAAAATATAGCTACAGATATTGATTTAATATTTCTAAGTGTTAAGTACGAAAAACTACTTCTACATCCCGACACTCACCATAAGAAGATTAGCATTAAACTCAAGTGGCCTTACCTGAAAGCAGAAAAAATAATAAAAACAATTACATATATAGTGATTAAATCATTTGTTAAACTATTACATTAAAAATAGAAATCTTACAAATTTTCAGCCTTAAATGATGTATCAATCGAGATGAATCTTTGTCATAACTTCGATTTGAATGTAAAATAAATAAATAGATGTCGCAACAGGTCGGAGAGACCCTAGGCCTAGCTTCTCACAACCATTCGTTTTGTGTGAGTTTCTCATTTTTGGAACGAATGGAAGGGATCTACAATTTTATGCCGACTCCAAACGGCTAATTGAGAAGCTCTTTCAAGACATTTATACTCTCGGATGTTTGTCAGACGTTCGCGAGAGGTAGCGCAGCGGAAAAAAACCTTAAGTCGGAATTGGGTTTTTGCGGGATTCGAACCTGGGACCCCCGCATAGCAGTCCAACACACTAACCACTAAGCTACTGCGATTAAATTGATTTGAATGTATATTTATAAAAAACGAGGCATCGACAACGTTTAAGCGGGTAATTGATTTTTTTCTTTACTAAATTCCAAAAAATGTTTACTTCTAATTATATAGTGTGCGAAATATTGGCTACCGAGCTATGGAATTTCTGATTTCGTATAAATGTTAGACCGTATGATATTTTAGGACTTTTCAAAAAGATATTCCCATCTACATACCAGATAATGTGCACGACTGGATCGCTCGAAACTTTCTAGTTTTAGGTAAATTTGGTTTAAAGAAAACCATCATCAGGTCTTGTCATTAGTTTACTTTCTTGGTTTAATTTTTAAATACGGTAATAGACACTTTTTACTCAAATAGGAAGTGTAAACAGAAACAAAACAAAACATAAATAAATATAAATTACCGCCTAAGCTGATGGAAAATAAGTAAGACGTCACCGAAAAATAACCGAGCGACCTTGGGTTGGTGACCATTCGAGTGGCACTTTACTTGCCTGTCTGTTGAAAACAAAAATGGACCCAGGACACTTTCGTCATACAAGTTCTATATATAAGTTAATCACTACACCGAAATAATTAATAAAAAAAATCTTTTCTAGAGCAGTTTGCTCTGACCTTTATTGAGTTTACTTCTTAACTAACTACAATCAATAATTTTATATTCGATTTTACCTCGGTACTTTGCATTCCTAAGGTATTGAATTGAATTGCAACATGAATTTCTGTGGAAATTCGCTGTATCGAGGCAGACGCTTTGTCAGCATTTCCGTTGCTCGTGTTGATGTTAACTCTTCCCCTCTAAAAAACGATCGTCATCGGTCGTCAGAAGTATGGTAGGTTGTTGAACTTTGGGCTGCTTGGATATTGGAGATAGTTGACCTCAGGAACGGAAAGTCTATCGATGATTGTTACTGGTCCATTCGTCTTTGTTGTCGGTTGTTCAATTATGATTTCTGTGTTGTTTCTTCTTGGCAAGATTTTGCATATGATCGCTATTGTAATAAGTAGTCCTAGTACGGAGATGAGGGAATATGTTGTTACTCGTTGATTATCGTTTTCTGTTTGTAGAAGGTGGATCTTATTGGTATTGTTAATATGGAGATCCTTCATCATTTCTAGTGAGAGTAATTCACGGTATTCGTTTTCCTTGGGACTGGTTTGCAATATTGCCGGAAGTGGTTTAATCATTGAGGCTTCTTTGGAGATGTATTGGATTCCGTTCAAAGTGATGGTCATGTTATGGAATTTTACCAAGAATGTTCCATTTAGGTTGTGTGTTGTGTTATCAAATTCAAGGGTGCCGATGAATTGGTTCAATAGCATTATGCCCGTTGATATTTCATCTATGGTCGGAATATGATGATTATTTATTTTGTTGCAAGTAGCTGGTAGACTTTTTAATAAATTAGGAATGCAAGTATCGTTTGTAATATTGACAATATTTTTTGAGTTACAAATGGATAGATTGTTAAAAGTTTTACATTTGTTTGTTGTTCCATATAATTTTTCATTATTTCTTAAAATTACCTCGTACAATGTTTCTGTTACAATGTTTTTCTTTTTAATTGGCTTTATTAACAAATTTTCGTAAATTTCATTCGTTGTTAAGGGAATGTTTATTATGTAGAGGATTGACGTACTATTGCTTAAAACTTTTATATCTGCAAAGTCTAGGGCTTCTTCTATTGTTGTGTAGGGTAATTTTTGTTCATTAAATACTTTGGTGGCTAATTCTATTTCATTTTTTGACAATATAAAAGAGTTTATTGTACCTAGTTTAGCCCAATGAATGGCATAGTTAATATTCTCTAGTTCTTCTTTTACAATTTTGATTTTATATTTGAGATTTGATATAATTTCATAATTTATTTTATTATTATTTTTAAGTAAGTTTTGGATTTCATTCTGGATTCTCGTAATATTGTTTATTCGTTCGTTATACAATTCATTAATAATAACCTGTTTATTGTTGTTTTTTAGAACATCTGTAATTTTTTCTTTTATTGTAACAAAGTCATCGTGGTCTGGGTTGCCAGCAATCCATTTCCAACCTTTGCCTATAAAGTCTAGAGAACGTTTCGCTATTCTGGGTTGTAAGTTATGTAAAAGATTACGGATTTGTTGAATTTCATGTGATATTAAGGGAAAAAGGATTTGACTTTGGGTTGTTTCGAGATTAAGGACTGGTGATATGTCGGAAAGGAATTGCTCATATTGTTTAAGATTAATGCTATGTATTAACTTGAAATGTCCATCTTGAATTTTTGTTTGCCCTGTATGTAGGGAGACAATTTGGGAGTTTGAGAAATCCATGATCTGGATCTCCGCTCGACCAAAATAGATGGTGCATCTGAAAGAGAATTAGTTTCTTATATTACTTTTATGGACTATTTTTCCGGATTCTGTTACTATTGTAGAGTTTCTATTTTCCTTAATGATTTCTTGTCTATACCTATTTGTTAATTTTGAACCTAACCGTTTGTTGTTTTTTACATAAATGACCTGTCCTATCTGATAGTCCTTCTGCGGTTTTCTTTTTTTATTATGATATTTAATATCTTTTTCCTGTTTTGCTTTAATTTTCTCGATGTTAATTAAACGTGTCTTTTCAAATTGTTCCGGGTTTAGTCTGGGTATTCGCCCATAGTAAAGTTCTATGGGCTTTTTACCTGTAGTTGAATGGATAGTAAAATTGTATTCGTTAACGGCTCGCTGTAACAGTTCTTTGAAAGACCGTGAAGGTCCTTCCGATTTGAGACATCTCATAATCTCAGATAGGGTAGAGTGAAAGCGTTCGACTTGGCCGTTCACTTCACTTTTGTATGGTGGTGTTTTGAAAATTTTGATTTGGAGGTCATCTTCTAACATTGAGGTTATCGAGGCTGAGTTAAGAGCCTTTTCGTTGTCTATAACAACGACTTCGGGGACACAAAAGTAGAACAAGATATCACGTAAAGGTTCCTTGATATCTTCGATTGAACGGGATGATATTATTTTAGCCTGTGCGAATTTCGTGAACTTATCGACGGCGGTCAACACGAGGTATTTTTCCGTAGAAAATATGTCTATATGGAGGATGTTACCAGGATAGCTAGGGATCGGTGTGTGATTCAAATGTGGTTTGTTAGGATGCCTGTCATATTTATTCTCCTTGCATGTTACGCATCGGTTAACTAGTGTTCTAATTTTTGAGGACATTTTAGGGAAGTAATAGTTTTCCAACAGTTGAATCCTGTTTTCTTCGGCGTTACGATGTGCTCTTCGATGTATCTTCAGAATTTTTTCTTCTTGCTCTATTTGGCCGGTTATGTCTTCAACAAATTTTTGGGTGAATCGAATACGATAATCTTTAAAATGTAACGGATAAATTTCTTGTACTCGTCCCATCGTCATTTCGTCTGTTAGAAGTCCGTTAATAGTATTTGGATTAAGGTATCTCTTGAAAATGTTAATGATGTCGTTTGTTGAGTAGTCTTGGCGTATCAGAATATGTCTTGTATAGTTGTCAAAGGGGTTCTGGATTTGATAGCTATTTTCATTTCCTATCTTGAGTAAAAGTTGATTTCGAAAAACGTTTATAGGGATTTCTACAGATGGAATTAGGTTTTGCGCTGAACTGTCAGCACTGTGTTCTGTAGGGGTCATTGAGTGTATTTCAGTTTTTGGGGGTCTCGAGAGAGAGTCAGCAACCACATTTTCCTTACCTGGTTTATATTTTAGCTCATAATTATACTCCTCCAATATGGCTTTCCACCTTTTCATTTTGGAGTTTGTATTTTTGTTACTTAGAGCATAGGTAAGTGGTTGGTGGTCTGTGAAAATGTTGACTTTCCGGGATCCGTAAAGGAAGTTTCTCAAAGAATTGAGGGACCAAATAATCGCCAGCATTTCTTTCTCGTTCGTGGCATAACCTTCTTCTGTTTTGCTTAAGGTTCTGGAGAGAAATGTGATTGGCTTATCATCCTGTGAGAGGACTGCTCCAATGGCGTAGTCGGAAGCGTCAGTTGTTAATTGAAAGCTTTTGTCAAAGTCTGGATATTGAAGAATAACTTCTTCGGAGGCGAGAGAGTTTTTTAATTTGTGGAATGCTTCGATGGCATCTTGATTCAACTGAATAAGTTTTTTCTTTGACATATTTGCGGACACATGTCCATCTTCCCCTCTTAAAAGGGATGTCAGTGGTTTTGCCAACTTTGAGTAATCTCGTATAAAGCGGCGGTAATACCCTGACATTCCGAGAAAGGATCGAAGTTCTTTTAGGTTTTCAGGAATAGGTCGATCAACTATAGCTTGTACCTTTTTTGGATTGGTTTTTATTCCGAATCTTCCAATAATAAACCCTAAAAATTCTACTTCTTTCTGGAAAAATTCGCATTTATCGAGCTGAATTTTCATATTTGCTTTTTCTAAGGTGTGAAATACTTTTTCCAGATTTGAGAAATGTTCGGTTTCGTCTTTCCCAAAGATGACAATGTCATCAATGTAAACATAGCAACATTTTCCAATGAGGTCTCTTAGAATGTCATCTAGCGTTCTCTGGAAAATGGAGGGGGCGTTCTTTAGCCCAAATGGAAGACGAGTAAATTCGAACTTGCCATTATTTACCGAAAAGGCAGTTTTTTCTATATCAGAATCCTTAAGTGGGATCTGATGGAAACCACTTTTTAGGTCCACTATGGAAAACCATTGATTTTTACTAAGGTTTGCAAGGATTTCGTATATTTCAGGGATTGGATACTTGTCGGCGATAGTTATAGCGTTTAGCTTACGGTAATCAATTACCATTCGAAACTTCTTTTCTCCTGAAGCATCCATTTTTTTGGGGACAACCCAAACAGGAGAATTGTAGGGAGATCTTGATGGTCTTATGATACCGTCTTCTAATAGTTTCCGTATTTCTTTTTCGACTTCATTTTTAAGTGCCATGGGGTAAGGATATGATTTCGAGTACACGGGGTCTCGAGTTGTGGTTCGAATTTCTCCTTTGACCATGGTGGTATAGGTTAACTTTTCGTTTGGTTCCGAAAAGAGATTGGGGCATTTATGAATAATTTTAATAAGTTCGGAATGTTGTTCTTTAGTCATGTGGTCGGTTCTAATATTTATGTTATTGACAAATTGTGATTGATGTTGTTTGAGCGGAATGGAAATTCTTGGATGAGAGAAACCAGGGTGAATAGACATATGGTTTCTACTTGTGTTAATGATAGCATTTAAATGTTTTAGTGTGTCATGTCCTATGATACCATCAAATGAAATAAGACTAGGGAGAATAAAAAATGTAATTTTGTCAGTTTGGGGGCCAAAAAGTTGAATAAGTGCATGATGGGTTATTTTAATATTTCCCCCCACGGAGTGAGCGTAGAAGGGTTTAGCATTTAGTAGGGGATTCTTTATGTGACGTGGTTGAACGTAATTCTTGTTGGAACCTGTGTCAACAAGAAACTTCAGGGTCTCTCCACTTCTAGAAATGTGTTCGAAATAAGGAAGTGAAGAGGGCGTTAGTCTAAAAAATAGATGTCATCCAGTTCTTCGTGTTGGTCAAAGTTTTCTCCTCCACTCTGTTCAGTGTATTCTTCTAGTGATTCGTCATAATTTTGGTCTTCCTCTGCAATTTCTGTCTCGTAGTCTTCCATGGATTTTTCTTCGTCACCGAGTTGAGCTGTGTGATGGATTCGCTGCATCTTTTGTGGTTGGTGTATTTGCTGCGAATGTTGTCGTTTTTGTATGAATTGTTGATTCCTTGGTCTATTTTGATAGTCTACTTTCTGAGTCCTCAGGGAGTAGTCAATGGACATTGGTTTCGGTGGGAGAGGTCGTTGATTTGGTGGTATTCTTTGTTGTTGGTACCTAGGCTGGTATTGGACATCTCTATAGAGTTGAGGTTGTTGTGGAGCACGAGGGTTGTGCAGTAAGTGGGGATAGAAATTGTGTCTAGGAGCTGGGGCTGGTGCAGGTCCTGGAGGACTGTTCCTTTTAGCGGGAACTGGAGGTGCTTGTTGAGACGATCTGGGAGAACTGTGGGAATTGTTTGCGTACTGGGCGCGAAAGTCTACGTTTTGTAGTTTCAAACACAAATGCAGGGCCTGTGGAAGGTCTGCTGGTTCACGTATGCTAAGCAGGCGAGGCAGATCTCCTTTCAAACCCCTGACGAAGGTATCGAGGGCCTTGTCACGGTAGCATTGAGTCATGTTGTTCATAGCATCTTGACTCATTTCCATTGATCCCAGTTTGTTTAGGATTAATGACAAGTGGTGATAGACGATCTGATAGAATTCAGAAATCGTGCTATTGCCTTGCACTAGCGTTGTCATTTGATATTCAAGGGTTCCTAAGTCCCTTTTATCCGCATAGTGAAGAGTAAGGCATTTCGAGATTTTCTCCCAGTTAAGAGGCGTGTTGTACGACTCTAGCACGACGTCGGCATGTCCTACGATTTTGTTGCGAATTACAGACAAAATGCCATAGTACTTGGGAGTACCCCTAACGTGATCATAAATTTGGATTATTCTCTCAACACTCTTCTTCCATGAATTGAATTCATGAGCTTGCCCAGAGAATTCTCGTAGACTTTTAACTACGTCTGGTATTTTGTCAAGGTCGGCTAAATTATTATCAACTAAGTTGATGGGTTGGTCGACTTCGTTATTGATGTCGGCCGCGGGATTCATTATCGAATTAAATATTTGTCTTCCTTGTATTTGTAGCGTTTCTGCTACTAATCTGGTGATTAGTTGAACTAAATCGTTAGGATTAATACCTTGAGCAAGTTGGGGGGCAGGTTGGGGAGCAGGGCCAGGGATAGGTGGATCTGCGACGTGTTCCAGGCGTGCTGGCCTAATAAGGTTATTTTGATTTGCCATATTGGCTGAAACGTTTCAAAGTATCTAATTTGAAATAAAAGCAAGAGCACGGATGGAAATAGATAACGGCAAAGAAAGAGGAACGATTTTTTCAGATGTTATCTTAGTTCTAATGTAATAAACTTGTTTGAATAATGTTTTGTTAAATAAAATCAATTAATTAATCAATAGGTTTCTTTACACGGTTTTTAAGTTGTGCTTTTAGGATTTAACTTCACTTGTTTACTCTTATTATTTCTCTTATTATTTCAAAAATTGATTCACTTCTTAGAGCTAGACTTACAATAATAGTATGAAGTGTTGCTCCATGTGTTGATTAACGATATTTTTTGTTTTGGTGGTTCTTCTATTCCTATTCAGGCGGCTGCAGCTTTATAGTTGCTCCTTTTTGTCCTTGGTTATCGGGCTACTGGGGGACCTCTTTTCTGTTCCTTTTTATCCTTGGTTATTGGACTACTGATGGAACTCTTTTCCTGAAGTTGCGAATTAATGTTGAACGTGTAAGTTCGAAAGCCACACAATGGGCGCCAGTTAATCACTACACCGAAATAATTAATAAAAAAAATCTTTTCTAGAGCAGTTTGCTCTGACCTTTATTGAGTTTACTTCTTAACTAACTACAATCAATAATTTTATATTCGATTTTACCTCGGTACTTTGCATTCCTAAGGTATTGAATTGAATTGCAACATGAATTTCTGTGGAAATTCGCTGTATCGAGGCAGACGCTTTGTCAGCATTTCCGTTGCTCGTGTTGATGTTAACTTATACAATTTGGTTTCACCAATTTTTTCTCAAACTTCTGCCATCTAGCCTCGCCTGCTGCATCTCCCGACTTGTTAAATCAGCCGCTTGATATATGAACATGAATCAATGCCACCAAATGGCATATATCTCTCCCTTGCAAATGTATCGTCTGACATTTTATTTGCCATTCTAGCGGTCAAATCTACTTCCGTCGAATTAACCACCCAATCCAATCGCCAATTCCAATATATCAACCCCACCATACTCGAATATCGATCGGACGCCCGTCAAGACAAACGGCAAAATCATTACTCTTGTACTGATGTGCATGTCGATGATGAAAAATCGTCTCCGTAATTTTTTCATCCATCCATACATCCTACATAATCTCAGCATCTCATCGTGAATATATCGATGATACCCGCATCCTCCGAGCTGCCTATTGTGGGTCAGCCTCAAAAGGCGTATACAGCCGCCAAGAGCGAGACAGACTGATATCCGCAATATATCAATAATTGACTCCTATGTCTACCCAATTAGCCATTGTTCGGATATGTCATATGCATATACATGACCATGCCCATATCCAGTAGACACACAATGCATAAAATATCTTTAGAGAACATTAATAAATTTCATAGTTTCAGCGTGTTCGAAATTTTTGTCACGTCCGATGCGATGCCGATGAGTCGGATTCAAAAGCAGAAACAGCAGCCGACCTTCTCCTCCGGGTGTACTCTCCCATATAGAGTGGACGAAAATAATTGAGTCAAACTTTTGAATATGAATCTTTTCCTGATGGGGACAAAGGAGAAGTCTTCGTTTTTTTGCCTGTATCTCAAAGATATATGGAAGGACGCGCGCGAGTCGGGGGAACATCAATAATTAATTCATAACGAAAGCCAGAGCGGTACGAGCGTGGCCTGACGCCTGAGAAGGCGCTGCAAATCCGTTCATTTCTGTGCACCTTATAGAGCTGCGTGGCAACTAATTACACACAGAAAAATATGGAAATCCATATCCACGATCTTATCACTGTCACTGGGATGGACATTGGACATTGGACATCCTGTTCGCATTAGTTTCACAAAAAAAAACGAGGGAAATATTATAATCCGAGTCAAACGTAAACGGATGAGGTGGATGCGAAACAAGAACTGTGGCCTTGCCTTGGCACAATACATCACGTTCAGTAATTTTTCTTCATTTTTTATAAAGAGAAAGAGTGAGTGAAGAGTGAGACTGAAGAACAGAAACAGATTGATTTTCCTAATTTTCTCTGTTTTTCTGTAGTTTTTTGTTTCCCCATCCATTTGTGGGCGCTGCGAAAGGAAGGAAGGACTGTAGCTCTGTCAAGGATTGTTTCGTCTATCTGAAGGTTGGTCAGCTTGGCTTATGTCAAGAATGATGAGGGGTCCGTGCCAGATATAAATGATGCTGATTTTATTCACGGGCGGATAATTTTCACAGACCCATTTCCTAGAGCATCGCGCCGCTTTTTCATCTTTTGGCGTCTTGAGTAGCAAGTTGACAAGTATCACACGTATTTATACGTGACTAAGTTGTTGATGATACTCCCGAGTTGATAGAAATCTTCTGCTTATGGGTTTTTCTTTGATAACTGATTTGGCATATAGGCGAAAAGATGAACGAATATACCTACATTTATAAATCCGAACAGCTAGTGCTTAGAATATTTAATTTTTCAGGCTTAAATGTGTTTGGTTTTCATGAGATTAATAACGAAATGGGTTTGGGCCGGAGCGTGTTTCGTATATATGTATTTTAAATTGCACAGACATCTGGACGGGTGGATTAGCCGTGTTTTTGAATCGTCAACGTTGGCAGATACTTTTCGAATATCAAGGAGATTTTTGGGGGTGCTTAAAGTGGTTGTCTGGATTTTTTTTTTTCGTATATTTTTATAGTCTACCAACTCCTTCATTTACTGATCGAAGAGCCTTTGCCATAGACAGTGCATGAGTGCGATATAGTGCAGTGCTCTTTGCGATATATAATTTGTTCGAATGGTAATCTAGCTCATGCACAGCCCAGCAATCAATAGCTGGAAAGTCACCCAAGACACACACCAAAATGACTGGTTTAACACAAATGGTTGTAGACTTTTAGGCTGTTTGACATTGAATAGTTTTTATACGAGAAAAGGAGGCTACACGGCCGTCTCATACCCAAATAGCTCATCAATAACTTCATCTGAACTGAGTGCTGGAGCCTGGCTGGAGCACTTCATCAACATGACCTGCAAAAAACTTCATTATCATCTAAATACTTTTTGAATTGTATAAAGCCAATATTTTGAATTATTAAGGCACCCTAAGGGGCGTTGTGGTAAAAAGACCTTGTAACTACTCAACCGACCTATTTTATGTGAGAGCTTCTAAGACCTAATCTTTGACACCCTTTTTGCTACGTTTTCCAAGCCCATTTAGCACCCTTGACCTAACTTTTAATGGCATTACTCGATTTTTCCGTTACCCGATTTTTGGCCTGCCTTTCAGGAAAAAAAAATGTTGTCCCAAAAATTAATTCACCAAATTCGTACCCATCCTCTGACACATACTTGAATTCATCAAAGTAAAATCGCCCGACCTACGGCTACCGCGTGCGTAATTTTAATAACAAATTAATTCGTTCCCCCCTGGACTTTGTCGTCTCGACGATTCAGTTAAAATATCTCCTCTGCAGGAGAAAAAAAATAAATAAATTCCAAAGCCACTCCCGTGAGAATTTTCAAACATAGAACAGCTTGAGAAAAAAAAAACCTCCCAACATTTCCTGCCCCCTTTAAATGAAATAACTTAGATGCTTTGGTCCTCTTAAGAGTTCTAAAAATAAGAAAAAAAAAACTTCGACATAGAAAACTGGAGAAAAGTCCTTTCACATTTTGTTCCCATTCCCCTCCCCCCACCAACGGCGTCGTGACCACCATACACACCTACTACAAACCACTCACTCTTGAAGATAAGTTTCATTTATTTTATAGTATTTCAAGCAAAAGTGGCTGTGTGCATCTTGCCTCTCACGTCCGCCTCATGGTGACTGGTGCCGGATATTCCAAGTATTCTCGTCTTAGCCAAAGAATTCTAGAAGGACGACAACGAAAATAGAGAAAGAAACACCAACAAAAAAAAAAGTGCCTTCCAAAACACCCTCATAAACTTTCAAGAGGCACACGCAAAAGAATCTTCACCGACCAAAGACTCTAACAAATAAAAAAAATACATACTTAAATCTCGACATGGGAAATATGATTTTTTTTTTTCCAGAAGTTTGGAGGTGGCAGTGGCACCTAAACCTAATACCACCTACCACGCGTGTCGTCTCGTATCATTTAATAAAAATCATTCGCACGTATGCGAAAAGTGGACCTAAGGGCGAACAACACACACACACAAGTCATGTGAAAATGTGTTCATTGCCTGGCCTAAGGGATGGAAATAGAATGTATTTCTTTTTCGGTAATGCCCTCCTCAGGTGGAGTAGATTTTAATGATTCAACCCCGTACAACCCCATTTAGAAATTCAAGCAACGTAACCGAAACACAAAAATGTTCCCTGCCCTTTCATCCTTCTGGCAAAACCATGTTCATGTGTCGGAAAAGTTTTGCTTACAACACACAAAATGCTGCAATTCATTGAACCTACCCCCGTTGGCAGTTCCTTCTGTTTTCAACCCCATCGTCACAATATTTAGTCAGAGGTAGGATTTGGATACAGATAATCGATTCAGTGGCAGGCTATATGATTGCAACCCTTTTCGCTTTTCACCCCCATCCACCACCCGCAAATAGTGTTCACTAGAATTTAGTAAAAAAAAAGGAAATGAAAACTTTTTGCACGGAAAACTTAGTTGGACGAATATTTGCTGTTTTAATTCCCCCTCAGAACTGGTTATCGTTATCGTCCGTCATCATCGTCACCCTTCAACGAATCTGCTCTCAACCCCATCGACTTTCTCGGGAAGATAAAGGTATATATCTTGTGTGTATACGCGCAGTGCCAGGCAAACGTCATTTTGAGTGTTAAGTGGAATTTCATTAGGTGACGCGGTCGTACTTTGAATGGGTTAGAACGCAGGAGGGAGCTGAGTGAGCTGGTGGCGTTCTATTGGATTAACCTGAGGGTTAAATAGGGTAAGTGATACCGGCGATGGTAGGGGTTCGGGTTCATTTAAATTAAAGTTTTTGTTTCTGCCGACTATACGAGTGAATTTTGCCAGAGAGCCCTGAATGATTCGACAGAAAGGGATTATGTTTTCGGGGAAGCTATTGTATGGCACAATTTTTGCAACGCACTGGTAATGGGTTTTAATTAAATTTTCATGCTGATCGTGGTTACTCTCCTCAAATGCCGATACATGCCCACGGCCACGATACGTTTGTTTTAAAGGTCTCACATTGTGAACTGCGTTCCAGTCAATTTCCCCAGCACACAAGATGCCATTCCGGAAAAAAATCAATCGCATTTACATTCCAAATAAAGGCGATGCGATGGCGTGAAAGTGCGACCGGGGGAGGGTGTATGGCTTTTGTTCGAACACAATAGAACGCGCAGTAGGGAATACAATATTGTAATGAGGCAATTGTAAGGTGGGCATGAGGCAGCGGATTTTGTTCTTTCGCCGTTAAATACAACTTGGTATTGGTTATTATTCAAATTGAAGAATTTAGGTATTTGCGAAGAAGAATGCGTTGGCGTAGTCACTTGTAGGAAAAGATAAAATCGCGAGCTTCCATGAGTTAGATCAAAGGGCAGATAAAGCAAGGAGCAAGACTATTGATGAAATTTGTGCGGGCGAACAAAATGTCTTGTAGGAAGCTAGAGTAAATATTTGGCAGCTGGATCATAGTTAAGGTGGGATTTTTCCAAACTTTTGCCAATGTTTGGACAGAAATTTAATGAAAGACTTTATGTCCTAGTGGCTGCTTATAATTGGGCGTGCAAAGGCATGCGTTTGGTTTTTACTTTGCTTTTGATGACACTTGAGTCGAGGACGGACCGACTTGACTCTTCAGATGGATCAAGGTGGAAGTAGTCGCCTCTTAAAAGTGTAGCATTTTGTGACTTCATCCACCATATTTTGGAAAAAACAAAAAGGATACAAAACTGTTGCATCTGCTGTGGCGAGTACTTACAATAGAAGCAAGGTCCACAAAAAATATTACTATTTTATTTAAGTATTCATATTCAAATTGCTTACGAAAAAAATTCATTTTTAAAAAGAAACTTATATTTGGCCCACCCTGTATAAATAGAGAAAATTTACGACGTTCGTTTGGAGAGTGAATTAAACGAAAAGAACACGAACGATCGACAAAACTAATTTTGTGCATTTTATATTATTGCAATTTTAAAAAGAAATGTATGTGCAATGTATTCTCTCACACTATTTGAAATTTTGCATTGCATACTTTTTGGCGGACAATTACTTTGGGTGCATTTAATTTTTCATTCTATGCACTCAGTTGTGATGCCAACGAAACATTGTCGTCCACAACAATTCGATCTTAATTTGCCCCGCAAACTCGTAGTGTCACTTTTACTAAACGGGCTATTAGCCATTTTCCATATGGAACCAATAGAAAAATTCACTATAAACTGGTTATGATGTCCTTTATAAGATGTCACATCCGTAACTTTAAGATAAACAATCTCCGCCTCATTGTCCTGACCTTATAATGTCCACCTCTTCCCTTGACATAATACCCTTCCATATTAAGCTGTAAGTAGTTTTGATAACCTTTAGCATTACAGTGCCACGTCGTTATCTATTCCCTTCGTCGTAAATTCTGCGAAGAAAAAAAACACACCTACTCCATGGTAAATGAAGATCCTGCGATAAAAAAGCAAATAATACCCTTCCCATCTCTCGTCGTTAAAAGAACCGCTCTTTTAGGCAATGGCCCCTAGGATAATACGCGATAAGGTCATATTTGTTCTTATAGCTTATATAGCCCAAGGGCGGCCAGACAAAAAAAAAAAACAAAATTACAATCGACGAGATAAAATCTACATTAACTGGAAAATGCGGTTTAACTTTTGAAAGTAGGTATGCACTTTCAAGATATGACCGGATTGTGAATATACGTAGATACGCAAACAATCACCCTTACCCGCAAGAATTGATGGCCAACAGGTTGAGAGGTGAAAAGTTATTTAACAGGAGAAAAACTAATGACCAGTGACCAGTGGGAACTTGCTTAACTGCAACAAGGAAGCTGTTATTTCAATATGTGTTTATTTAGTTTTGTGTAATGATGGTCCAACGACAGGGTTTGCTGGGTTCTGTAGAGCGAATGGGCACGAATGCTCCGGCCTGGAAGATATATGAATCCACTCGAGGGACGGCGCAGTAGTAGGAAGGCCGCGACTTATGTAGCGCACACAAGTGAAAGGGGACCTTAACCAACTACAAGCGTGCGAAATTAGACACAGCTGGCTAGAGATCGTGCTGGCGGGAGAAGCTTGTTGGTTGAGGCTGTGGTCCATCCCGGACTGTAGCGCCACCTAGTACAAAAGTTTGGATTTTATTTTAGATATGGCACGCTATCATGCTTGAAGCTTGATACAAAAATAAAGTGCACGACTGGGTCGACCGAAATTTTCTCGTTGATCTAAAGTTTGACCAGTTGTTCTATTATTTTTATTTTATTAGGTAGAAAGGTAGTTAGGTAGGTTAAATATAATCCATTTTTGAGTTATTCATCTGATTGGAAATGCCAATATATATATATAAAATAAAAATGTGATATTTTGTAAGCTCTATATAAGACCCTCATCATCCCAGTCCTGTTGTATGGATCTGAAGCATGGACTATCTCCAAAGCGGATGAAGATATCCTTGGTCGTTTCGAGAGTAAAAATCTTCGTTAGATATTCGGTCCCATTTGTGTTGATGGGTTTTGGAGGAGACGATTCAACGACGAACTATACGAGTCAAAAAACTGCGCATTGGACGTTTGAGATGGCAAGGGCATGTAGAGCGAATGGACATCAACGCTCCGGCCCGCAGAGTCTTCGATTCCAATCCAGAGGGTCAGCGCAGTAGAGGAAGACCTCGCCTCAGGTGGCGCGCACAAGTAGAAAACGACCTCAACCAACTTGGAGTGCGTAACTGGAGGCAGTTAGCTAAGGACCGGGCTAACTGGAGAGGCTTGTTGGTTGAGGCCCTGGTTTACACCGAACTGTAGCGCCACCTAAGTAAGTAAGTAAGTTATAAGCACTTGTCGCAACTTCTGATTAGAGAGTTTCAAGCGCCTACTGTACTATTTTATAAGCTTTTATGCTTTACTAGATTTTTGTGTTACCGGCTGTTGCATTAGAAGTTATAAACTGAATATCCCGTAAGATGCGTGTGCGATTTTCTGATTGCGTTAACTCCAAGAGGTTGGAATTATATTCAGGTGCATATTCAAAATGGTTAAAAAGAAAAGAAGAATTGGGTAATATTTGCTAAAAATAAGTTTTTTTTTTTGTCGCTTTTATTGCATTTTTAATGTAAGTGCGGTATTGAGTCTTAAAATATGAACACAGATCGGCTTTGGGTACCTAGTAATTTTTGAAAAATAATTTAAAAACTGATTTATAGGATTTTTTTGAGAAAAACTAAGTACGAAATTTTATTTAGAATATTTGTATTATATCTTTAATATGTATTTTGACCAAAATTGTTAGAGCGGTTTTTGCAAAACTTTGGCAGACAAAACAGTGCCAAATATTGCAATGTTTGGTTTGAAAAATACTATTGGTTAACTATTTAGCTGAAAACCGAGTACCTATTAGTTATTGTACGGGACTGTAAGCATTACTTGGTTTTTAAAGTTTTCTCGAAATCGAAAATGGGGTTTTCGAGATATGAGCAGTTTTTGAAATTAACGAACGTTTTTGGTGATTCGAATTGAAAATTAAGGACGGAGGTTAAAAATGTCACTTAAGGAGTTGTAGTTTGACACCCCTATTTACGGGGTTTACAGAGAAATACGAAATACATTTTAATATAGAGCCCAAGCTCACTCTGACCGGTCGCATCGTAAGCGTTTCTGGCGTTCACGAGACAACGCCCACCTTGAATTTTAACAAGAACAATTGAAAACCAGCCACAAGTATTATGAATGTTTTACTAGTCTAGGAAGCCTTTCAAGCCTTTGGGTTTGCAGAACAATGTTTTTTAAAGAACAACAGCACAAGCCAAGCAAGGGGAATAGGCTAAAGAACCAATATCTTTGTACAAGTGTTTCACACTGATGCAATCTTAACTAACAACGTTTGACTCATTAATGGTTTCGGAAAAAAATCCTAGACTACGTTCGATTCTATGGTGTGTATATAGTTAGAACCATGTTTCATAATTAAAAAAAAAAAATGAATGGTTCTCTCCAACTTATTTGAATTCTGAAACGAATACAAAAGCAAATAAAGGCGTCAGTCAATTTGTGTCACGGTTCTGAAAATTTAATAATGAATAGGATTTATGATCGACTCATGTTAATATCCTTGTCGCATTGGGCTGAAATTTTCGTTTCTTCAAACTGCAAATGTGGGATTTGCAGCGGCATCTTTTGAAGATTTTAGCAACTTATCAAACAGGATATATTTTTCTTTCATTTTTTTTAATACCTCTAGCTCTTGAGGAAGTCATCAAAAGCTCAGATATCTAATAGTCTTTACTCCTGGCTCATCAGTAAATCTATCAAACCGGCACTCATTTGTTTGATATATACAGGGACTTGCGACTTTTCAAGTAGCAACTAAATATGCGCTACTGTGCCTAATAATAATCACTATCTAATACTATAACTAATAATAATTTTTAGACTTCACTTTATATGTTTTCTAGGTCACAATATGTAATTTCGTATGTTAAGTTTCGCCATTGTGAGCTCGAAAAATTTTAGCATGTACCTATACTTAAAATCGATATAATATATAGTATCGCGGATTGCAATCGAAACGAATCTTCCTCGATTTGAGTGCGGAAATGTCACCAGTCTGAAAACGACTCATTGAGCTGTTGAAGTGATTTGCTTCGATTTTAGCGAAAGAAGTATTAACAAAAAAATAAAAAACAATATTCACATGTAAATTTGGTTCACAAGGATCAAATTCATAAGACTGCCTAGATTTTTTTGAATTAAGTTGACCAAAGCTACACCCTTCTTCTTCAAAGCAATACGTACTTGTTATGCCACATTTTTAATTCTCAATAAGTCTGTACCTGCCTTCCAAAAGGCTGAAATAAATTTAGTTTTCTTTTGTTTAATTCAACAAGGGGAAAAAAGGTCGAGGTGTTTATATCAAACTTTCATGAGGTGTCAACCTCCTCTTCAACCCCCACCCCTAGCTCATAAAACCACAGCATAATTTGCAAATATATCCCACCATATGGAAGCGAAATTGCGTCATTGCCAACCCATCCAACCGAACCGCGTGATAAACACAATTTTCGTTCGCATTTCACTTTGTCCTCGTTAAATTAAAAAAAATCTCCCGCCCCCAATCAATTTAACAGAATCCATTTCAAATTAAGGCGACAAATACAAAAATGTCAATCCAAAGATTTTCACAATCAAATTAATGACAAACCGAACACAGCCGCTGCGACGACACTTTCTCTTCGCTGCCGATGTAATAAAAGAAAATAAACCGGGACAAAACGCGCAAAACTTTTGAAACACATCCCCTCAACCTGTTGGACGTCAACGTCAAACGGCAGCCGCTCCCTCCAAAGTGGGCAGAAAGTTAATTGAGTGACAGTAATAAAAAATATATATATATACATACATACATACATGTCCTTACAGAGAGAGTTTCGAGGAAAAATATCTTGTACTTGTTTCTCGCCCACTTCATCTCGAAGGAAAAAATGTGCCAAAATAGAACCAGAGGCCGGGCACAGATTAACAAAGTTTGGGTGGGGGTGGGTGAAAAATGTTCTACCCGAACATATGGCAGAGGGAAATGACATGACACACACACACACACATTTCGTTGTCATTATTTGTTCATATTTCGTAATAAAATGATTTATCATGCTTTACACTACTTATCAGGACGGGGAAAAGATCCGGGTTAGAGTGCGGGTGGCGTTCGCTGACAGTGTCACAGGCGCGTACACACAACAACACAGACAAGCAACACGTCAAAAACACAGTACAAGAAAAAAGAAAGAGAAATACGACTAAGAGCTAGCAAACACTCACCATATGGCAATAGACGAGTTTTCCACAATAGCACATCGTTTGCAGGATATTCGCTCCCCCCGTGCACTTTTCTCGTCTGTTTTTCGTTTACTTTTTTTTATTTTTCCGTCGACTTTATTTCGGTTTCTTTGTTTAATTCTTTTAATTTTTTATTTTATCCTTTGTTTTGATAAAAGAAACAGAATATAAATATATACACACATCCAGACATGCATTTACATTTAATAGAACAACTGGGTATTTCCTTCTCCGAAGGACATGGTCTGTCTTGTTTGTTTGCAAAGCGTTTTAGAGAGCAGCCAATTTGTGTAATGTCCTTTAGAAGCAGAGGCTCCTCAAGCACACATACAATTTTTATTCGCTTTTGCCAATAGTATATCCTTTTGTGAATTTTGAAGAAAAAACAACAACAAAATTTGCCTTACACCAACAAAAAGAAGCAGCACATGTCACCACTAACCTTAGGTTTCGTCTTGCTGAAGCGCGATTTTTTTTTTTATTTTTGCACAATTAATTAGGCGGCTTAAACGCGTAACTCTTCTGTCGTATCCTTATCACTGGGAAAATATCCAACCGATGACCGTTTTAATAAGCGAGCAACCATGCGGCCGTTAAAGGGAGGGATGCGTTTCGAAACCGCCTCGTATGAATGATGATTTTCTTATAAATTCAACGAAAGCAGTCTTGCTGAGAGAGGAACCACCGCGCCCGTCGTGTTCCGTAGACACTTGATTTCTGATTTTGCTCGCTGTGTACGCTGGCTGTTGCTGTGATGACGATAATGGCAAATTGGGGAACAAACGCCAAGGAAGAGGGATGAAAGGAACATTTCAACGCACTACGGAATTAGTTTTCCAAATTTTCCATGCACAATTGTGGCTCCCGCTCTCGCAGTTGAGAGAAGAAAGCACAAGGGAAACCAGAAACCACCCCGACCCCCTAGGACTTTGAGCCGAATTCCAATTTCCAACCCACACTACTTTGTTTGCAGAAATTGTATTTCCGAGAGAGAGGGATAGAGAGCAAGTTGAGAGAAGGTTTTTTTTTTTTTTTGGGAAAAAGAGACAGAATACAATTCAGTTGGGAAAATCAAACGCAATCGAGTTAGAACTCAACCATTTCGTTCGAAATGGTTGCACATACCCACCGTCACCGCCATAGACTGGTGGGTAGTTGAAAAAGCTCTTTTGGAAGAAAAACGCGCTTTTTAAATGGTGCAACGCCGGCATTTTGTTATCGGCCCTTGAATGGAGAGATATTTATCTATTTTTTTGAAATAGTTTTACATGAAGGCAGTCGTAGTGGCTTTATAGGGGTGGTGTGTCTCAACAGGGTGATGCTTATTCGATATAGGTTTTTTTTCCGAAAAGTTGGCGCTTAAAATGAGCGCAAGCATGGAGCACTTAAAAGTGCAGGTGGTGATGGTTTTGTTGTTTCAGTTTGAATGTTGCTATGACTGCAGATTGATGGGGTTGCGATATAGCTCACTGATGCCTATAGGTCCCGGGTGGTCTTCTGAAACTACAAAAATATAAGTCAATCAAGTCACGCCTTCTAGGATTTTGTTAACGATCTCATTTGTAGTTCACCACTTGATGCGAATTTTGTTTCATCTACTTTCAGGTCTCAGATTATAGATCTAGGCGGAGTGCCTTCGGTAGACCTTATGAGTAGTTAAACAATTATCTTGTAAAAAAAACAGCTACTGGTAATTTCATCAGCAGATAGTTAAAGGTTCATGGTTTGCTGCATTTGAAGCCTTTTAAGGCCGAAAAAAATTAAAAATCATGACTTATAAGACTTCAAGGATTGAAAATCGCTCTCTTTTATCACAGATGTAAAATGTCACCCAACAAAAAAGTGCACAACTGTCGCAAGAAACTCCCACGATCACTGGGAGTTTAGTTTAATTGGATGTCCAAAATGTTTGAATTGCGACCAAATCTATGACAGGGTGTGGCCATGATTAAACTCCACGGGGAAATATTTTCATAGATCCACCTAGCCAGATGAAACTTCTAAAAAAAAACACACACACACAAAAAAAAAAAAAAAAACACTAGAAACATAAATTCCAAAGGTCTTACTTGACACCGTCAAGAGGTCGTATTTTTTCAATTAAATATGGCAATCTTTTAAGCTTTGGGAAAATATTTATCGGACCAATGGATGCATTGTGAGAGTGGGAATTATTTGACATTTTCAGATTTCTTTCAAGTCCTCGATCTTGATCTGCACTTTGTTGTTTGTTTTAGAAAAATCGACCTTAAAACGACGCGAAAACAAAATTACTGCGACAAAGATTCCACCCGTTGCTAACATGAGTCGATGATTAGTTCCAGTTCTCAAACAGTGATAATTATTCATAAACACTGTCTTCGATAACCAGTTTCTGTCCGTGGACTGTACACTTACGTGCGGTAGTTAGGTAATAATAATAATAATAATAAGGCAACAAACAGTTGTTTTGATTTTTTATGTTATTTTTCATTTTTAATATTTTCTCTCAGTGAAAACTTGTTTTCCTTTATTTAAATATTCAATGACTTAATAAACAAAAAAAAATCGAGAATATTGTTTTTCTTTTAAAGTATTTTGTCGGCTTCAACACACTGTAAGAACACAGCGCCACCTGGCGGATTTTTTTGAAAATCAATTTCTAAACACTGCCGGGACTAAGAAGCACAACCTGATAACTTTTCAGCCAAATCGGTTGAGCAGGCATTGAATTTATACGCAACAAACAAACATTGCCTCTCATTTTTATAAACAGGGTCAACATTTTGAGTTTTGAAAACCATACGAATTTTATTTCTAAGTTTCTACTACAGAAATTGGAAAGAAAAACATGGTCTTACAAAGTCTAATGGGTGAAAGTACCTACAAAGCCCTCTGAAGATTTTCGAAAACAGCTTTCAATCTGTGAGTATTGAAGTTCTGTTTCAGGGCTTTCATCGCGTAATTTATGAAACGAGTGTCGTTGAAACAATTGAATAAAACGATGTCGCTTTTAGTTTGCTTCATTGATGGTCCAATCGTTTCGACGATTATCGTTTTTGGGTTGTTACACGAGGTAGAAGCATCGTCGAAACGATGTTGTTCGATCGTCTTGTGTTTACGCGATTAGAGCCCAGGGCTCTGTAAATAATCGAATTAATCTCCTGATTTTTTACCCGTTTTAAACAATGTCAGGCATTGATGTCTTTCATTTTGAGGTACCTAATTGTTGAAAGAAATATTTTTCCATAGGCATCTTTGCTCCCCTGAATGAAAAGGCATTTGAAACCCGTTCACTGTTCTTAGCCCGCAAATGCAAAATGAAGTTACTTTCAAAACCCGCCGCCACTTTGTCTATTTTTTTTTTTTGCATTTTCCTAGTAATTCCGAATCAAGTCTTCACCTTCAAAAAGTTTGTAAGTAGGGAAACGGAAACATTTAGTGATTGCAAGAAAAACTTGGTCTCGGATCACGACATTTATTAGAAAAGACTGTTTGCACAACATTTTCCACTACCTGTAAAAAAAACTTAACTCCACTTCGAGTGTCAACCGAATGAAAATTGCTATAACTCCGGAATAACCTAAAACCAGCAGACCATATCAAAAGACTTAAGGACGTTGTCAAGATGTCCACCCAGACCAACTTTAAATCGGAGACTCGCAAAAACCACGATCGAATGAAAGACATTCTCCAACAGAATGAACAGAATGTCCTTTCAATATTGCTCCTCCCGCTGCCAACGTTCCATTTGCTTATTGTACCTTTTCAAATTGAATACAATTCCTGGCTGCCGTATAAAACCACCCCCCCAGGAGCATGCATTTCAGTCATCGAAATTAATGGCTCCTTAGTCGTTTAAGCACCACCACCTTATCGTATTTTAATCTACATTCTTCCAAATAATAGCAGCAAGTGGCAGCCCAGAACAGCACTGGCTCCCCCCCTCCACCCCGACCCACACCTGAGGCACAACTCTATTTGGTCTGAAAATCCGTGTCTTGAATACGCAAGTGGACAAGAGAAATTCCTTAACGTATTTCCATAGTTTGATTGCGGGTGCCTTGAAGGGGCGGCCGCAGAGCCAAGAATTCGGGTGCGGTGAAGAATGCGTGCACAAACTTCCTCAGTCGGTAATGATTCCTTCCTGAGGGGGTGGCAAGACCAAATAGGGGGAACAAAAAACATCCCCCACAGCTTGCATTGTTGTGCGGTGAAAAGTTTTTTTTTTTTTTTTATTCCTTTCTTGAAAATTGGAAAGTACTCGTTGCACTCGTTGCCAAGCTGACTTAATTAAGATATTCGGCTGGCACCAACGCCATCTCTCATCGAGTGCTTCCCACCAGGCACATGAAACTACGGTACAACTTTGAATATGAAATTTTGTTCGTCCTCTTCACAGGGTTAGAAATATTCTTAATAGGATTGAATGGAGAAGAATGCATTAAATAAAAAAAACACCCAAATAGATGCGAATCCTTTCACGTACGTCTGTCTAGAGTCCTGTCGGTTGGTTGGCTGCATTCTACCTTCAACAGATTTTCCCTCTAGTGAGTAGAGAAAAAAAAAAGACAAGTGCACGTGCTGCTGGGGGTGAATTTTTTATAGAACGAGCGGCGAGGAATTTGCTTTTCCCTGTTTCGTTTAAATGAAATTCGTCAGGATGAATAAAAGTGCAATCTGCCATGGTGTGCATACACATTCCTTGGCGTGTCGTCATATAAAATCGACGACGAAGACGAAGCCATATAAAGTGTTGCTCGCGGAAATGTCCTTAACTGACTGACTCACTTGACGGCTGATGGCTGATGGCTGAATGGTTAGATTAAAGACGTCTGTGAAATTGGTCGGAGATGTTTCGCGAGAATTTACAGTCAATTTGTACTGCAGTTGTTGCATGTCTCAAAGGCAACGTGAAATGAAGCAATCAGCGATAAGCAGATTACTCTGCTGACTTACTGGGGTATGGATCGAAAACTGGGCGGAGGATTAGGTCGATTGTTTTGCAATTCGCGTTTGACTTGTAGGGTGGGGTTTATGTTAGATTTGGGCCAACTATATATAAACCCTTTTGAGTCGGCTTTTCACCGAGTTCTGTAAGATTAAAATTTGACAAAAGAGTAAGTAATTAAAAAAAATATTTCGGTCGCAACAAGTCCACGTAGGCCTTTCCGCAAAGTTCTACACAATCTATCGTATTATTTGGCACAGACCTAAAATTTGATGGCGCATATGAAAGGCTACATTTAGAAGGTTCCTACTCTCGTATCCCTGTGAGAGAAGAGGCAGTGCAGGGAGGAAAATGAGCGTTGGATGGTACTTTTATTATACCGGTGATTGGACGTGAAACGCCTCGCTAACCACTGAGCCCAACTGGCGTTTATTTAGCATAAAACATAAACTCTACCGATTCACAACTTGATGTGTAGTAGAAGCTCTAAAACCAAAAGGCATATTTGTAAGGATCTTTCAAGACCTCCTAAGAGACAGAATCGGCTCTCGAAATGGAAAAAGCAGGGGTCAGATTCTGCGTAACATGGGGCTAATCATTCGTACGCAAAAATACGTTTGTTTGTTTCGCCTTAGAGAATCTGGCCCCAGATAATTTTGACAGCTTTACATAAATGTATTTACGAATGTTATCGAACTGATCCTCACCAAAGGGGGGAAATTAGGTTCCAGCCCGAATAAGTCTTTCAAGTAGGTTCCAATTTCTTTTGAGTAGGTACGAAAAAATGCGAGACAAGCTATGCATGTAGAATCAAAACGTCGATGTGGACACTTAAATCAAATTTCAAGGTGTGACCCCTCCTTGGGGGGCGTGAATACAATACGCGAGTGAAAGCATGGATTCATTGGAATATAAAGATAGTAGTGATAGAAATAATTAAAGTAATCAGTCGCGCTTCGATTTTTAGATAAGCCCCCCTTTGCAGGGGGCAACGACTTTCAAAGATCGAGCTAATTACGGTGCAGTGTCGTAGGTATTATATCACAGCCGAGTCACAATAATGAACGTACAAAGTGATCAAAGTAGTATGATTTAGGGTACACGTTTCGTACTGACCCCCCTGGAAGGGAGCAGTTTGATATCACTGAGAAAGCCATCTCTTTTGGCACTACGGATATTGGGGCGAGCCAGATGGTGCGTTATCTCTTCAAGCGGAACGACACCAAACACTGGAATCTCCAAAAAAATACACCTTCTTGGTTAATTATTGCACTCTCACGGATCAGTACATATTGACTGTATAATTGCCCACGCCCCTGAAGCTCACAGTGCGCCGATTAAGCTGACGCCCTGTGCCACAGCAGGCAAGCGAATTTCAACAAGTTGACCCACTGCCACTGATATGTGCAATTCCCAAAACGCAAAAGGTCGACTTTTGCCAGCAGCTAAGTTACCCCACTTGGGCAATTCAGTCATAGGTACTCCCCCAGTCAGACATACTCCGTATAGAGTCCTGCAAAGAATTTGTATTCCATTCAGACAGATACAATATTTGTATGCCATTGGCAAGATATACATCATTCAAACTTTCCGTCTAAAAATAGCCGCCCTTTTTCGTTCAATCTCCGCCACGTCAACACAGAGTACAAAAATGTCCTATTTTCATAGCGAAAAATCAATTTAAATTCCCCAAAAAGTCACAATAACACTCATCTGTCGAATAAATAAAAATCAATTCCATTACCCGGGCACCTGCCCTTCGCCATCGTCCCATCTGGCGGCCTCGAGGCGAATTGTTGAAATTCTATTTCGACTAATGAAACTGTCAACTTAGGCTCTTCCGTAAGCAACCAACCGCACCGTTAGTTAAAAAAAAAACAGTATCGAAAGAATCCCCAAAATAATCTAATTATCCTTTTTTGTGCAAACCGAATTATTCAAGGACGACTCCACCCAACCCACGACGCCCTCTACCTGAGACGCAAGAAAAAAAAATTGTAAAAATATCGTACATGAATGGCTTCCCATTTGTATCACCTTGTTCAACACTCTTCGGCAGCTGAAAGGACTTGTAATAGGTTTATCCTTCGAATAGCGCAATTAATTACATGTCAGTGATGCTGCTGTTTCTGTTTTTATTTATTTATTTTTTTTTCTGTCTTTTTCTCTGTGTATGCTCTTTTGGGGACTTTGCCGAATTTTTCGATAGAAGCGAAATTGATTTACCTCGCTTGCTTGTGTATTTGTTTGGCCATAATAACGACTGACTCCATTGAAGGGAAAAAGTAAAAGTAAACACAACGCCACCGGCATTTTGTTTTCTCATTTCCGTTTCCATTTGCACCTCTCCGGAGCTGCCATCGTCGAACCGGCAAACAGCTGGCTTTCTCCCTCTCTCTCTGTGAGAGTGTCAACTTTGACATTAGCATGACGTTTGCAGCCGCCTACACACTTGTGTAGAATTTTTCCATGGAAAGCTTTTCAGGGCGTTTACGGAAATCGCATGCGCAGTCCTTGCTGAGGGTTATCGCGTTGCTGGCCGATGCTTCGCCTGGAAAGCACCAGTGAATGGAAATTGCGGCGTGGCAAATACTTAGCCATAGCCACAGTTACATACTCAACACAAACAAACAAAAAAGAATAAAAATATTTTGCGGGGGATGTGTAATAATTTGAATTGCATACCATGCAAGTAGTACAAACACGTATATGGAAATGTGTCGCCTGGCGTTTTTCCGGATACTTTTGTGACTCTTTAGGGTTCAGAGCAGTGGCAACAAAATGAAAAATTACACCACACATGCCACCGGCTACATCTACATAGTTTTATGCATAAATACGCGAAGCAGAGCCTTTGCCCTGTGGGAAGGACTATTTTCCTCACTCGAAGGATTTTTTTTTTTTTTTTTTGGGTAGAATGTCCTCCATATCCATACTCGCATACCCATGTCAGGATTGAGGGTTTAATGCAGATTTTCATTGTCAGATAAGAGAGTTTTTTGTTTTGCTAGTGGGAATCCAAACATTTGGCTTTAGGTAGGTGGCTGTAGGCCGTATATATAGACAAGGGGGAAAACAATTGGCTATTTCGGCCACCACGTGGGTGTCAAGCGATTGCCTGGTTTAAATTGTATGGGCCAAATGGCTGTAAATAATACTAAAGGCAACGAACGAACGTGGGTGTGCTAACAAGTTCGGAAGGAACTCCACAGGCTCTATCGGTGGTTGTGTGATGTAAGATGCCATGGGAAGCGGATCTATGGCCAGTGGGTAGAGTGTCAAACAGTAGTTATTAAAAAATTTTTATAGACCGTAACTCAGATGGGTTGTTAGGAAGAAGCCCACACTTAGCGCAAATAATGAACCCGAAGGACTCTGTTTATGGTAAACATATTGGACAGTTAAAAATACACATTTGAGTCACTCGAAAAAGGCTTCAACAAAGATTTTTAGGAGAGGCATAGATCTTTGGATAAGAATTCGAAAAGGATTAGTACCAAGTCATACTTATTATGCTACAACTCAAATTCAACTGCCTGAGTTTAGATGTCCCGCCTTTGCCTGAATAAGCCGCAAGTTTGTCCACCATAATCGGCTGAACTTAGTCCATTTGCGGTAGAATACGTAAAGATACCTTGAAGCTTCTAAAAAGGTTAATGAAGGTAGGTTTGGAAGAGAATTGGGATCTTTTGAAAGCCTCTTATAGAGATTTTTGTGGAAATAGAAGTTGTTCTGGTTAAGCTATTGAAAAGGTATAACGCTCTTGGACTAGAAACATTAAGCAAATACGGCGATTTCGGTTTTCAGCTCGATAAGCAATTCCCCGGTATTTCCATTCAAAATAATTGGTTTCACCCACTTGGTCTGAAAAACAAAAGAGAGACAACCTCCTTCACGGAATGGGCGTACAGCGATTTACTGACGGTCAATTGCATCAGTTGCGTTTGGATCTGAGAGTTTTATCACTTACTAATACTTCTAATATACATAAGTGCCTTCTTGACTCTTTAAGGACAGACAACCGGTTATCTAACTAAATGGCATATTGGCCAAATTTTAGACGACCAAATTTTAAGTCTGAGAAGCGTTTTTATCAGCTTTTTGTAATTCACAGTCGATTCTTCGTCTACTTTGACACGGTATATCCAATTTAATCAAGCGATTCGCATTTTGTTCGCATCGAGTTCCCGGAAGAAGATTTCGTTCACCGATGAGTTTGCCTTAGTATTCCGTAAAATCATGTTTCGTGGGAAATTATTGACCTAGGGCCGAAAGTCGGTGGAAGAATGAGAAGTGATTAGCGAAAATTCACGCGGAAGAACAAAATGCGATCATCCAGAAGAAATTTTTGCGAATCCTGACTAAGATTATGCAAAACTTCTATGGGATTTGGGATGGTATACAAATTGACGAGAGTCGATTACGCACACTCGCAGAAGAAGAAAATGCGAAGGTTATAAAGGGTGTCCGCCAAAGAATTTTCGACTTTGAATTTGAATAAACGGCGAGCGGGGTATCGGCGGAGGGTATTCATTACACTTACGCGTCGTGCGGATTTTAGTAGCCAAGGATCGTTGGTCGGCGGAGCATCGTGCGTTTGCTGTAGAGGCATATTTTAAAAATAACGATTCTCCCGTGGCGGCGCGCAGGATATTCGCAAGACATTTCAATATTCGGCGTATACGGGATTGTCATAGTACGCAACTTATTGGCAAGTGGGTGCGAAGTTTTCGTGAACAAGGACCTGTAGTGGGACACGGGCCAGGTGTATCGCGAACTGTGAGAACTGACGAAACAATTGAAGCAGTTCGTCGTGATGTTATTGCAAATCCACGTCTTTCACAATAACCGTCAATTCCCAAACCTATTCGTCTATGTTGGAAAACTTTTTGGAACCTGAGTTGGAGAACAATGAATGGGTAAACGGATCGAAATGGTTTCAACAGGATGGTGCTACACCACACACTTCGCGAGCATCAATGAACATTGTAAGGCGCATTTTCCCCGAAAAAGTCACAAGTCGTTATGGTGATATCCCATGGCCCCCCAGATCGCCAGACTTAACACCTGCGGACTTTTTTTTATGGGGATTTCTTAAATCTAAAGTCTACGTTAACAAACCGCGAAATTTATTGCAACTGAAAAGAAATATTCGCAACGAAATCAGAGGAATTTCGCAAGAAACTTGCAAAAAAGTTTTCACAAATATGGTGTTTCGTTTAAATGAGTGTGTTCGTCTCCGTGGTAAACATTTAACTTCAATTATTTTCAAAACATAAATCCGCATTTGTATGTTTTATTTTAAAATAAAAACGATTATATAAAAACCTGTGAATCTTTTATTATTTAATTTTAAATTCGAAAATTGTTTCGCGGACACCCTTTACCTTCACCAGCTACATACCTTTTCTGCATGGATTTAAAATATTGATTTGATTTTTTTTTTTAGTTCGTAGACGAAATTATTAATCCCAGGTAGGAAGATTTGACAATTTTTATTGCTCACCCTTCTGTGGTCAAGGTTTGCCATTTTTTGTCCACTGGTTCGCCATATATCACTCTCTCTCTCAAATAAATTCAGCCCTACAAATCTAAACCGGCTCTCCGATCTCAGCACTTATATGTACAATAGTAGATGGTACAAGCCACTCAATATAAAAACCCACAGAATGGGCATCTTCATTAGTTTCATGTCATTGCACATTAAATGCAAATACCCATTAAACACTCTCCAAATTCTGTATAAATGCAATTGTGTAACACTAACAATCCAACGCAACATTTCAAGCAGACACAATTGAATTGTACTCACTGCCAAAATAATAATGTGGTCTAGGTATGTGGTGGCCGAAAATCGGAAACACAATACTCGTACTCTCCTCTCTGTCTATGTCTCTAGTGTAAAAGGACAAAACGTACAAAAAAAAACAGATTTCCTCTCAAGCATTTTCAATTTATTACTGCAGTTTCATGGATGCAACTAATGCGGTTCGCAGTTCGCATTTGGGGAAGTGTTGTCATGTAGATGGGATATTTTTGCCAACTTGATTTAGGTGTGCTTAAAGAAAATAAATATTTTTTTGTATTTATTTTGCTTCCGTTGTACTTTGGAGAATTAATGGAAAATATTATGGCAAGGACTACGATTTGTATGTTTTAAAAGGAAAACCAACTCGTTCTCTGTGATAGAGGACTGCTTCACTATACGCTGAACCGTAAATTCAAGTACAGTGTTTCTCTTAAAGATGGGATTTTATTCCGAGTTTTGCAAGTGCTGTTGTCGAAAAACTACTCACCAAAAACGTACTATCATGTTGAAGGACGACTTACCTGGAATGAAAGAGAATACAAAAATTATTTACATTTTGTCCATTAAAAGTAAAAACTACTTTGTATTTAAAACTCTCAATAAGATGGGTAACACTCATTTGGGGACATAAATTGTTCTGTGAAAGAGAACATTTGCCTATTTCTTTATCGAATTTGCCAAGACACACCGTGGTGCAAAAAGGCAAAACTCGCGGCAAAAAAACTAAATTCGATGATTTGTTTTTATTGTTTTGTTTTGTATTTCTAATTTGCTAAAAACATTAACAATTTGTTAGTTAATTTTATGAATTAACAGTTGTAAAAAAATATATTTTAGATCACCCTGTGAACAATTAAATAGCCGCAACCCTTTTTTTTACAAGATTTGTTAAATTTTACACGTTTTCTTTTTCTCTGTTAATTCCTTTTCAAAGAAAATCTTACTTCAGCCTAAGATTTAGAAACACCCTGTGAAGCAATATTCTTAAAAAGAACTACATATTTAAAAAAAAAAAAAAAGATAAATAAATAGATGGTGCAACGGGTCCGTAGGGATCCCAGGCCGAGCTTTTAACAACCATTCATTTTGTGTGAGTTTTTCATTTTTGGAACGAATCGAAGGGATCTACAATTTTATCCCGATTCCAAATGGCTAATTGAAAAGCTCTTTCAAGACAGTTATACCCTCGGATGTTTGTCAGACGTTCGCGAGAGGTGGCGCAGTGGAAAAAAAAAAACCTAAGTTGGAATGTGTGGTTTTTGCGGGATTCGAACTTGGGACCCTTCGCTTACTAGTGCAACACACTAACCACTAAGCTACTGCGCCGAGACTCACTTGGAAATTTCCTTTAATAATAAAAACAAATTGTAGCGATATCTTCTTTCGTTCAAAAGTTATGATTTTTGCAACCAAAAAAATCATTTTGGAGCACAGTGCGGCGTGAATGATTTTAAACGAAATACCGTAGCAAACCAGGCGATTCGCATTTCGTTCGCCCCAAGCTCCGGGAAGAAGATTTTTATCCCCCATTTAATTTCAATAAGTATTCCACGCAATACGTGTTTTTCGTGTGCAATTGTTGACGTAACAGCGAATGCCGGTGGAAAAAATTGTTGTCGATGAACTGCGAAAATACTTAGGTCCCTTGTTATACCACATGCAATTTTAAAATGGCGTATGTAAATCAATACGGCTTGTTTTGTTGATTGCTTCAGCATTTACGCGTGTATGTTGCTATTGGCATATACCCAAAAGCTAGGGGTAGATTCTGTAAGATAAAAACGTTCAGTCGTTTCCGAAAGAACGACTGGGAAGATTACCCAAAAAGTATGCAATTAAATCCATACCCGCTTCTAAGTGAAGTTTAGGAAAATGAAGACGAAAACGAAAGAAGTTACACAAGTTTTCGCTTTCGAATGACTTCTTTCGTTTTTTTAATTGGGAAAAAGGTTTCCGTTTGTTTTTTTTACACTTAAGAATTTTAAAACGTTTGTTAAATTCATTTCTGGTAAGGGCAATACAGAATTCGCAGTGGGTTTGTGAAAAATCGAACTATAGGAGCGAAACGTCAACGTTTTTCTACATTTCGATTCGAACCAATATTTCTTACTTCTACCAGATGTACTTACAAAATTTGTTGTAAAGTGGAACCCTTCTTATTAAATAATCTGCGATTTTTTGGTAGATCTAACTGTTTTTTTAAATGTTAGCTTCCTATGCCTAAAAGGGTCCGGATTCTGGGTCGGCAAAGGCGAAAACGTTCAAACACTTTCGTGCACATAAATAATTTGTTCTATGTTACAGAAGGCGGACAATGTTTTCTCCCGATATTGGTCTGTTTGACAAGTGATTCCATACAAAGGCTATCACTATGGAGGGATATTTGTATCCACCCCAGAAGAGGCATAGGGCGAAAACAAATCACTTTCATCTGTCTCGGACCGAAGTAAATATTTCAACATCAGCCACCTTTTACATGTTGTAGCTAAATAAATAAATAAATAAGTAGTAGCGCAATAGGTCCGGAGGGACCTTAGGCCTAGTTTCTCACAAGCATTCGTTTTACACAATCATGGTGTAGCTGCCTCTCCCAAAACTGGTGTTCTAGTCTACCTGGTCTGTAATCAACTCGGTCTCATTTATACTGCCTTATCTGGATATCCCATATTTTTTGACAAGTTCGACTTTGAGGAGACACCTAAGTCTTATGGGGATATAAGGTCCCACACAAAGAATTACAAAAGCCCACAAGGAAATCCGTGTTGGGCATTAAAATCTCCCATAAAAAAATAAAATAAATAGTTGGCGCAATAGGTCCGTAGCGACCCTAGGTCTAGCTTCTCGCAACCATACGTTTTGTGTGAGTTTTTAATTTTTGGAACGAATTGAAGGGATCTACAATTGTATGCCGACTCCAAACGACTACTTGAGGAGCTCTTTCAAGTCAGTTATACTCTCGGATGTTTGTCAGACGTTCGCGAGAGGTGGCACAGTAAAAAAAAAACCCTAAGTTGCAATTTGGCTTTTTGCGGGATTTGAACCTGGGCCCCTCACTTGGTAGTCCAAAAACACACTGACCACTAAGCCACTGCGCCGTCTTCCGTGGCGACTAAAATATCCGCTCTCAAAGCGCTGCTTTATATCTATCTATGCTACATATCGACCTTAGATGAGTCTCAAAAGGCGCTAAGTTATCGCTTGTCAATGGTCAACAACATTAGCCTAATCTGTGAACAAACCCCTACTGTCTTCGCCAAACAGAGTCTACAGAACGTTCCGGACAACATTGATAAAGTTGAGGTCGGGAACATTTATGTCAAACAAAAATTCGAGGCTTACACCAAAATTGGACAAATTATACCAAGTCTTTTCACAAAATCATTGCATACATTCAGGCTGATTCGAAGCAGGTAACTCAGTTGTTATATTGACCATTTTTAAACCTTCCGTTGCTTGGGTTAGATATATGTTCAATAAAACAAACTCATTGTCAGTAAAACCCCAGCAACACATCCATCTATCTGGTTGGAGGTTATGTCGCACATGAAACCACTTGAAACCACTTAGCCAACAGCAGCCAAATGCACTCGTATATTTGCGACCGAATTAGAACAGTTACGTATGCATTCCGTGAGAATGTTCGCAAGTCCTCTCGCAATGCATCCGTTTTGAATCAATTCCCTTCATCTCTGTTCTTTTCTTTTCGTGTATTTTGGATCTTTTTTTTTTTCAACGTCTTGATTTCTTTTGCATTGAGCCACCGAAAAAAAGAGAACTCAAAGTCAAAGAAACTTAATGCAAATGTCAAGTCTTCAATGGGCGATAACACGAAAATGGAAAAATAAGGCGAACGAAAAAAACGAAAACTTCTCAGCTAAAGAATGGGAAAGCTTTTCTCGTTTATTGTGGGCAAAATTCAGTTTTTCTTCTTATTTTTTTCAAGTCTGCATGAACGGTCTCACACAAAAGGATTAAGGTTTCACATTTTGTGAGTTTTACCATTCATTCGTCTTCGTCTTTTGCTTGGTTTTATTTTGTGGAGCAACGGGACGAGTAACTGTAACTTGTTCTTTGTGTGGCGAGAACAAACAGAGAAAATGTTAAATTTTCTTTTTCAATGAACTCAACATGTCTGACAGAGAATGAACGCCAAAAACGAAAAACGCAAGCACAGATTAAATGGCAAAAATCTGCGGATAAGAATAACAATTGCGTTCGCTAGTAAGCGAGTGACTATATATACATATTTTTTTTTTTTCATACCGAGGGTTAGATGCATGAGTCGCGCTGAGTAAGTGAACATGAAAGATGCGATTAAGACGATTAATAATAAATCCGTAAGAAAACGGGAGAACGAGTAAATTAAAAAAAAATAGAGAAATGTCGTCCTTTTAGTAGCTCATCGGTGGTTGGCTGAGAAGAGTGATTTTGTTTGAAGTTAATGGTTTGGTGGAGAACGGGTAATGGCGAAGTGGCTGTTGGGGGTAATTCTTGTAAGCTTTCCATTCGACATTTTGCGAGTTGCTCTTAATGTCTTATCGACTAGGATATGCCAGAAGCTATAAAACGAATGTTGGAAAGAGCTATGGAGAAGGCATTTACGTGGGTTGTTCTTTGCAATTTGCTCAGTCATTGAGTACCGTCTTCTGGTGGAAGTTAAACTCATAGCTTATTAACCAAAGTTCAAAGAAGAGTCCACGTATAGGTACACCTTAAAAGGTTAAATTGAAACTTTTCAAATGGACAAGGAAATTGCAAAAGCACCTAAAGTTGCACGAGCCCGCGGAGGCATGTTTGGTAAAAACCTAGGAAAGATGTCGAAAGATCAATCACTGGATCCGCACAAACGATGATCGGACCCAGCAACATACGCATGGTTTAGTTTGCTGATATAAGGCCGTTCAAAAGACCGCGATTTTAAGGTCTATCAGCGTTGCAATAGGCGCGTCCTTGGGTACTTTCATAGGCAAATATGCAACGGCAATGCAATAGAACCTAAGTGCATTTTAGGCTAAGCTCAGCACCTTTTTAGAAGGTGCCAACCATCTGGGTATATCTGGTATATTAAAGTTTACATAGTCCTGAACAGTGGCTCATTGGTTAGTGTACTGGACTACTGAGCGACGGGGGTTTTAGGAGATGACGAAAAAATCGACAAACTGTCTAGAGGATGTTTAAAAACTCACTTAAGGCTGTAAAATCTTTTGTAGCTCTCATTTACTTTAGGGGCAGCAAAATTTCTCGATAACGACGGCTATCAATGGTGGCTTTCTTGGACGTCCACTTGGAGAAGAATTTTGACTTTATCTTCCCAGAGTCTTACTGACTCAAGAGCTTTAGTCAGATGCTCACAGGTGGCGTCTGAGTCGTACTGACTCAAAAGCTGTAGTCAGATGCTCACAGGTGGCGTCTGAGTCGTACTGACTCAAGAGCTTTAGTCAGATGCTCACAGGTGGCGTCTGAGTCGTACTGACTCAAAAGCTGTAGTCAGATACTCACAGGTGGCGTCTGAGTCGTACTGACTCACGAGCTTTAGTCAAATGCTCAGAGGTGGCGTCTGAGTCGTACTGACTCAAGAGTTTGCTTTTTGGGCCCTTGAGCTCTTGTAACGCGATTCTAATTTCTGACGCAAAAAAAGTAATCTCATTTTTTGGAGCAGTTAATCCTTGTCACTCGATTCGCAGTAAAAAATAAATGGATTCGTACAAAAATAGTGAAATTTTATCGTTTTCCATCGCAAAAGAATTCACCCTTCCTACGCAAAGCTTTTAAATTGTTCCAGTACTTATAAAAGGCAGAAGAATCACTTTTCCAGCAACCCGTTCTCTAATTGCACAAACTTCCCCGATTTATCCGATACCCAGTGCAAAACGAAAGCATTCCAAAGTCACCCTGCCTTCGCCTTCTTAAACTCTTTCGCACGATAGTTAGGAATCCTTGGCATGCTTATTTTGAGATTCGAACGAATAGCCAATTCTAACGGATGTCTATATTCGTTCGAATGAACTTTCTGTATTTTGATAGACATTCGTTAGAATTGGCTATTCGTTCGAATCTCAAAATAAGCATGAGTATGCCTTTTTGTTTCAACGCACCATCGTTATACCATTGACATAACTGTTATATAAAATCCACAGCAGGTGCGGGCCACTTTATCCTCTCCCTTTCAAAAGGAACGCGCGTTAAAAATTTCCAGGAAAATGCCCACTGGGTCAGTGGAGAGGTGTAGGTCGATTGATACGTAAATAACCGCCAGGCATGCCACCCCCACTCGTCTAACAAGAACCCACAAATTAACAATTTTAATCACAACAATTTCACCTGTCGTGTGGGCGTACGTATGCAAATGACACTTAGTCCTTACGTTAAACAGCAAAACAACAAAAAACAAATGATCACAAAATTACAGATCAAACGTACTAGATAGCGACCACGCACACACCATCGTCAACCAGCTCAGGTGTCGCCGGGCCAACCTGTTTTATTAATTTCCCAATCCAAATATTAGCATAACGTTAGGGGGGTCGCTGGTAATGCGTCACCCCTGGCAATTGACGCGCTCCAATCAGAGGAACGTAGCAACACACAGAAAGTACTATTTACAGATAGCAAATCGTAGTCAGTACCACCCTCCCACCCCCAATCACCACCCCTCTGATTGCGATAATATCATTTAAGCCAGACGGTGGTTAATTCTCGCGCTGTTGCAACTCTATATGCGTTGCGTCCTTCTGCCACGTTGCACGCCGCTCCTCGTTGCACACAAGTTGCAGCAGTTCCGCCACCAATATGCCAATTCCAGTGCAGTGTGGTGAGTTTCACTTTTGGGCGAATCAAGTTGAGGTTGCACGATGTGTACTGTACATGCCAAAAAAAAAAAACTTGTATCTATAGCACAGCAGCGTATGGCGGTGGTGGTGCAGATACACGCTATTATGTCGGTTTAATCGATTGCGAGTAATTATAATCGTTTTCGCGCAAAATTGATAATTGCTGGTGCGGGGGGTTCTTTGAATAGGGTTATGCGCGGCCGTCGTGTGCGGTATTAGTTGGGTGGGGGATGGTAGTAGTGCTGCGCTCAATTTAATTGAATAATTGCGGTCAGAGGGGTGAACGGGAGGGACACGGGGGGAAGTGAATTAACAACTTTTTTTTTATCAATTTTTTGACTAGGTTTCGGGAAAGGCTGCATTTGGGGTATTTTCGGTCCGAAAATAGTCAGTTAGAGGTAAAGTTGGTCACAATTAAAAAAGCGATCGCTTCGTGGCCGTTTAACAATTGGTTGCAGTTCGATTGCATCGCTTATGGTCGCGTCGGTCTACAATCGCATTAAATGCTGCTGCGGATGGTAGGCGCTGGGACGAGCTTTATCAGTTCGCATATCTGGTCATTAGTAATGGTTTCACCTACAGACACCAGGGTGATGCAGGTGGAACCGTAAAGAAACACACCAGCGGAACCGCCAAAGTTAGCTTTGAACAAGTTTTTTTTTCATCGGTGAACAGTTTTGCTGTTCAAAAGGCTTAGCTTCCTAGGGGGAACCTGCACACGCCGCACTCAGATCAATATAGATCCGTTGTGAATCCCTTGGGGTTCATATGACCTCCTCCTACGTTTGAAATTTAAATCAATTGAAGATTGTGATTTAGAAGGAGCCTATTAAATTCGAGAAAATAAAAAAGACGGAACCTCCCTTGCAAAGACCAAGTCGATACTGATACTTGAGCGATTTGTTCAACGTGCATATCAGGATCACAGATAATGGAAGGCTTCAGTGTCTTAGATGGGTAGACCTCAGAGGTTAGCAAGAATGGGGCGTCATACTTATTTTTTAATAGAGCTCAGAAGAGCTCAAAGTCTGTTTGCGGTTTTGATGTTTCGACAGATATCTATGACTTTGGCTTTAAGAACTATTCGTATGTATTGTATTAGACTCGAGCTTGAGCCTGAACAGAGTTTTGTAGATTACAAGGAACAGCAGCAGACTCATTTGTTTTAGAACATCCATAAGAAAAAGACACATTTACAGCGTTTTTTTTAGCCTTTACCGCCTCAAAGGTATCAAATTTCACTAAATATCAAAAGGGTGGTTATGTTTTAAGGGCCGATGTTGATTTTGAATAAAACACAAATTATTTAGGAAATTATTGTCGTTTCTTTTTTTTATGATAATATTGGTATGGTTCAATTATGTATGGAACAAAATATCGGCCAAATGGCCGCCGCGATCTCGGCGGCGGACCTCCATCCGATGGTCCAAATTTTCGATGACGCTGAGGTATAATTGAGGTTCTATGACGTTAATGTGCCGAATTATCTCATCCTTTAGCTCTTGAATTGTTGCTGGCTTATAAACGTACACCTTTTCTTTCAAATAACCCCAAAGAAAGAAGTCCAACGGTGTCAAATCAGATGATCTTGGCGGCCAATTGACATCGCCACCACGTGAGATAACACGGCCATTGAATTTGTCACGCAAAAGAGCCATTGTTTCGTTAGCTGTCTGGCAAGTGGCATCGTCCTGTTGAAATATATATATATATCGTCCACATCCATATCTTCCAATTCGGGCCATAAAAAGTTCGTTATCATCTCACGTGAGAGGTGCAATTGTTGGGCACGACGACGAGTTGAGGTGGACGGCTCTTTAGCCACACTATCGCGAACAGCAGCAATATTTTCTGCAGTACGAGCTATACGAGCATGCACTGGTGTTTTCACACCTCCTACAGACCCCGTTTGCTCAAATTTTTGCACGATTTTTCCGACTGTACGCACATTTGGACCATTAAGTTGAGCGAACAAATCACAAAGTGCACGATATGCATTTTGATTTGAACGCCCATTTTCATAATAAGCCTGAATAATTTTAACGCGTTGCTCGATCGGGTATCTTTCCATGGTTCAAATTAAGTTAGTCTGAAATTGAGAAATGTCAAATGAAATGCAGAAAAATCTTGACGCTTAGGTGTGGTTCACATTCAACATCGGCCCTTAAAATTTAACCTCCCTTTATGTTAGGTCTTTCAAAAAAATGAATGTGAAAACAGGAATTGAAAGTAGTACAATGCTCCTATGGGAGTACTTTCGGCAATACTGTTTTTTTTTTTTTTTTTATATATATACTTCTCCCGGGAAAGGCGAACCTATAACGCTTCAACAGCGCCCCGAGATGCTTGCAGATGTATGTTGAATTACCCGCACCCGTGGTCGAGTACTACGTGACTGAATTTGTTATTGTTTTCCTTGTAAAATCCACAAAATTCAGTGACGAATGGCTTGCTCACGAATTCGGTCGTTCGGTCCCTGCTTATGATCAGTGTGAGGACTTTCCAGGTTAGTAGGAAAATGTACCTACTGCTTCAAGGAATGTGATTCAGATTATGTTTTTTTTTTTTTTTTTTTTTCATACAACAAATGACTGTTCGCCCAGGGTTTATGATGGGTCATTGCGTTCTAAGTTCGATTTCGGGCATTATGAATATGACGCCCAGGTTGTGTCGAACAAAACTCAGTTTGGAGGTCTTTTTTCGAGCTGCTGTTGCGACCGTGTGCCACATTTGAAATACCAAAGTAACATATTCACAAATCCGCTTTCAACTGTCGAAAATTAATGCCATGGAAAAAGTGTTGCTACTTCGAAAAACAAACCACTAAGAAAATTCTCCCATATATAGCTTCCAGTTTTCGAGCAGTTTTTCAAGCACTGGACTGAGGACGTAGTAAATCCCTAACCACTGCGAAATGAAAATGACAAAACCAAAATCTGCATAAATCTGTGGTCAGCTGTCAAATTGGTCGCCGCTGAACAAATTGTCGCCAATTAGAAAAATCAACAAATTTCGGCTCCCATGCGTACCACCGATCCCACTTAAATCAAATCACAAATCAACTCCAAGTCAAGAGTGACGACTGCCGTAAATTACATAGAAAAACGTACCAAAATCGCATACTCATGTTAATAACAATTAATATTAATTGAGTACGATTTGCTTTTAGAACCTTACGCTGACCGCGCTCAGTCAGTTAGTCACGCCAGCTAAAACCACCACCACCGACAACCACCCGCAACCAGATGCAAGTAAGTTTATAATGTCTCATCTAACATATTCGCACTATCGATACCCGGCCTATAGGTTCTACTTCTACAACTGGCCGGCGACCCATTAGTTTCTATTGAACAATAAAATACATTTCATCGGCCATTAATGGACTACCATGAGATGGGTTTAGTGTAATTGTGTGTTGCCGCCGTCGCCACCAAATTATAGAAATAATGACGTCATAACTTTTGGTTTATACCAAAAGTTGACTCATGACCAAAAATCATCATTCAATAGTTATGTGGTAGCGGTGGTGCTAGTGGTGATGGTGGTGAAGGTAATGGCTGGATGATGGTGGCGGCGTGAGGTGAAATGTCATTGGCATGCCAAGTTGAAGACGACAGTAGCTGCACTAACAGTTTGGTGGTGATGATGTTTATGACTTTTAACATTTATAGTACCTATGTCCTTGGATTACTGTACGGTGAAGTGATTTTATCTGCAGCGGTCATCTGGCTGTGACTTGTACTGGTATTCATATACCGGGAGCAAAAAGCATTTAACGCGGCTAATAAGCGCGGAGCGGAAAACCCGGTTTTTGTGTTTGTTTTTAATGTGCGCCATTAGTTTAGCGGTTTATTTCCAGATATTATCGCAGTGAGCAATGAAGTAATCAACGGGTTTCAGTGGGTTTTCCCTCGGGCACAGTGACACCACAAGCGTCGCACCAAAAGACCCACTATTCAATATGGTTGGTGGATATTTTTCATTTAAAAGCTCCTCAACACAGGTAATGGCTAAAGGACATCCAGAACACTCCACAAGAGCATCCCAACTTTAATCGGTATATCGTATATTCCATATAAAGACCGTATAAACGTCACTTATACACTCGCACTATGGCGCAGCACAATGAATTTCATTAAATTTAACAATCCCGCATATTTATCGCTCGTGTCTGATTGCAATATAATTTACTGTGTTTACTACTTAAACATGTTATTTAAATGCATTTCCCAACCACCCCGCCCGCACGCTCTTGAATTGCCCTGTTGCGGATATCCGACTCACGCATTTCATTAAGTGTCCTGCAGCAGGCAACACCAGCAATCCAACTGCAACTGATGTCGCATCGCCGGCCCCTCTTCTACCAATTGCAAATTGCATGTTTAATTAATTGTACATGATAATTATGTTACAACTTGAAAATTAATTAATAAATAATTGTAAATGCAAACTGTTCGTCTGATTATTGAGATAAGCTTTTTTTTTTTTAATTCACCCTTTTCTTTGTCAAGTGGGTATTTGGCATCATGGGCGATGATCACGATATGGTTTATCAAAGGTTACAATTGGTATCTGGTGTATAGAATGGGGCGTTTATTTGTTTTATTTTTAAATTGAATGCTGTGAAAGGTATGCGACATCTCTCCCCTACCCATATGGGGATCGCCTCTCTGATGATTTGCGAGAGATTAAGAGTTTCGGAGGATCAACTGAGCCGCCTTCTAGTAAATTGATGGATTGGGCATTTGAAAATGGTACTTAATTTGAAAATTTCAAAGAATTGTTTATGGCATAATTTTAGGCAAATAGCCTCCTTTGCCCGTTTTCCCAAAAACCGTCCTGTTCTTCCGATTTCAAGCTGCCTTTTCGAGCATTTGGTTTTGGAACTCTTTCCTATTCATAGTGCACAGAATATTGGCTTACAAGGGCTGAATATATTTCGGTCTATCAGCTATGTAGAGCCTCAAGAAGTTATCAAGTGGGTGTGGTTCATTTCATAACTAGTTACATCTATTTATTTATTTTTGTCAGTAAACCGTAGAGTGTAGGTTAGGTTAGGTAAAAATGTGCTCTTGTGGCGGTTGCCACAGCACTGGAAACGATTTAAAACCACTTGAAAAAGATCCAAACTAGACATAAATCTGGAATTGAGATAAATAAATAAAAATACATTTTTAGCGCAACAGGTCCGGAGGGAGGAAGGACCCTAGGCCTAGCTTCTCACAACCATTTGTTTTGTGTGAGTTTTTAATTTTTGGAACAAATGGAAGGGATCTAGAATTTTATCGTCGACTCCAAACGGCTGTTTGAGAAGCTCTTTCAAGACAGTTTGTTTGTCAGACGTTCGCGAGGGGAGGCGCAGTGGAAAAACTCCTAAGTTGGAATTTGGGTTTTTGCGGGATTTGAACACGGGGCCTACGAAATTGAGTTAGGAGCATTTTTAATTTAAAACTAACTTAGGTGGCGCTGCTACACCTGTGATGGACTGGGCCTCAACTTTAATTTAATAAACACTGGTGGAAATTTTTAATCTTTCATGTGTTTGTCCTTAATACGTTTCCAGAATCTTTACCCGATGATATATTTATGAACCGATTTACATTTGTGGAGCTTTTAAGGATGTCCCTAACACTATTGCAAGTGTTTCGGATAGGGGGCGTGGCATATCTCATTGGACAAACAAATTGGTACTTTAAACCAATTTTTAATTTAATTTTTCAGTTGATGAGTGTTAAAGATTATGCGCGATTTTATGAAGGCACAAGTAAACCAGTCTTGTGGAGGTTTTTAGGTAGCGTTTTCACATCTGTGTATATGCCTCAGCAATGTCTTTCGATGACGTACAAAGGTAGGTACATGTACGAATTTTTCAAAGTCACAACTGCAACAATAAGTAGAATACATTTCAGTGGAACGCATAAAATGGATACATGCAGGGCCCATTAGCTCCCCACTTATGGAAGAGAGGATTGAAAAATGTTAAGTATTCATGTACTAATTAATAGCAGTCTTCTTCACTTTCGTCCCATATCATAAACCACCATTTCTACCTTCACTGACATCATTACACGGCACTCATCCCGCACACACTTTCGGGCAAAATTTTGCATTTATTCCAGCCGGCAATTTTCAGTCATTTAAATAACAAATCAAGTAACCAGAAGTACAAGATGGTTGCAAGGATTAATTGGGCAAAAAAACTAAAACCATTGTCATTATAATAAAATATTTTACATCTGGCGCCCAGTGTGGGGCGGAGTTGTGACTTTCGGTGACCCCTCTGTCGTCGCCTGGAAATAGCCGAGTAAAGAGGTTTTTATGTTTAAGGAGCTTAGAAACCTCCCAAAAGATGTATTTAAAAGCCTATATCTAAGTAAATGCGCTTGTAAAAAGTGTTACAACGATGCGTGTTGTACGTACCTACAACATTCCAAAATGTGGGCGTATTTGTGGAACAGGCGTGGCATCTGCCATACAACAGAGTCATACAAAACTCTATATCCTAACATTTAAAGCAGCTTTAGCTCCGAAATTTTAGTAAGAGGAAGTTTATTGTCTTTCGACACAAGTTTGGAAATTTTGGAATGTGGGCGTGGCATCTCCCTTTATAAGAAAAAAACATTTTAAACGCTAATTGTAAGGATAAAATTGCAAAATTCGGAACTTTTCCATACAAGCACAATATTGGGGCGTGTTGTTAGTCTCGTATCATGCAGAGTGAATGCGGTTCAAAATTGATCCAAAACATGACGAATAGCGAGCCGACTTGGTCAAATATTAGGACAATAAAATTGTATTCACCCCTTACACGTTTCGCGGCCTAAAATTAAATTTACAAAACAAGTGTCAATGGTAGGAAAGTTATCTTCTCTTTTACGAATAACTTGTCAAATTATACTGACAATTATTGCCAAGGAACTGTCAACAATAAGAGGTAGCTAAGAAAGCCCTATCTTTGAGTCTAAAAATGCATTATCAATTATCTCGGCACAAAATAAATATAAGCATACCAGCTACTGCATTTCAAATTAGGGCCAAGTCAAAAGCGGCCAAATTCTTTGTCAAAAATTAGCAACCTTTTTGTCTAAACATCGCCGAAAGCCACACTTTGACAGAACAAACTTCTTTGGGAAGGTATGCCAAAAGTAGCCGAACTCTTTGTGAAACGTGGCCAAACTCTTTGTCAAAAAATCACCACACTTTGACAGAAAGAACTTCTTTGGGAAGGCGTGCCAAAAGTGGGCGAACTCTTTGTCAAGAGTGGCTGAAATCCACACCTTGACAGAACAAACTTGTTTGCCAAAAGTGGACGAACTCTTTGTGAAAAGTGGCCGAACTCTTGGTCAAAATATCGCCGAAAACCACACTTTTACAGAACAAACTTCTTTGGCAAGTGGCTAAAAGCTTTTTTTAAACCTCGCCGAGAACGACCTCGAAAGAACGAACCTCTTCTGAGGCTAAAGGTATGCAAAAGTGCCTACTTAAATAATAATTATACGGCAACCATATTACTTGTCCTCAAACTGACCACATTTATCTCTAAAACTTCTCTGACCAAGTCTTGGTCATCTTTGTGCACATCCTGAGCAAATAATTTCGTATTTGTCGATTCAATTTGCTCATCAGACACCAAGCAGTTTTCACATGGCCTCCAGCCTGAAGCCTGAAGCACATTCCTTCTTCGATAGTAACAATTTCATGTGGATAAAGAAAATACCTCACAAAGGACTCCCTTGACAAAATATCCATTTGCCAAGAAAAGACAAAAATTTTGATTTACACTCGAGATAAGTTACATAATTTGAATTCCATTTTAGAATCAATTTGCATAGAGTTATTTTGATCTGGTTGCGAAGCCCCAAAATCGAATACTTCGATGTTAACTTGACGTTGACTAAACATAAATAGTCTACCGCACAAAAGGCGCACAACTACAGATATAATGTCCTCCTCTAGAGCGTTCACGAGTAGAAGGGTATCTTATACACAATTCCGTCAAAGTCAAATAAAACAGAGTTCCTCCGTTGATAGCCATAATAAATAGCGGTTATTGAAACATCGAAATCCTTGAGCACATACACACCCACCCACTCAAGAGTTTCGTCTCTCCTTTGGCCTATGGAATTAATATCGCTTTACTCAAAGTGAAATGTCTCCTCAATTGAATTTGAATATTTGCACAGTTAGCAGAAGCAAAACATAAATAATGAAAGAAACACACACTCCCATACACAGAGATAGAGGGAGAGAAACTTTAGTCTCAAAAGGATACTTCAGTTCAGACAGACACTGGCACATACGACTGTACACAACTGAAGTGTATTTGCAATTGCAATGCATTTACTTTGATTAATAACCAACTATAAACAAGCATTCTGTGCGGTACGACATACGAGTGTGACTATGCATCTGAACTGTAATGGGGTGGAAATTTGCCGAGCGAGAGATGAATTTTGATTGAATTATGATTTGAATAATCGTCCTACTTGACGATGTTGATGAGTGCGGAAGGAGGTAGGTCTCTGAACGAAAGTAGCGATGGGGCACGACCACAAGAGTTTACAGCTGATTACGCGTCGCGAATTAAGATAGCTACCTCATGCTGTTAAAGGGGACTAGCATTATGCTTGACACTTGTACCCGATGGCGGTAATGGTTGCGACGATGATGGTGGAACCCATTTTCGTGATTATATGATAATTGAGGGAATTTTATTCAGTGCGTACTCTCTCAGATATAATGGAGGATAGCGGAAATGTACGAAAAGGACTCAGAGGCTGGGTAAATAATACAAAATCCATGGAGAACTGATGACGTAAGACAACTGGACGAAAATAAAAATTGGAAAAGCTTTAAGGATGCTGTCGTAGTTAAAGGTTGTCGATGAATAGCCACTCGGCTTTATGTAGTCAGATCTTTTATTAAAAGCGTTTTTTTCTCAATTCTATGAGAACTTCCGGACAAATACTTTCATCATCCCTGAGTCGCACAGCCAAAAATGCAACTCAAAGCGGCCTTCATGCACGTAGATTTTACCTTTCGAAATGCAGGGTCGAAAATAGCTCCAAAAAATGACGCTACATAAACGGAGCTACTTTCTAACCCCATGTTGATGGCGTTTTTCTTAAAGGCTGAGGTAAGTCCTGGAAGTTCCATTTGTGGCCTTAAAGAAACAGAAAACTTTGGTGCAGCATGTTTTAATCGTTGCAACTACTTACTTCTTCTCGTGTAGTGCAGCAAAAGCGTGAAACTACAACTGCTGTAGTGCTGGAGTAACAACAGAACTTAACTGCTTTTGTAGTTCGGGGAAAAGTGTCAGTATACAAAAGGTGTACTGCTCAAACTACAATTGGTGTAGTTCTGAAGTAACACCAGACCGCAAATAGTAGTGTAGTGCTGGAAAAACTGTGGTTATGCAGGAAATACCTCAGACTACAAACAATGTGGTGCTGGAGAAACGTTAGACTACAACTGTCCTTGCCCGCTAAAGTAATGTCAGGCTACAAGTGATGTAGTAATGGAGTAAAGTCAGACTACAACTGGTGTAGTAATGGAGTAAAGTCAGACTACAACTGGTTTAGTAATAGAGTAAAGTCAGACTACAACTGATGTAGTGCAAGATTCCGTCCGACATCATCTACCGAACATGCGTCAGACTACAACTGGTGTAGTAATAAAGTAAAGTCAGACTAAAACTGGTGTAGTAATGGAGTCCGTCAGCTATCATCTACTGAACATGCGTCAGACTAATACTGGTGTAAAAACAAAGTAAAGTCAGACTACAACTGGTGTAGTAATAGAGTCCGTCAGCTATCATCTACTGAACATGCGTCAGGCTACAACTGGTGTAATAATAGACTAAAGTCAGACTACAACTGATGTAGTAATGTAGTAAGCCCACACTACAACTGGTGTAGTAATGTAGTAAATCCAGACTGCAACTGGTGTAGTGCCGCAAAACTGTGTTTGTATTTACAAAAACTGTAGTGTAGTGCTGGGGGATCACACAGACCACAACTACGGGTGTGGGGCCAGAGTAACGTCCGACCACAACTACTGGTGTAGTACTGAAGAAGTTTCAAACAACAACTGCTCTAGTGGTGGAGTAATGTCAGACTTCAACTACTGTAGTTCGAGAGAAACCTCATACCACAACTGTTGTAGTGCTGCAAAAAGAAGTCAAATCACAACACGTTTTAGGCCGGACAACAACTGGCGTAGTGCTAGTAGAGAGTCCGCATTTTATACCATGAAAGACTGATTGTTGTTCATTTGGGTGTTTTCTTTGTGACACCAGTAGCGTAGGTAAGTGCCCTTGTGGGCGACAAACAAAAAAAAAAACCCGCCTTAGTGTCAGTTTTAAGTTCCTTTCAATTTGTTAAAACATATTGACACGACATCTTTGTGCTAACTGAGCAGACTAACAAATTCTTCGTATCAATTTACACGGAAATGAATCCCAAAGTTGCTTATTCGCAAAACAACCTAGGTAAGTGTGTACCATCCGTTTCCTGTCGAAAAGTTGCTGTGCCGATTGTTTTGCCAGAGCAGCAAAACGTTCAAAGACTTCTCAAAAAAAAAAATCCACTAATGACGAAAAGTTTTCCGCAAAATTCTGAAAGAAATCAATTAACGACTCCAAGCGTAAACCTGTTCAAGATAAAGTTTAAAATTTTGCCAAAAAAAAAAAAAAAAACCTCATACCGACAAAGGATGCAAAAAGAAAAAAAAGTCAAAAGGTCAATCAAACAAAACCTTGAGAGGTTCAAATTTAAGTCGAAACTTTCAAGAACCGGTTGCAATTAAAAGGAGTTGATTTGACGCTCTTTTAAGGATCAAATGACACAAAAACTTTCCGAAATCGTTGAAACATTTCCAATTCTATGGGTGATGGTGTGTGAAGTCATTTAGTGCTGTAAAAAATAATAATAATAATATGGAACTCTCAACGGAATTCATTTACCATTCATTCGCAAGGACACTTTTCAGCCATTTCGGGCTCTCCTAATGAGCTCCTCAATTAAAATCCGTTTTTCCGGTTCATTAAAAATCTTTTCTATCAAATGAGAAGCACGGAACTTCCACATGAACATGAGGAGTGTGCGAGCATAATGTGGGCATACATAATATACTCTCTCACTCAATTCGAAAGGATACGTGTTTTTTTTTTTTTGGAATACAATTGTTTAACCTATCAGTGGTTCATTAGTGACGCAATTTGTCTAAGAAAGTATGCATCCCAAAAACAGAAAACAAAAAATTTCCCTTCCGCAGTTGGAAAAGAGCGACTTGAAGACTTGTTTCACTCGCTGATCTTGAGATGCTACAAGTTTTGCTCGTTCTCATCCCTCGCGCAAAGGAGAAAACTTATTTTCATAATTAAATTCGTTGAAGTCATCCAGACAGTCGCGCGCTATGCCGAACACGAAAGCGTACAGATACAAGAGATACGGATACGGAAGCTGTTGGGTATTGTTTGATTCGTACTTTTAATGAGCGGCGAAATTGGAAGATGGAAAATTTATAGACATCACCACTTGTCCTTTGGTCCCAAGTGTGCGGGCGGATGGAGTGCAAGGGCGCATGGTGGATGGCGACTTTGAACAAGAATTAGGCCTTTTGCCGCATTGCTGTCATAAACTAAGTTTTGTTTTCTTTGGAGGGTAATTTTAGTTCTTAATATGATTACCAGATGATTTGGAAGGACTTTTTTTGTCCGAGAGAGGCAAAATGTAATTAGATTAAGAAGAAGTAGGTACTTGGTTGGAGATGACTTGGAATCGAGGACAATCGCATGGTAATGACTTGTGTATACACTTTGCATAGTTTGGGGTTTGTTGACGAAGGACATGCGGAGGTTGGTACATATATACACGGGAAGACTGAACAGGGAAAGCAGCAAAGTGTACACTTGCGAAGTTGACTCATTAATACAAGTTGCCAGCGAAGTTATAACAAAGATAGTTTCAAAGTTTTGTTCATTTTGATGGGCCAACCGGTTCGTGCGTTGGGAGAGCGTATACAGTATGGTTGCAGGTGTCTATAGTCGTGGTTGGTGTATTTGCTAAATCATGAAAATTCGGTTGAAGCTGATGTATCCCCTAGGGTTAGGGTTAGGTAAGGTGGCTGTCTAGAAAGACACACTTAGGCCGCATAAAATTTCGGCCCTTTGTGATACCACATGAGTTAAGGGAAGGGTAGGTAAGGCCAGAGTGTTCTAGGCCGGACATGCTAGTGGGCGTAAATGCTCTCTTTGTGCCTGTGACTTTTGTCTTCTTTGTCCAAAAAAGAACAATTCTAACGTCTCGTGTAGAGAGTTGGGGCAGTCTGACCTCAGATAGGGGAGGGGTGACCGAAACAGTCGTCCCCTCGCCTGTAATCCTCAGTCAACATGTTAAAGGGTGAGATTGGGGGATAACTAACTGGACGATATGTCTTCGGATACAAGCGCCGGGCAAACCGAAGCAGTGTACCCTTCGTCTGTAATCCTACAACGTCTCGTCCGATTCTTATGTCTCGTGTAGAGAGTTGGGGCAGTTTGACCTCGGATAGGAGAGGGGTGACCGAAACAGTCGTCCCCTCGCCTGTAATCCTCAGTCAACATGTTAAAGGGAGAGATTGGGGGATAACTGACTGGACGATATGTCTTCGGATACAAGCGCCGGGCAAACCGAAGCAGTGTACCCTTCGCCTGTAATCCTACAACGTCTCGTCCGATTCTTATGTCTCGTGTAGAGAGTTGGGGTAGTTTGACCTCGGATAGGGGAGGGGTGACCGAAGCAGTCATCCCCTCGCCTATAATCCTCAGCCAACTCCTTGAAGGGAGAGATTGGGGATAACTAACTAGACGATATGTCTTCGGATACAAGCGCCGGGTAAACCGAAGCAGTGTACCCTTTGCCTGTAGTCCTATAACGTCTCGTCTCTCATGGTGGCGCAGCCGTGTGCGCCATTGGTGATTAATAAATCGGCCCTTTCATTGTGTCCCTTACTTGGGAGATTTGTTAAGGCTAGTCAAGGAGTAGGTGACCGGTCGACAGTATGCCCTCGGATAGGCGAGTGGTGACCGTATCAGTACAACCCTCGCTTGTGTCCTCTGGCAACTTATCGAATAGGGCGGATGCAGCAAAAAGCGCGGTATTTGTGGTGATTATAGCCATCAGCCTACAAAACGCATGCTGCGGGGTATTGCAGCTTGGTCAAAAGGTGAGTTTGACCGAGTGACGGTTTGTTTCGAATGTGCGAAAAGGGACGACCGAAACAGTCTGTCCCTCGGTAGCAATCCACAGACATCCCGTCTAAGAGAGGGTAGATAATATGTGAGATCATTGAAGCCATTTGGTCTTTGTAATGTATTTGCTGATACAGCGTATGTCTGTGTTAGACAAGTCGCTGAGGTCATCGAAGAAGTAGTCTCCTAAGTTTGCCCTGCGCAAATTTGCAAGGGCTGGACAGTTGCAGAGAAGATGAAGAACGGTCTCCTCCTCCTCCTCATCCATGCAGCTCCTACAAAAGTCATTGTAGGGTGTACCCAGTCTACGGGCGTGCCTACCTATTAAACAATGTCCTGTTAATGCCCCCACAACGGAGCTGATTCTGTTTCTGCCTACAGAGAGAAGTCTTTGAGTCCTTTTAGCGTCTAGTTTTGGCCAGATTTGCTTGGATATGACGCAGGTATCAATGCTGTTCCACCTATTATTTGCAGCCTTTATTGCCTCTTTGAATAGGAGGAATTTGATAGATTGCATAGGAGCGTGCGGTTCACTAATGTTGTTTGAGCGAAGGTTGCTTCCTTGTCTGGCTAGTTCATCCGCTTTGCAGTTGCCCGGAATGTCACTGTGACCTGGAACCCAGCACAGGGTTACTGAACATCTATCCGCAATCTCATTTAGAGATTCCCGGCATTGTTTTACCAACTTTGATCTGGTTGTTGGTGTATTCAGGGCTTTTATAGCTGCCTGACTGTCTATGTAGAGGGCGATAGCTTTACCGTTTATCGCCAACAAGGCAAGTCTGCAGGCTGCCTCGCGTATAGCCGTTATTTCAGCTTGAAAGACGCTACAGTGGTCTGGGAGACGCAAGGCAATGTTCAACTCGGGTGATTGAGAGAAGACTCCCGCTCACGTGCCTTCCGCCATTTTTGATCCATCTGTATAGATTTCAAGTGCATAGTTCTTATCGATTGTGCCATTTTCCCATTCGGAACGTTCTGGGATTATTGCTTTGTATTTAATATTAAAGTCTTCGAAAGGAATGGTGTAATCCGTTATGTTTGGGATTATGCTAGGAAGAATCTTCGTGTGGCCCGTCAAAGAGTTGGTCTTTGTATCCCCTAACTGCAAGCATCTGGCGGAGATATTGAGTCTGTTTCAGGTATTTACAAAAAAACGCACATGCGTTCAAAGTCTTTCTTTGTTCAAAGGCGATTCCAAGATTTTATGCACGCAGGCTTGATACTGACAGTACAACAGACCAAGAAACGAGTATTTTGTCGGTGCTGTGCTTGGAGAAACCATGATACGTTTACTATATCGATAAAATCGTTGTTTGTAAGTTTTTGTTTTTATAGCTAATACACGAACCTAGGTCACAGAAATTACACTGCAAGCACCCTACAGATACAGAAAAAGCTGTTTCTTGATATGACTCTTTTTCGCCCTTATAAAAATAAACAACTTTTCTCAATGCCATTGCAAAGGATTGTTGACGCTAAAGCGTCTTCAGGAGGTATTATGGAAGCTTAAGAGTTGGAACTTAGTGGCTATTTTTTCTGTAACGAAGGACCGTTTTTTTTTTTTTTTTGAGCCTCAACTAATTGGGAAGCTAACGTTTACTACATGCGGTAAAAATATAGTTAAGTTCCACAAGGTTGGATGTTCGGACCTACATATATGTATTTTGAAAAATCGATTGTTTTCGGTCTTGAACACGGGCTCACGCGGATTTGGTTTGAACTTCGAAATTTCAGATTAGGAAAGAGCCGCATTCTTCCACTAGGTACCTACTATCTACAGATTTTGCAATCTAACAAAGCACTTAAAAATTAAAAAATCTCGATATTAGACGTAAAACTTTCCAATCTAACGAAGGAGTTGAAAATTAAAATATCTCGATATTATGTAGTCCACAGATTTTGCAATCTAACGAAGGACTTTCAAATTCAAAAATCTCGATATCAGACTTAAAATTTTCCAATCTAACGAAAGTCTGAAAAATTAAAAAATCGCGATATCAAATCATAAATTTTCCCTCCTAACGAAGGATTTCAAAAGTTCAAAAGTCACCCCCGTGTTGCTCAGTATGTGTCTGAGAAACACGAAAACTTGACATGATACACTGGTCCTTCAGTTAATACTAATTAAATTATACTCAGCCGGCAAGAGTGGCTACCACTTGCCCAGTCGACATTTACCCCTCAAATTCCACAGCAACGTCAAACTTTAAACTCTTTCACTAATTTAGAAGCAGACTTTCCCACTTCCTGACTGCAGAAAAAAAAAAAACTATCACCACCCTTGTCAATCAACTGAGAATATTCCCATGATTGATCCACTTTGGTGTGTGCCTTCTGTGTCCATATTTTCCAATCTCAAACAGACCAACGGTACCAACAGAAAGAGAAAAAAAAACGCCCTGTCATAAAAAATTCATTCCCAACCACTCCAGGTCAATTTGTTCCCATAATTTCGCCAACTAAAATCTGAAATTGGAGGTCTGCACCTCCAAAAAAAAATACCTCCTGTCATTTTGAAATTTCCGAAGTTTGATTTTCCAAACCCCCAAAAGACCGACCCGAGACCACACGTGATGTTCTCATCCCCATCATCAATTAACTTGAACGGTGGCCAAATCCTTCGTCATGCATGGGTTCCCCATTGCTGCACCTCAAATGTAGGTACATACATATATACCATTTGTGTGTGCACCGGTATGGGGGTGCCTGTCTCGCTCTCTGTCTATGGCACCGTTTGGGAGTTCAAAGTGAAAAGTCATCACACCTGGGAAGGATCCATATCAAAAATGTCCGTGTGTCCATCCCCTATAGAAATGAGTTTACGGAAACAAGCCCCCCCCCCCCTATTGAGATCATCATCATCAGGGTCTTCTTCGTCTATCACACACTCATCATCGAGTCGGCACCTCTGCACAGCAGAACACCATCCACCATCCACCACCTTCCCTTTCAATGAGAGGCTAATGCATGAAAATATTCAATTAAGGGGATGAATGCATAACGCAGCCTGTGCCAGTATATTTCGATTTCGGTTTCGGGTTCGGGTTCCTATATCCTTTTTCGTCCATGAACATGTGTTTGCTTTATGCAGTCAAAGGACGAACTTTTTTACATTCATGCGACGATGACGATGGCAATGGTATTGACAGTCGAGTATTCCCCATGACTCTTTGTGTGTTTGGGTAAATGGATAAAATAAAAAAATGGAATTTTTCCATCATAAATGTGTCAAATATTTACCCGCATTTGTCATATTAATTTGGGTAAGCTTAAATGCTGACAGAACGGATGAGATCAGAGAGAGAAAATCCATTTTTGTGCCTTTCCATTCAAATGGAATTGGCATTGTGATGATGTGTATTTGCTTGGAGCTCTGTTGACAGTTTATCGGTCATTGAGTGGGAATATGTAAGCGACTGGATTATGAAGTTGAGCTGGACCTATACTTTTAACTGTGCGCAAATTGTTTCGTTTATAAGAGCGGGGGATCAATATTTGTTTGACAAGTTGTTGATACAGGCAGGACCTTTCATTTTTCTTAAAATTTGTTGCTCTGGCCTTAAGATGTAGTGGAATAAAGGCGATTATAGACTCAACACAGGAAAGTCATAGAAAGACAGATATTTTTCGATGCGTAATGTGAGATCCCACAAGGTTGCAGGGTAGTGCCTATACTCTTCCACGATTGAGCTAAGAACACATCTCAAGGATTCTACAATTCATACAAATCGGTGCTGCCAGATTACAGTAGAGAAAGACCTCGCCCTACCAACTTGGAGTGCGCAATTGGAGGTAGGTTACCAAAGATCGCGATAATTTAGGCTCAAGTCCACCCTGAAATGTAGTGCCACCTAAGTGAGTAAGTAATGCTGTCAGATTCACCGAATGAATTACGGAGTCCCACAAGGCTGTACAGTACCATCCATACCTTTTCAATAAATATTTTTTGACTTTATTATGCTTTATATTTATTTGGACCTAGGTTGGTGACGTTCTTTCAACACGTGAATTAGGTAGAACCTACAGACTTTGTTGTAGAAAATCAAAGTTTTGTTGAATCTCTAAAAATGTCAAATGGTCAGTACTGCCTACCTAAGTCTGGTCCATTATCCGCAAAAATCTGGGGCTATTTTATGTTGCAAAATATGACGAAGAGATGGGCGTGAGTGAATGACGGAATGATATGTTCGGGAGACAAAGCATCCTTAGAAAAATAGTTAATAAAAGCCGGACAATGGAGACAAATTTTTCTTCACTCCAAGCTGTATCCTCGTTGGCAAACCGTATTGAGAAATGCAACTTGCACAGACCGCGGTACAGCGATGAGAAGACACCTTTCATAAGAGTGGTTAAGAAGTCATATAGGATAGTGAATAATGAAGGGGACAACCCAGATCTTGGGCTCGATTGTATGAACTTAAAAGGTAAGAACTTGAAAACACTTAATGAAGTTCCGCAGTACTGCGTATTGGGACCCACACATTTTTCAAGTCGAAATAATTATATCCAAGCCTGTTTACGTGCAAATTATTTTCTATCTGAAAATGCACTCTTATGGACTTATAACTCCAAGCTTTATGAAAGAGATCAACCCACAGTTAAGGCATAGACAGTCCGAAATACACGTTTGCAACAAGTACTTGTTGTGACAGAAGGTGAAGCAAGCATAGGCCTTTTAGTTGCGCATTGAAATCAAACCAGAACTACATGCTCTACAGCTCATTATTTACTGTGTAAAGGCTGCCGATTTCAGTTTAATAAAACCTTCGAAATCCATTCCTAACTTCAGTCCTGGTGCGCATTATTTTTCCGCCAATGAATTTCGGGAATGCCTCCTGCGCTGCGTTAGACGCCCCCTCACCAAGAAGCCATTATCCAGACATTCGTGTAATCCTTTCAAAATACATTTCTCGTCTAAGACAGAGCTCCATTGAAATCCAGAATCCTTTCTACAGCCTGTCGTTGCAGAAAATTCCCTTAAAGACACAGACGTACCCCCCTCATTCTGGCTCTTTGAATATGCATTCACAAAGTTTTGCATTAGACTACACACACACACAACACAGGACTTATAGTGATAAGGATAAAACAGATGAATATCCTTGCCTTCGCACACAGACACACACATACAAGGGGTTTCTATTCATTGAGACGAGGCGTGGTTGACGAGAAGAAGAAGAATGCCTGTGCCTCTCCCTTTGTTATGTTTTAATTTTAGATTTTTTCTTCTCCATACTCTCCACCATGTCCTGTCGTCATGTTTCATTTGATTTTTATCCTGAGCTCTTCGCAATTTATCCGAAGCGAATATTGAAGTTTTGTGCAAAATCAAATGTTAGTACAGGATCTTCCGGGAGTATTATATTATATGCGATTGATAGCAGCAAGCGAACGAGCGTATATATACTCAGAGAAGTGATGTGGGCACATGGATGGATAGAGGAAAGGATTTAAAGGATTTCAAGTCACAAGAATGGCAAGCAAAGAGCGGAAAAAAAAAAGAAACGAAATGGAACTCCTTTTATTTTTTAATAAAACGATAATATTGTGAAAAGTTAGGAACAATCTATTTAAAGAGAGGATTAGCTGTGCTGTACGACAATGCTGGGCTTTCATTCTCTGGTGCACGCCCGCACTACACACACATATACGGAGATATTGCAGGATTATGTCGAAGGAGGTTGAGTTTGAGACTGTGGCGGGAGTGATTTTTCTTCATCTTCTTACTGGTGGGAGGGATTTTGTGAAAATGCTATCAAAAGATGTCCTTAGAAGCGACCTTAGGGGCTTGGTATGGATACCATATACAGACACCGTAATACGATGAGGTATTCTTGGGGAAAATCCCATTCGGAGAATATCTATTTTGGGAGCTGGGTGTCGATTGATGTATTAAACTACATCCGTCTAGGTCCGATGTGTGGAAACGGAAAGTGTCCTTTTAGGTATTAGGTTACAGTGCGGGATTCTTTGAGCCCTTAGAGAGGTAGGGGTCTTTAAGCTAATTTGGCCACTACGGGTATAGTTATTTATTCACCCGAAGAGAGTCAGAGTCAATGCGACACGAAGGGTTGGCTTAAGAGTCTTGTAGCATTTCACTTCAATCTGGTGTTGATAGCTTTACTCTTGGGGATCTTATTTAAATTAGCCAGCTCAAGATGGCGGAGCGGCAGTGGATTTAGGTAGTCAAACGAATTTGTTCGCCCGCTTGTAAAGTGCGATTTCTTATGACTCGGGCACTGAAGTGTGTAATACCGTCAGAGAAGAACAGGTCTACCCCTGAATGGGTTAAACCAACAGACATGATTGCCAATCAAATTTAGCAACGTTTTATCTCCAGGTAAAATTAAAGAGAATTTAAAGGCAGTAGTCTCCACTCACTTCTTTTTCTTTTCTGTTCCTTTTTTCAGAATTACAAAAAGATGGCAATGGCGATCTTCGGCTTCCTCCTTCTTTCGCCAAATTTTAAATCATTACCAGATCAATAATGTTTTAAAACCTATTACAAATGAGATCTATAAAAAACGCTAGGCTTTAAAGGCTTTCGTAAAGTCTTTTAATGTATGAAGCGAATGGGTGACACGGAATGCGAAGAGAAAAATTGAGGAACAAAAATCAGGAAATCACATTCAAATGCATGGACACGTGATATAAAAATCTATAAAAATCAGACGGTCCATAAAGACTGACTGTCGTTCGTCTCTCAGAGAGATGGCAGAGCAGTTCAACATTCACCTTTGTTGGGTGCCGGGGCATAGGGACATCCCAGGTAACTGCAAGGCTGATGAAGTCGCCAAACACGGAACCACACTACCTATACTTCCAGTTAAGGATTCTCTAGGTATTCCAATCGTTACTTGCAAACTCAAAATAAAGCTCAAAATAAACCGGCTCGACATGTCTAGCCACAAAACAGATCAGACCGAAGCTGGATCTAAAACGTTCCAGACAACTAATCTGCCTCGATAGGAAGCACATTCGTGCTACAATAGGTGTCATTACGGGACACTGTCTCATAAGCAGGCATGCAGAAGCTGTATTGACGAGGAGGAGGAAGAATCCCCATCTTCTCTGTACTTGTCCGGCTCTCTCACATAGACGAACACTCCACTTAGGAGATTTCTACCAAAGTGATCTGAACGATCTAAAAAAACATAGACATTCGATATCTACTGCGCTTCATTAGAAGCTCCAACTGGTTCAATTTCAATTTCACTTAATTCTTTATTCAAGTATGTATAAAATATGAAAACGAGTAGGAGGAATGAATACGGATTCATGTGGTATCACAAGGGACCTTATAATGGTCTAAGTGCGTCGCCTAACCTAACCAGTTATCCGACAGCCATTTCAACCTAACCTAACCTAACCTATAGACCGACAAGGTCTTCTTTCAAGTTCCGCGAATCGGTCTATTATAACTATTCTGCATGTCAACATAACGCTCGTTGAGTTCACTAAAAATAAGCTAACTATGCACATACTACAAACCTCTACACTTGGGCTTTTGTCGTTCCTCTTATAATTCGCACTTGCTTTCACCAAGTATCTTTAACTTTGTAATTATGAACAACTTCAGGAGCAGAAGTCGTGTAAAACTGGAAGAGTTAGAATAATTTCGAGTCAAACGTCTGCAGAGCTTTAAAATTAAAGGCTGAGATTGGGAGAATTCAAAAACCTAGGATTTTCCACATTAACAGCAAATCTGAGTCTTTTATGAAGGCGAAGACCTCGTCCACTTTGAATTGAGCTCAAGCCGGACAATTGCAACATTTCCAACTTAACAGCAAGAGCTGATCAAATCTTGTAAACCACCTGGCCACCTTCACCCACATATACCTAAGCCACAACCACAGATTGCAGCTCTCGAAAAGAGACCTAAGCTATACAAAAGTTCCAGAACGGGATAAGGCAAAGCTGATCGACGACAATGTTTGTCAAGTTGCACGGAAAGGAAACTGCTTTAAGTTTTCATTGTAGCTACTTCATCGGAGGGTGAATCGTATTTTATCGTGATAAGTCTTATGTCATATAAGCCATGCATTTAGAAGCTTTAATAAGCTGCGACCGGAGATGAATACCTATTTTATACATAAAACTCCCGAAAGAGTTGATATGACGCGTCACTGGGCAACAATTTCCGATTAACGTGCGGAACCGGTGCAACATTGTTTTAAGGATTAGGCAGGAATTGAAATGTTTTGTTTTTTTTTAAACACATGGTGCAAGGATGGAGACGTCAGAATCAGAATAAGCCTCTACACCGACCTCCAAACCTGAGTATATTCTATCTTGACAAGTTCAATATAAATGCAGGATCCCAATCCATTTTCGCCAGACCTTCTGCATCAACTTACTTAGGATATTTGAAATAAAGATGGCTCCCTGGTCAGGGAAGTAAGCGAATTGCAGAGGATTTCAAAAATTGACAAACTTGAATTCTTCTTATCGAGTAAAGACAGAATAAATCAGGAAAATACTAAAGATCGAGAATTTTCTGCCGGCTTCTTAAGACCCTACAGCAATCAACTGAACAAAATGTGGGGGATTATTCAAAACGGCACTCAAAATGGCACGAAAAATGAAAAGGTCTGGTGTCCCGCAGGGCTCTATACTGTCTCTACTACTTGTTCACTAAATTGTGAGTGATGCACTTGCCAATGATCAAGTTTAGTCAGAATGATTTACGAAGCATTTGTCTAGGTTTCCGTATCGGCTTTAAAAAAACCTTATAACTTAGAGCTCGAAACCTACGTTAGGAAATGCATTTTAGAAAAATTGTAAAATTTGAAGACACAAACTGACATTATCTTATGAACTTGTCGTCCCACAGGACCGTATGCTGTCTGTACTACTGTTTCCGTCCGTTTCAATGCTCAAGTGTAATCTGAATGACTTCCCAAAGCAATGAATATGAGAAAACTAGTTTTCCGTGTCAGATTCTCAAAACCTCACAAATTAGCGTTGAAGATAGTTATCCACTGGACTCGTTTTTTTGTAAAGCTTCGTCAATTTAAGCGGAAAGGTATTCTACAAACATTTACGAATAAAATCTTAAAGAGGCAATATTGCACGACAAATAAAACTGATGTTCCACAGGGCTGTAAGTTGTCTCCACTTTTTTTTACCACGATCTGTGATAATATGCTTGGCAGTGTTCTTTTAACGGGGTTCGACTGTGTCTAGTGGAGTCGAATAATCAATTTTTGTACACAGATTATTCTGAACTAATACTTCGAACTACTGTTTCAGCAATATGTTGGTAGATAACCACCCAAGGACATGTGGGACGCGGTTATAAATGCGAAACATAATATTTTTAAGGAATTTACAACATTGAATTTGAAGAAAAAACATTTTAGTTTCTAAGAACGGAATTGACGAAGTCATTTTTGATAATCGTCGGGTGCAAATCCGTCGGAAAAGTGTGGCATCAGTGGCTTACACCAAGCTTTTCCTCATTCAATAGTAAAGTGTCATAGAAAAAGGATGGCAGAAAAGCTGGACTGAAGCAATACAAGCCCTAAGCTCGATTAAAGAATGAATAAACAAATGATTGATTAATTGAATGAATTAATTAATAAATGAACGAATGATTGATTTATTGATTGATTGAATGAATGAACGAATGACTGATTGATTGTTTGAATGAAAAAAATATTGACCGAATGATTGATTGAATAAATGAATGAATGAATGAATGATTGAATGAATGAACGAATGATTGAATGGTTAAACGAATGAATGAATGAATAAGTTATTTTTTATTTAGCAAAATGTATTATACAAAATATGCTATTAAGAACACAAATTGGCCCTGACCAACTTTGCCTCATCAAGCCCCTTATTTGTGTGCATTTAACAGGAACTGTCACAGAATCTGTGCTAATTTCGAACCCGCTCTAGATACCATTCATAATGCCTCTGCAAAAACGAAGCCCACATTCGCATACGATAGAGCAAAACCGAATTTTAATTACATCCGTTTCGCTTTGTGATAATATAGAGAAAATTTCTCTCTCTCTCTCTCTCTATTTCAACTAACGCACGTTCTCGTGCGTGGCATTTCTGCGAAACCAATTCCGCAGAACTATACTAATGCACAAAAATGGAAAATTATATTTCGCTCGAAACAATTTCAGCAAAATGAAAGTTCAGCGGAGCGCACATTTTTCATATCGCGCGATATATACCTATGTGGCTAAATGCTGGCAGTCCCGCTGCACTTTTTGTTCCTTCATTTCTCATAAATTGAAATAATTCACCCAACAAAACAGCAAAAAAAAAGGCCACACACACTCCAACCCAGGCGTATCCTTGGAACGCAAGCCCTTCTTAGCCACCGCCACAATCATCATCTATGATGAACCCGAAATCCAAACACCCACCCACCGTACATAACAGTACAGCGACTGACACACACTCTCCTACACTCGTAGGTCTGCCCTCCTGATTAGAGAAATGTGAACAGGAGCAAATAATATGCTGCCATGCAATATTTACGAATGCTTTTCCATGCACAAGGGGAACGATGCATCGGCCTCTCTGAATCCGCACAAAAGTGCATCCAATCCAGAATGCACTGTGTACAGTTCTATTGTCTGGCAAACAATCGAAGGGAATATGAATAGTTCAGGAGCTTCGTGGGTAATTGTTTCGTTTTGGGGTGGAGGGACCGATCGATTCCTTTCGAAAGTTTACAAAACGCCTGTCATTAGCTGCCTGGCTGTCGGACGGTTGGTTGGCTTCTCTCTCAACTGTAATCAACGTTGTCACGCCACATCGCTTACCCAGGGACATATTTCTGATATCCTCTCCCATAGGAATGCGTGTGTGTGTGTGTCCTAATGATCCTTTGCTTTTATTTCCAGATAGAGGCGGTGTCGGCAAGGCCAATTCTGATGTTTATGATTATTACGGCTTAATTGGTTATCGCCTGGCGAATGCTATGAGTTTGATATTAATCGCAACCAATTTGGAAGTGCCGAGGATATTTAGACAGCGAGCGGCTAAAAAAATTCCATTTTTAGCGAAACAAATTGCTTGGGGAGGACTTGGGGGTGCAGGGGAAATTAGCATAAAATATGAATTTCATGTGGAATACATTTCCCTGATGAATGCTCTTGCGGAATGGGAGTGCGTAATTAGTTGGACCGGAAACTGGTGGACGCGCGCTCTATGAACACACACACAGCCATGCATTAGCGATAAGATTGATTGGCACTTAAAGTGGAGAGTTATTATTTGCGCGGAGAGTGGTTCACGTTCTATTAGGTGGTGCGAGAGGTCTGACGGAAAGTGACATCCGCAGATGTGTGGGCAATCCATCATGTTTGGTGTCAGAGTCAGTATCTGCGAAGACTGAATGTTTTTTTTTTTTTTTTACTCGAATCGCGCAGAGTAATGTTTTGTTGTTTAAACTGTAATTATGATTGATTGTAGGGAAAGAAAAAGAAAGCAAAAATGTTTTGTTGGTTTATACTCACTCACTTTGGTGGACAAACGCTTAAGAAAGTTTCTTTGCACTTACCTGGAAGAAAAGAACAAAATGTGCAATTAGAAATGGAAACATGTTGAATTGTTGATGGGAGAAAGGTGTCGAGTGTCATAAGAATTAAGTGTAAAATGCGATTGGAAATGGTTCAAGAGTTCAAATGAAAGTGATCTTGGTATCGAAACATCATCTTAAGTAACACAAAGAGAAATAGACTGCCGCATGATGGTGTATACGATGCAGTAGATACGATATCCCATCAATACGTATAATAAAATGTCAAAATGTAGAGGATTCCGTGTTTGTTACCAGTAAACGTGAGATGAACTGGACAGATTTCGATGAAACTTCATTTGAAATATTTCTTAAAACCCCCAGAAGGCTATAGGCTATATCGTTCATTGCCACGCCTACTTTTTGAGGGCGTTTTTTGACCAAACTAACCAAAATGTATTTTTTTTTACTCCCTTCACTGATGTTAACTTGCTCATTAGTCAAATTATTCTTAATATTCAATTCAATACAGAAAACAAAATGTGTACTTTGGGAATATTGTAGTTCTGTTTGGTGTCCGAGCAACGAGTCTGGAATTTCAAGAATTGAAAACCGTCTCCCCTCCTACATAAGTCGATTTAAGGCTGATGCCTACTTTTCTGACTAGGTCGATGTCGCTGAACAGCTCGTTGAGTTCGTTATTACATCTCCTCCTCCAGAGCCGGTCAACGCAAACGGGACTAAACATCACTCGAAGAACTTTGCGTTCGAAACGACCAAAGAGATCTTCATCCGCCTTTGATGCATCCCTGATTCTGCACGATAAAGCAGGACTGGGATGATGAGGGTCTTATACAGAGTCTCCTTAGTATTTCTCGTCAGGGCCTTACTTATCAATTGCCTTCTTAGACCGAAGTAACAGCGGTTGGTAAGTGTAATTCTTCGTTTGATTTCTGAGGTGATATCATTTTCAGAATTAATAGCGGAGCCGAGGTAGACAAAGTCCCGAACTACCTCAAAGTTATAGCAGTCTACCGTGACGTTCTGTTCGATTCTTCGATGTTTTGTGTTCATTCTGGTTGAAAGCATATATTTTGTTTTGCCCTCATTCACCACTAAACCCATTTCTGCCGCTTCTGTACTGATACTTGCGAACGCTACAGAGACAGCTCGCTAGTGATGAGCTAAGTCGTGATTTCGAAATCACAGGTACAAGTGTGACTGTGATTTTTAAATCACTGTGATTTTAACCTGTGATTGTGATTGTGACTTGCGAACTCAGGGTAAGTACCTATGTACTGTAATGTCACGTTTTAGACAATTTTTGATAATATGACTGTTTTAGAGAAATATCTAAGCCCTTAATTGTTAGACAGTTTACTTATTGTCGGAAAATGAGTTGGGAAAATTTCAATTAATGTAACGAAATTGACACAGGTTAAAAATAAAAGCACATAAATTAAAAGCAAATTAAGGATTTACACGTATGTATTTAATTTAATGTACTTTGTACACTGCCTGCAACTCCAAGCTAATTTTAGGTTAACCGCACTCGAAAGTTCGCGAACAATATTCACTTGTCCGTTGTCCCTTCTCCCTTACCCTTCACATTAAAATTAAAAAATTAAAGAAGACAAAACATCAATCCAGCTCTGCATACGTTAAAATAAAATAAGTGTATCGCGGTCAAAACTACCCCAACAAGATCCTGTAGGAATATCAATCAGAGCAATAAACAGAAAACAGATACACTACAAATAATCAAAACAAAAACACAACCACTCCCACTCCCTCTAGTCTACCATCATATAAATATCATACATCATACTATTTCAAGTTTCCCTTTCCCCTCTGCCGCTGGCTGCTGCGTGCTGCCCATACCTGTTCATCTTCCTGTGAGTGCCTACCAGTGATGGGACTTCTACCACTTAAGTGGTATTTCTACAACTTTTGGAAATTCTACCAACCTCAACTCCAAATCTACCACATTTTACTCATCGCTATTCGCGAATTATATTTCTTTTCCAATTAACTAAATTATTTAATTAAATTGAAAATTGTACCTATACCCAGACCTACTCGCCTTGTTTTAAACGACAAATGTGATTTTTAAAAATAATTTAAGTAAATAATACGAAATGACTGATTTATGTTTATTTTCTTTTTTTCTGTTTTTTTTTTTTTAATTATTATTACTATTTATTTGTATAAATAAACTTTTCTACTACCTTTTTTTAAAAGACTATCTACCACCGCTTCGCTTTTATCAAGTCCCATCACTGGTGCCTACTTTCTTGTTGCTACTTGCTACTTTGATTCGCAGTTTCGCATTCTTTTCATTTGGCTTTTGATTTTAATTCTTTATTCTTGTGTGTCCCTCACCCTCGTGGCTCCTGCTCCTATACCTTATTAATTTCATTGTTTCGCTCTTTGTCCTGTGATTCCGACTTTTGCTGTTTGTCGTGAGTCGTGATTTTCAAACTGTGACTGCGACTGTGATTCTTGTGTGTATACCTACCCTCATTTCACTGTCTCGCTGCTTTACCTGTGATTGCGATTTGTTGCGACTTTTTCTGTTTGTCGTGAGTCGTGATTTTCAAACTGTGACTGCGACTGTGATTCTTGTGTGTATACCTACCCTCATTTCACTGTCTCGCTGCTTTACCTGTGATTGCGATTTGTTGCGACTTTTTCTGTTTGTCGTGAGTCGTGATTTTCAAACTGTGACTGCGACTGTGATTCTTGTGTGTATACCTACCCTCATTTCACTGTCTCGCTGCTTTACCTGTGATTGCGATTTGTTGCGACTTTTTCTGTTTGGCCTGCGTCGTGATTTAAAAACTGTGACTGTGATGGGAAAAACAAAAAAAGGAAAGAGTGAAAAGTCGCAATCACGCTTTATTTGAAAGTCGATCACAGGTAGTGATTGCGATTTTGAAATCACTGTGATTAAATCACAGGTAGTGATTTTGTGCTCATCTCTACAGCTCGCTGTGTTCTGCCAATGACTTCGATGTCGTATGCAAGTAGTTGCACAAACTTCTGGAAAATTGTGCCTCTGGTGTTGGCTTGCGAGTTTCGCACAATCTTCTCAAGAACGATGTTGAAAAAGTCACATGACAGCGCGTCACCTTGTCTTAATCCTTTTTCAACATCAAAGGTCTCGGTGAGATTGTTTCCGACCTTTATGGAGCAGCGAGCGTTCTCCATCGTCATTCTGCACAAACGAACAAGTTTGGCAGGGACGTCAAAACTAGACATGGCTCGTCATAGCTCGTCTCTATAAGAGCTGTTATATGCGGCCTTAAAATTGATGAACAGATGGTGGGTATCGACTTGGACTTCTTGAGGTTTTTCCAGGAAATTCCGTTGTTTGAATATTTGGACGATTGTGGACTTACCGGGCGTAAGATCGCACTGATAGCTTCGAATCAGTTCGTTGACATATGGTTTCTGCCTTTCGCACAGTACGGCAGATAGGATCTTATATGCGATGGTAAGGAGACTGATGCCTCCATAGTAAATATAGTAAATCATCCAACACCCTCTTAAATATTTTAAGACATCAATCTGCTTTCTAAATTATGTAGGTAGAAGCGTTTTTTTTTTTTTTTTTTTTTTAAGAAACACTAACTTATGCATCATCATCTTTTCAGGGGCTCTGAATCAAGGCTCTGTTCCGAACTAAGGATCTAAATAATCCCTGTACTGGTCTATGGACATAAACCAAATCGACTCCTTCAAAAACAGAGGCCAATACCCTTGGCCGCTTCGAGATTAAAATTCTTCACAAGAAGTTGATGAGTTTTGGAAGATACGACAAACTATACACGCTTTAAACTAACTACGTCAAAAAAGGGTTCAAAGTGCTCAATTTTCATTACGAATTTAACCGCAAATAAAAACTCAGAAAGTCCCCTATTTCAACCGAATTAATCAAAATTTCCCAACTTAACTACGACCCGCGTAGCAGCACCGTAAACTGTTTGGAAAAACAAACACAAAACTCATGCTTACCAGCAAAAGAGCTGCAATTAGACTGGCAGAATGCTAGAGCTGGGTGATGATCCACTAATTCCGTCCAAAAACCATCACCAGTTGAAATTAATTTTCCAATTAATTTCGGTTACACTACAGTAAATGTTTTTGCCCGAGACCAGAGTAAATATTTGAATTCTACGTGTAATCGTTTGGAAGGAAATTTTGCGAAATCCTTTCAAAATTTCAATTAATTTTTTTTTTACTTTGCCAATGAACATCTTACGAGCAATTATCTTGTTGTTCCTGGAAACCATGAAGGAAACAAGTACATGTTTCAGTTTTTTTTTTATTTACATGACATCTGTCTTCGATGACGGTGGCAATAAAAGCAGTATGCTGCGGGACCCAACCATGAGACTATAAAATCTTCAGCCTGCTGAGCAAATACCTTTTGGGACTGTTGAATGTTTTTTGTTTTTTTTTTTTTTTTTTTTTTCATGGGTCCTAGAATGTTAATAACGATTAATAACAAAAATGTGTCAATGTTGACAGGAGCACCCGGAACAGGGATAAGTTTTCATTACACACTCGAGAGTTTTATAGCCTTTCCAAATGGAACGAGGAGTGGACGGAGCTTGAGAGTGAAATCAAATTAACAATAGAAAGGGTCACTGAACGAAAAGGAGGTAACTTAGCTTTTTTATTGATTTATCATTCAAGTGATGGCGAGGGTTTGATGGTGATTTTTTATTCCCCTACAGATGATAATCGTCGTTGTACAAATTTGCCGGATTAGCCGGAGGAAACATTTGTGTGCGTTGCGTACATAAAAAAAAAATTAGTTGGGGTGGATTTTCAGGAGCGGAGTTGAAGAGATGGGCGCCTTGAACGGGCGCCTTACATTCACAAAAAAAAAAAAAAAAAAAAAATGAGAGTGAGAACTAAGTAAATTTATTTTTTAACGCTTGTTAAGTTTCTCTATCTGCTTAGCGGCAGCTTTCCTTCATGATAGGAGCCTATCGTAGGAGGCGCCACATTTTCTAGTCAGGCGCTGTTGCGCATTTTCGTGATAAACCTTGTAGCGACAAAAGAAACGAGGGGCAAGAACCTACCCTATCAAACAATTTATTTCTTTTTGGTATGGTTAAACAATGTACAAAAATTCGAGTCTGAGTGTGTAAGGATTTGGGGGAAAAAAAAATGTGGTGGTGAGGTGAAAATTTTTGAATTTCGAGTCAATACTCTTGAGAAGAGTGTTTTTCTTAAATGATGCACTTACCTACTACGACTTAATGTAAAAATGGAGAAGATACTGCATGAGAAAGTTTAAAAAAAGCTAAAAAGTTGTGTCTGTTATCCTTTTCTTATTCTTCGTATTTTTTCTTCTTTTTTTTTCGTTTGGACTCGGAATATTTGAGTAATGACAAGTGAAAGGCAGTGAAGCCAGAAAAAATCCATTTTGGTTTAAAACGCCCTCAAAAAGTAGGCGTGGCAGTTAGAGACATAGCCCTAAGCCTTCCTTGAGTCTTAGGAAGCAATTCAAACCAAGTCTTAAAGAAATCTGTCGAGTAGTTTTTACGTCAACTGGTAACAGACACAGCTTTATGCTTAGAATAAGCTCTGGCATGTTATATGGCAAGCTCCCAAGATGTAAGCTTCTTTCACTTTGTAAAATTAGAGGACCTACAAAGTTATTTTAACAGAGTAAATATCGCAGTTTCCTTGAAGAAGAAAGTGTCAATCTTGACGTAGTTTGAGGGATTGTAGTTTGAGTTTTCAATTTAAGACCCTATTTCACTGGCGCCACAAATATATAAATATTTTTTAAATGATGGATGCTGCTATACAAATTAGGAATTTTCAGTGATGCCACCTACTTATTAGTGAAAATACGAGAATACGCGGGTAAGGTTGGCGTTATGAACGGTACTCACAAAATGGCACCACGAATAGTGAACAAAAGCTTGAGGAAATTATCTGGCGATAATTTAAAAGTATTACCCAAAGACAGTGGCGCTCAAGTCCCTTTGGTAAAATGGGCAAATGCATTTTTCGGACCACTACATTTTCTACGTGATGAGGTGGAACGCATCCAAATGGACTGCTTCATGTTAAGCCAACTCACGTCGCTATCGAAGCGACGATTGAACAAGGGAGGTTTATAAATTAGTAGAGGGAACCTGAAGCTGGACCTAAATATGTTTTCTATCTGTCAATGTAATGCCAAGTGACCACAAGTCCAGAAAAAAAAATTCCATCAACTTTGCCAAATCTTTGCCTGATTTTGTAGTTCCTTCAACCCTCCACTGAGAACATTCCAAATCAAAGAACCGAGTACTTGATAAATTTTGTTTCGAGCTATCATTTCTGTAAGTTCCATTTACTGGCGGCACAGGCTCTATACATAATTACGCCCCGAACAAGTTGATTGCGCTGGAAATATACCTCGCGCCGAATACAACCCTGCCGAGGATAGCTTATCCTCAATGACTTTTTTTTTAATTCTTCTGTCCTGAAGGCTGAAACTCTGGCCTACACACACTAGAGCAGACGGGCGCTGGAATATATATATATACAATATACACATATTTTTTTTATTTTTTTTATAAAACGCCAACTCAGCGTTGAAAACTTTTCTCATTTTGTTGTGGTTTGTAATACCGAGTGCTTTGTTCTCGGCGTGAGTTGCACCATCATCATCAGGATACTCTATATCCTTGCGGTGAGAGAGTGTGGGAGAAATTTATTGTTCTCATCTGGATTATTATTGTGCTGTTTCTTTTCGCTATTTGTTTTTTTTTTTTTTTGCTGCCTCGCATATCCCGTAAAAAAAATTAGTAAATATATTTGCGCCTCGAATCATTCGCACATTTTTTTTCTTCATTTTTAGCGGATGAATGCACTTTTGCCTACGTCCGTCATGATATCCTGGGTTTGTTTGTGCTATTTTTATTTTTGCAATAAACTAAAAATTTATCCGAAAAGGTTATAAAAATAAAGTTCACGTTTACATTTTCATATAAATCCTTTCAGTTGATGAAAGTTGGCAGTGGGCAGTACACACGGCCTTGCGCAGGCTATGGACTATGACAAGTAAAGCACAAATTTATGTACTATATGGGGAGGGTGCTGATGTTGGTCCTTTTTTGGACTTGAAATTTATCTGTCATTGGAACAGCCCCCGCAGGATAATGTTTTGTCGCACAAATGGGTCACCGAAAATGCCACACTGGTGGTGCTTTTGCTCTGGTAATGGCGGTCTTTAATGAAATGTCGTTCATTTAGTTGTGCGGCCCTGACTGGTAAGTACCGAGTCTGAAAACCGAAAACCGGGTAAATGTAACGCGGTTGTCCCGTGGAACTTTTACTGCGGGACGGTGTATTATACTTTCCAAGGCTGTCTTCGTCGTTTATTTAGTTGGGCCGCAGCACTGGGGTAGTGAACAAAATGTCATTTATGGAGACAAAGTGCGTTAAAGGAGTTGCGAGTGTGTGTATGTGTGTGTGTGCGTGGGCTGCGACCTAGTTGACACAGTGTAACTGACACACTGACCGCATGTAGCGACAACCGCTTTGAGGGGGTGTAATGAATTTAATTGCGCACAGTCGTAAATTTTCGATTAACTCATTTTGGTTTAAGGATCATGTTGGAAGGAGATTTATGCGTCGTTCACATGTGGTTGTCATTTAACGATGGCGTCGTTCGTTTATGAAGAAAATGAAAGCAAGGAAGATAGGGGAGTTCGGGTTAGGGGTGTACAGCTGTGGACTTTTTTATCACTATGTATGTCCAAATAACTTGACTTTATTACCAGGAAATCTTCGAAAATTGTTCAATTAGGGGGCGTGGCACCTCTTGCATAAAAACGACTTTAATCGATATACATATTATGGCTACAAAAAAAAAAGTTTTACGACGCTATATTCTGGGACTTAGAGCAAATTGCAAATCGAGGAACATTCCAGAATATTGGATCTACCACAAAAAGTGGGCGGGCCTGAACGGAACCGTGGCACCTTCAATATGCATTTAAAATCTAAATTTTGGCAGGCACAGCAGCTAGTTTTGCAAAACTCAGTACCCCGCAATCGCATTGTTTCTACCAAACCCTTTGCAAAATGTGGTCAGATTTACAGAAAGGGGCGTGGCACTTCTGACACAGCAGAGTCGTTAAAAACGCTACACCTCAACATTTATGCCAAATTAAGCTTCCAAATTTGATAAACGGACATATATTGTGGGTTGGAAGCATTTTGAAAAATGTGGGCGTGGCACTAACCGTGCAACGAAATTTTGTAAGACTCTATATATGGTAGTCGTATGTAGTCGCAGTAGCTTAGTGGTTAGTGTGTTGGACTGCTATGCGGGAGTCTCAGGTTCGAATCCCGCAAAGAAAAACCCAATTCCGACTTAGGGTTTTTTTCCGCTGCGCTACCTCTCGCGAACGTCTGACAAACATCCGAGAGTATAAATGTCTTGTAAGAGCTTCTCAATTAGCCGTTTGGAGTCGGCATAAAACTGTAGATCCCTTCCATTCGTTCCAAAAATGAAAAACTCACACAAAACGAATGGTTGTGAGAAGCTAGGCCAAAATTTGAAGTTAGATTATAATAATATTATTAATATTATTTACGAACGCCAAATGTGGGTAGGATTGAATAAGAGGCGTGGCACAATTCATACAAAAAAAGTGGTTTACCGCAAAAAATGTTCTAATAACTTCTTCTCTGACTTCTATCTGCGATAGCCGATCTTAGAAAAAGATTTGCTCGAGATTTTGTGTTTAGTTTTAGAAAATTATCGAATCAGAACTCCGAAAAATAATTTTTAAATTTGCTAGAATTTTTGTGTGTTTGTGTTTAGGTTTAGAAGATTATTTTTCGAAAATGTTTGTCATATACCTACCTAATAAAAAAGAACGTTTGGCGTAATTTGGCAAATTTCTTGACAATAAAACTATGAGGAACTCTAGAACTATGTTGTTGCTACGCGAAGAATTATTATAAGTATTATTTTCACAAATGGGGTGCTCCGTGAATTAAGCAACCCAAATACTAAACGAACAGAACTTTTCAAAACCCTTAGAACTCTAGAACTCTTGCTTAGTCAACTCGAACTCTAAAAAAATATATTTATATATATTGGGGTGCCAAGTTCACGCACCCGGAAGAAGAGAACTTTTGGCTGAAAAACTGCTATCGTTGCACAGCTTTCGATGCGGTATTATTAGGACTTCTTGCTACGCTACAATTCTTAACATGTACAAAACAAGTGCTCTACGACTCATAAATCATAAAGCAACCTTAAAGAGCACTTTTGCGTCTACATTTGTCACGAAAGACGATACAAGTATATCCCAATCCAAGTAGGTGGACTGCTGAGTGAGAGGTGCAAAGTTTGATACCAGGAAAAATATAAATTACACCTTAAAGGTTTTCCCACTGCTTAACCTCTCCCGAATGTATGAAAAAAAAGTCCGAGAAAGATTCTAAAATCAGCATTTCTGGCTCGAAAGAAAACAACGTGACACGCGAATACCACCAGTCTCTGGGGAAACATTTCCCAATGAAAGACGCCTGTTAGCTGACATCTAAGACTGCAAAGTTTTTGTGAAAACTGAAAACGAAGCAAGCTTATCTCGCATAAACCCTCGACAAAAGGTATGTGACGTTTACGATCGATAATGACTCTTTCTTCTTTTCGTACATCTTTTGTCTGAGTTGTCCGATTGCGATGAAATAGAAACTCCATTTGAAGTCCTATGCCTTCCTTAAATCCATACTGTACCGACCCAATCCCATTTTAACGTGATACGTGTTAAAATCCACATTCAAACGAAGGAGCTTTAGACTTGTACTCAATCGCCGGTACTAACAACGAATTTTAGCCTCGACTTTAAATTTATGGAGGTTCTCAATTACGAAATATATAGGGAAAATATAGCCACTGTGAACTACTAGAATTCAAAGTCGAAACTAAAAATGTTTATTGGTAAGGCCCAACGTATAGATTTGGGTATGGATCGACATCAGATTTGTAATGCAAGTCTGCTACTTACTGTACAAAATGTTGCTCCCAACTGGCACTAAAACAACCAAATCTACAGAAAAAGCGGCGCCGCAGCTACTTTTCTATTTAAAAAAACGACATTTTATAGCTTTCCTCTAACTTCCGAGGATGTTTCATTTAGTTTTGATATAAAACTGTTATTAGTTTTCCATTTTAACGCACGATTCGCCTCCAAAAATTTTACTCGAATGCGGTTTTGAACAACATACTCCACCAAAAGTACTCCTAATTTATTTATCGAGTTCAGTGGGCCACTCCATGTCACCATAATTAGTGCATTGACACTGCCCGGCAATTACTCCCGCCATAAATCAGAAAATCTAGCAACACTCCCACCGCCGCCATTGTCCTGTGCAAACACATATTTATTTTAATCTAAATAAATTCCAAATAGAATTCCAATTTAAGGTTTAAATTAGTGTTTTGCATGTGGCCTCATTTTTGGGAATTTTCACTTCGGAAAACATTCGAATTCCCTTGATATTCCAATTTTGGTTGCATATTTCACGATAAAACCACCGATTAACAAAAAAAAAAAAAAAAAACTATCTAACACAAGCTACAATATCCTGTTTAGCCAGGGCGCAAATAAAACAAATTGAACAATTAAACGCAACAATTTATTATTCTAAACAAATTCCCAGCGGCCATTGAGGGATACGTATACTAAACCGGGAATCATCTATACACTGCATACCCTCCAACCTACACCCACTCTCAGATATTATGTTCACTGAAGTGCGATTTATCCTGCAACAAGCCATTTTTTTTTTTTTTCTTTTTTTTTCGTGCACAACTATTTCACCAAATGGCATCCTCCTCTATATGATGATCGCGTATCCTTTTCAATTGGTATTCGTTCGCATTTGCCCATCCGTCCAAATGGTTGATGATTTTTATTAATGGTAGCGAATAACTCGCTTAATTGAAATCCGCTTGTTTTCTTCGTTTTATTTTTTACGGGCTAAAAAAAAACAGGAGCGCGGGTGGATTTCCATTTAGACCCACTTTCGGATGATAAACGAAAAAAAAAAAAAAATGCAAACAAATCGACAAATCCAGCCAGAATGACGGATGGGCATTGGGCATTGGGCAGATCCCCCTCAATCTCATTCGGACACAGTTGAGAAAACACATTTCATAAAAAAAAAAAAAATAGTTTTTTCGAAATTAAATCCACCCGCGCACACTTTAGCAACAACACAATAAAGAGGTGCAACAAGGGCGGTAGATAAAAATGTATTTTATACAATTTAATTTGTTCATATGAAGCGCGTCATTGCAATTAAAAATGGATGGGTGGCTGCTGTTCCTTTTTTTTCGTCTCTGCACAATGTCCTTTCGAGGAGAAGCCAACCCCCACCCGCACAACAGACACAGCTACACCCTGTTTAATATGGACCGCATCTTCCCCCCGCCGACAGTTTTAATCGTTCCCCGGGAATGAAGAAAATAATGACTTTTATTGGATTTTTGTGGAGAGCAATTATAATTGAATTAAGTTTTCCGTTTTCAGTGTGTTTTTCCACGAGTGTGTGCCGAATCAGAGTCGAGTGTGTGACGTGCTTCAAGTCGGTGGGGTACTCCCGGCGAGTTCGTGTCCTTTTACTTCAATTTAATTGGACTCGTTACGATTTGGTCCGTGCGCTTAGGATGGGTGAAGGTGGTTAATTTTACGCTGACAGAAAGACTGAAATCACAGAGTAATCCGAACGACGACGACGACGACGACGCGACGGCATTAAGGGTAATGCCTTGGGAAGCGCGTGCATAAATCTTTATTTTGTGTGAGACTGAGTGTGTGTGTGTGTGTGTGTCGGGGCAATTAAACTTTTTGTGGACAGCGAGCGAGTTAAGTTTCTGCTTTCAAATGCACGGAGGGGAGACATTCAATTAGCTCACATGATTTATATGGGTTTGGTGTATGTGACCACTTTCGGCAGGACACGGGGGTTGGGAAGGGGTTTAGTGTTTAATCAAAGAGGTTATTACTGGCATATGAGTCGTAAAGATGACGCAGCCAATTTAGGGAATAGGGGACTTTTATGGAGGATTTTTTATAGAGGGATATTTTTATGGAATCGGAAGTGACAGTTATTGGACAGAGTTCTGTAGAGATGTCAAGTGTGTAGAAGTCATGCGGAAGGTAGGTGCTGACTGGTAGAATAGGTTAAGAGATGATTTCAGTTAATACCAATGGAAACTGATTTTAACCGAACATTTGCGCTGTAAGAAGATATTTTTAGTAAATGGATTTTTTTTTCTTTAGCCCATGTTAGCAAATAAATTATTCATTTTTTGAAAAGCACTGGGCCCAAGTAGAGTCTCTTGAGGGACTTCAAAAAATTGAGTGATACAATGCAGGTTATAGCTTCGGATCCCACTTACTGATGAAAGGGATCGCTTGCGATGATTAAAAGCATACTGAATGAAATTTCAAGTACCAATTGTCCATTAAAAGACTCTTGGACTCTTGGAGGCTCTAGACAAGTCTACAGTTCGAATCATAGTTTTGGGGACTTCTTTTTTGCTAGCTACAACGCGAATAGTATTTTAAAGCTTTCGCCTGAAGATAGACTCTTTTTTATTGTTTAATTGTTTTTGGTTTAAATACTTGCTACGGAAAGGTTGAAAGACAGGAAAAATTGGAAATTTGTTACCAATGATTATTATTCGAAGTCCTTTTTTGTTCGCCCGCACTTTACTACCTCTACTAACCACTTTATTTTCAACAGTTCTAGAAAACCGCACTAGGTGTTTCTCCTAAGTACTAGGAGTGACTTTTGGAAGTATCTTAATTCTGAGCACCTAGTGTAAATGTAAGTACAAATCCTGTTGATACCTTTCTGGTAGAAAATGTTATGATATAGCAAGCCTTTAAACGGCGAGTAGTTTGAGAAAGCTAGACTAAACCAATAGCCGAAACATGAACTTTATCGCAAATTGCTGCATATTTTTAGGCCGTTTTGGACCAAGTAAGTCTGAATTTTTAAAAAGAGTCATACTTTGCTGAGACGGATGTTCAATAGAGCACACCATTCTGCAGGGTGGGGCAGAATTAGTCTAACAATTTTGTTTTTGAATTATTTTTTTACGAAATAAAAAAAAAGATTCCGAGTGATGGAAATCTTTATTTGGGCCTTTACAATTTTTTCTGTTAAGTGGAAAAGATGATATACGTCAATTGGCTGCCGCCAGTGTTGCAATACACATTTGTTCACGTTTTACCGCATTTGCCATGACTTTTCCGGTGAAAAGTATGGAATGATTCGCATTCCTGTTGAATATTCTCCTTAAGGGCTGTCGATTGTCTGAGGCTTGTTGGCATAAGCCCACGTTGCATAATTGATGGGAATGCTTGATCTTACTAATAAAGCCGTAATACATGGAACAAAATTTAATTTCGTTCATTTTATTGCATTTTTTAAAAGAAACTTGTATTTGGCCCACCCTGTACAAATATAGAAAATTTACGAAATTCCTTTGGGGAGTGAATTAAACGAAAATAAGACACGAAAGATCGACAAAACTAATTTTATTCATTTTATTGCATTTTAAAAAGAAACTTGTATTTGTGGCCCACCCTGTACTTCAGCTGTTTAGTTCACAAATGTCAAATATGGTTGACGTACGACGCCATTTCCAAAAATTATAACATCTTCCGATAGAATGATTAATTTTGCCTCACCTTGTCTAAGAGATAAATACGTCACTAAAAGTCTCGGACATTTGTGGCTGTCAAATTTTACATCAAAAGCAAAGAAACATGCGATTGTCGCAGTTTTGTTTTTTTAACTTATGACTTCTACCAGATGTTGTTTGGATGATGTAAGACAGGAAGTAAAGACTTTACCACTTAAAAGTGCACTTGTGTACTTATAATAAAAATAGTTGGCAAAACTTTTCGATGCACCTCAACTACAGGGGGTTGCATCAATGCGAGTGTTGTCTCAGTAGATCGGCTGCTGAAGTATAGACCAACGTGGACTGCTTAAGGTATTGAAATCCAATGATAGCCTGCACTTAAACAAGCTTTTCAAATTTTGTCGAGCTAAAGTAAGAGCACCTATAAAGAAGCGCGAGTTTATCAACCTCAAAAAGTTAGACGCAAGTCGACTAGAACTTAAATTTTAAATGTTAAATGAAGAATCTTATGCAATGAAGACTATTTCCAAGCGTAGGTATTCATCGCTTGGATTCGTCTGTTGCCAGAGGGAGGCTTTCGCAGTGTGATGGGTTTTAGAAATACCTTTTCCTTGGACCCTATAATGTCATCAATCCTGTGATAATTCATTAATAATAATAATAATTAGTTGGGGCAACCGGTCCGTAGGGACCCTAGGCCTAGCTTCTCACAACCATTCGTTTTTTGCATGAGTTTTTCATTTTTGGAACGAATGGAAGGGATCAACAATTTTATGCCGATTCCAAACCACTACTTGAGGAACTCTTTCAAGTCAGTTATACTCTCGAATGTTTTTCAGACGTTTGCGAGAAGTGGCGCAGTGGAAAAAAAAAAACCCTCAGTTGGAATTTGGATTTTTGCGTAATTCGAACATGGAACCCCTTACTTAGAAGTTCAACACACTAACCACTAAGCCACTGCGCCTCTGTTCAGCGGTTGCATTTAGATATTTTCAAGTGGCTTATGTAAATCCTTGCGATTAAGACTCTCTCTTAAAAATTAGGACTCTTTCCTAAAAATAATACCTGGTGCGTGATGGTTTATTGAGAAAGCGGCTGGGATAGAATTGGCGTAGCTGTCGAACACAGATTGTACTCAACTTGCACAAAACCATAGAACCCACTAATATGCCTGTCATCCACCAAGTTCTCGCGGTTCGGCTACCAAAACAAAAAACGCGGCTACCTACTGCCTATCCCATTGCAAGTACTATACTTACAAACTAACAACAGAGCAAACCAGTCCCTGACAATGTCGCTTATCCCTTTCGCTACTTCCATCCTAAACCGTTCACATTTCCAGTTCGATGAAAGTTACCGAAGTTCTCGACCAGATAGGTGAAAGTCGCTGTCAACAATTGGCGACATGCTTGGCCCAATATTCCGCACGAGTGACTCCCTGACTTTGCAAATGTTAAAAGTTTTTACTTTGCAAATTTTTCCAACTTTTGGCAGATTGTCTACTTTTAACAACAAATCGGCCAACGAAATGCAATACGTGTCAGCCCCATAAACCAATTCTTAACCAAATTTGTTTACTTCAAAAACTGCATATCGAAGGAGTCATCATAGTTGCAGCGGTATCCAAAAATACGCATCTTGTGTGCGAGACCAAGATTGCCATAAAATGTTCAACAAATAGGCTACCAAAGCAAACAAACGTTTTCATTCACCCAACTCTGTGCGCTGCGAATTTATTTTATTGCTCAAAGATACAATTATCTGAGTTTTCATCTTGGATGTTTTTGATTATCTCCAGACCACTGTGCACACACACGTTTCCATCTGAATAAATCAAACAGTAGGTGTACACGGAGTATACTAAAGATGCACGTACATCATCGCAAAATCCGGTGCCTACTTGTCGAACACTCACAAATTTTTTTATAATTTCTCGTATTCATCGGTTATTTATGAGTTCAACGACTTCACTCTTCTGGAGCCCGTCGGCCGTTCCCGGTCCTTTTCGCGTCTACTTTTTCCTTGAATCAAAAGCGAAAGCTTTCGGAAGAAATAAATTTGAAATCAATAAAAAAACCTAAAAATGATATTCAAATCAATAACAAATCGTCGTCGTTGTTGCTATTACCACAAGAACGTCTCCTCCGTCTCAGCGAATGAATTTATTCACAATGTCAGGGTTTCAATTGGCGTGTATGAGGGAGAAAGGCTTCTCCTCCTCTTCTACTTTCAAACTTTGTGTATGAAAATTCTTTTGCTTTGAATATAGAAACACAAAGATGGGTCGTATATACACAACAACTCCAGCGCTTTAATTAAACGGCACAAAAGAGAATTAAAAAGAAAATAGCTCCCACACATAAGCCCTTCACGGCCATGGCAATGAACGTCTTCGCATCGACTACCCCAGAGTTGGTATTCATTTGAAGTTCCGGAAAGACGGCTAGCACAGTTAAACTTTGGAAGAAAGTATTCCAATTTTTACCTCTCCTTGGAATCGGCGGCGGAAGACGAAACAGACGAAGAAGAACTTTCATTAATTTTTATCTTCATTGGGGGAGTCGTGATTTTGACGTTTCTGCACATTTAACGGAAATCATGGATTTTTGTTTTGTTGCGCCGCCCTTCTTCATCAGTAGGCGGTGAGCGTCTTGGGGTGATTGGAGGGAATTCCAAAAATTACAAAAAGTAAAGAAAATTGCGAAAGGAAATTTGCCAAAGGGGGGGGAATATATGTTGCCATGAAATCATTTATACGGTTGCTATATCCTGGGTGGAGGCGTATAGACTTTATTAGCACCCAAGGGTGGGCCTTGATGATTATCACAAGAAGTTATGTGCTGTAGTCGGAGAGAAAAGCACCTGCGTTGAGGGGGAATCTATAAAAAGAAACACTTACTCACTGCTAGATGGCAGTAGGTGCGAATGAAATCATGCTTCCGGTGACTTGTAAGTGCAGCTACTCTGTGGTTATAAAAAGAGCGAGAGTTTAAGCCACAAATTACAACTTGAGTTCGACATCAAACATTTGACAGCGTCTATTGCAATGAGAAAGAGCAAAGGAGCTTCTCAATTTGACCGTTGGGATGCGGCATTTAATTGTTGCCATTAACTCAGGAACATGAATAGTTATAAGAAGCAAAGAGGACGGTTATACATGGGAATATTGCTTTGCCTTTAATTTTTTTTGTTTTATTGTACTCACTAACAGATGGCGCCACATATTTTTTATGATTTTGCTGCAATCTTCCGATCTGAAAACGATATTTTCTGAAGAGAAATACGCCCAGAAGTATTGCTCTTCAAAAATGTATAAAACAGACTTGATTTTATGTAGAAAAGGGGATCCTCGGCCTTTTTTTTTTTTTAATTTTTACAAGGAATATACAATTTTACGCGGAGTCAAAACGGCCAGTTAAAAAGCCCTTTCATTACAGTAATGGTCTAGGATGGTTGTCGGACGTTCGGTAGAGATGGCACAGTGGAAAAAAATGTTCGAATTTGGGATTCAAACCTGTGATCCCTCGCTTAGTAGTCCAACACACTGACCACTAAGTCACTGCGCTGATCTTACGTTTGTCTAAAATATTTCTGTAAGAAAAATGCGACTAGTACTGACTTAAAGTTAGTTTACATAAAAGGCGTTATCATTTATAAACACAGTGCTTTTAAAAATAGTTCTGACTATTCACATTATTTTTTAAATGTCACAATAGTGAGTCTTGTCTGCAAAATTCAACCTAACCACTTCTCAATTGGGTTTGCCAGTATTGAAAGTTATGAAAATAACTTCACAGGACACTCTATCTATTCGTACTTTTATGGGCTCATATTTTTTAGCTGTCAACAGTCTTATCGAGTCACTAATAGTCAAATCTTTTCACTGCGCGATCGCCTTCGCTCCTCTTAATGCCGGTCGTACACAAATTAAATTGAAAGTACCTACTTAACTATGCAGCTTCTGTCATCAGTACGAAACTTAGAACGTTCCTTCCAAATAGTCCCATGAGATATTATGAATGCAATCTAGCAAATACGTAACCAAAATAAATTGAATTAAATTAAATTGAATCTCGACATCAGTGGATCGTCTTAAAAAAAAAAAAAAAAAAATTGTAGGCGCTTTGAGTGCGCCACAAGTGTCTACACTGAGGGTTTTGTCATACGCCAGTGATGGATACAGAATTGATTTCAATGAAATAATAGGCAAGGGAAATTATGTCCGAAAAGTGGAATGGACAGTATCTAGAAGGAGATGTTTTCTAAGTTAAATTGGGAACGTCTCAAGCCGTTGTAAGGACTTATCCCGATCTTTATATTTTTTGTACGGATTATTAAGAACAAATCGAGTTAAACTTGTACCAATGGCATGGCCATAAAGCCTGGCAAAAGTCCGCTTGCGATAGCCCAATTTATGTAATTTGTTTTCCCCGACAGATCTTGTCTACTAAGCTTTTAGATTGTCGTTGGCTTACAATTCAGTATAATTGACAGCCCTCCCCCTTTACCTAATAAATTAAGGCAACAACATCAGAGCCTTATTTACCAAAAGTCTCTCTAAAAGCATCTATGTCGAACAACGCTACCCCTCTACATAATTCGAACCGCCACCCACGCACAATCCGGCTATAACCGAACGCGATTATTATGTTTACCTCAAACGGAACAGGAAAAATTCCTCTTCATAGGGATAAACCTGTCCAAAGATGCTGCTATCGTCCGGGTAAGAAAATTACATTTCCTTTCATGTTAACAAGCGCAGGAAACAAAAATCCGTAAGACCATTTAATGGGAGACCTGAACAAAAAAAAAAAAAAACTCCACGCTAAAAGCATCTAAAAGGGAAAAGGAAAAACGAAAAGGAAAGAAAAATCAACTTTGATAAGTATCTCTAGGTCAGAAAGTAGGTGTCAAAAGTCAGTTTTCTGAGGGGAGGCGAACATAACTACATCTCGTTCCTTTTGAAAGTCCTCCCACCTAAACAACAAGGAAAAGAAAAATTATTACTCAAGGCCTAAAGAAAGGGCGAGCTGATGGCGCTGGAGTAAGGTTGCTGATGCCATATTCCAAAGTTGCTGCTGCCTTCCATTCGATTTCGCTTTTCGGGGAAAATAAACATTTCCCGTTCAGCCATGTTGAAGATTTCGTTGCGCCGCTCTTATCGACAGTTGGCGCAAATTTATGGACAAATTTCTATAAATCATGTTTCCTGCTGCCGGTGTTGCTGGATTATATTCCAAAGCCACACTTACACAGACGTAGAGAGAGAGAGAGGGAGCAGGATATCTGTGTTTACTTGGGATTTTCCTCATTTTATGATAGCGATGATGATAATGGCGTCGATGAGGTCGGTTCTGACTTCTGACCTTTGGGAATAAATTAAGCTTATACTTAGGGATGCATACACGCAAACAGATGTACGAATACCCGACGTTAATCCGAGAAGTGAAAAGGATTTATTTTCTTGAGAAAAAGTACTTTATCCACTTTTGGGGTAGGAATTCAATTTGAGACTGAAGCCGGTTAGATAATGTCAAGTGGTTCCTCCAGCGATGGTATTTTTTCGTCTTTCATTTGAATATGCTTGAGGCAATTACATTTTACATTGGACCAGAGAATTGAAGGTAATTTTTGGAGCCATTTAATTATCAACGGAATATGGGTAACGATGGGTGGAATTTTGAAAAGGCTGTTCCAGAGAAAATTCTTTTACATTTGAAGACGTTTTGGTTCGCTGTTGGGAGGACATGTTGTGTGGAGTCTTCTCTAGTGTTGGTAGTGTGTGGTAAAAAAAAGCACGAGGCACTGTGAAGTCAATGATGTTCAAGCTTCAATGACAGTACACTTAAGCACTAAAGGAGGAAGATTTCAGAATTCAGAGATGTAAGCATAATTTCTAAAAAGTTCGAAGCTTTCTTATTTGGTCGACTACTTGCTCTCCGATTCAATTTACCAATTTTTGTAAAGCTTTTAGTACCTCCCAATAGAAGTAGTCGCTTGTCTCTCACGAAACTCGAAGATGCGGGTGAAAACCTTTTCGACCAGAGTAGGACTTCTGATGTTGGGAATGTGTCAAACAAATTAAGTAATCGAATGGCTCCTTAAACTTTTGCTGAAATCACGACTCGGACCTCCATTAAGAGGTATGCCAATAGTTCCGTGAGCCGCTGAAGATTCAATACCTTTGAGCTGGTTAGGCTAGCCTTGCAGGAATTCGTTTAAAATGTGCCTGCTGTTAAGTCACCGGTGAAATGTTGATTTGTGCATTTTCAGCACAATGAATGTCGAAAATTTTTGAATTACTTTAGTGTTCTTTATTCGCATATAAAAATGTGACCAGTATGGCGGTTTTGTGGAGATGGCGGCTGGTAACGTTAATGGCACGAAAAAAGATACCACTAGTGATTGATTAAAAACAGATCTTCGTTCGAATAAAGCTGTATTTTTTTTTTCAGTCTAGAGGCTCGTGACTGCCTACTAAGGGGAACGGCCCAACGTTGGGCGCCATTTACTTACAATATTGATATCCTCGCATAGCTAATTAGATAGATGTTAAGAAGAAATAGCTTTGGCGGTTCTGTTACCCATTGACTTGTGACTTGTGGGTATATTGTCATTGGGTATTGACGTGTACTCAAGTTTTCCCAAATATTATTCTCATACTGACAATATCAGTATAAGAAATATTAAAGCTGAATGAGTACTAGCTCTTGCACCTATCAAAAAAAATGTTATATACCTACTTGTAAATGTCTACTTAAATTTAATAAATGAAATTAAATTGTGACTTGTGAGGCGCTATACGTTGGTAATGTTGAGCCAACTATATATTTGTAGTGTATGACTTTAGTCATGTAGTTTAAGACTTTAGGGAAATTAATTGTTAAGAGAAATAGACGTCTTAAATAATATGCCTCCTTTTGCGGGGGCAACTACAATCGTTTAGTTTTTTTTTTTAAGCATGACAGCACAAGACCCATGGCAATAATAAGACCAGCACATGTTACACTTGCAAACCAACGAAAGTTGATGTGGTAGCAGAGGAATAACTGTCAAATAGGAACACCTGGTATGGATACTTTAAAGTTATCACTATCAGTAATGACCCCCCCAATTTGGGGGCGATTTTTTAAAAATTCACTAACGCAGATGAAAAGTTGTTCAGTCAACAAAAGGTGGGCTTAGATGAATACAGAAATCTGGGGGTCAATTCTGGTTATGTGAAAGAGCGAATTCATTTGTTCGATTCACTCTAAATGTACCAAAAAGCGATTCTCGCTCAATACGTGAAACTATCGTGGTGAATTCAATATCGCACACGATGTTGTGTGAAATAAGGTTCTCAATTTTGAAACTCTCACTAAAAACGTTCACTTGGAAATAAGTAGATACATGAAAAAAAAATGATTCATATGAAAATTTTTAAAATTTGGTTTCCCATTTTTAAAGAACCAGAATCGAAATTGCGGTGAAAGGGTGAAAACATGTTCATTTCACTTATTCATAGAACGAGAATTGACACCCAGATTTCGTTAACTTTACTATTCATCAGCAGCGTCGCGTGAATTATTTAGATGGGTGTGCAAATTCTTTAAAATTATACATTTTTTTAGAAATATCAATTAATTGCCTGAAAACACGTCCCATTTATTGTTTTCTCAACCATTGTTTTGCTGTTTTTGATATCTTATTGTGTTTTCAAAATAAAATATAGAAAAATAAAACTTTCGCATACAAAATCAAAAGCACCGCACGAAACTGCAACCCCAATCCCCACCAACCACTTCAACGAAAAGCTAAGTTCAACCATTCATTCTTCGGCTTTCGTGCACAGCTTTTATTTGCACGAGTATCGATGTAATACATTGTATATTTGACTTATGACGCTTTACGGAAACAGAACAGAACAGATGCAAAAGAAGAGAAAATGAATACAGCCCGTGCACAGAAAACCTTCGCACGAGTTCACTACAAGTTCATCAAAGTAAAGCGATTTAAGTACGGCGGCGTGCGGCCGGCCGACGAATGACAATGGGGATGAATACTGGAGAAATCTTGTAGAGGGATATAGTTTGGAGTTGGATGAATTTATTTGATGAAATCAACAGAATGGTGCACAGCGAGTTTTTGTACGAGTTATTTTTTTTTTCTCAGCGGTGAAGAAATTTTGAAAGAAGATTTATAATTTATAAAGGATGAATATGAATAGGTATGGTGTAGGCTGTAGCTGTTGGCTGTGTTATGGAGGTTTTATGGGTTATGGAATTGTGCATATCATTATTTGTGTGTTATTATTATTACACAGTGTTTGATGAGGGACTTATTTTCGTTAGATCAGGGTGTGCAATGCACACCTTGCACACCCTGACGAGACGCCACTGCTATTCATCTAAGCCGACATAAGGAGAACTTTTCATGTGCATCAGTGAATTTTTAAAAAAATCGCAGCCAATTTGGGGACCCCCTGGACTGTTTTTTCACAAGCGAGGTCATGTTGGGATGCCGATCAATAGGTTTGGTACCATTAAGTTTGCAGAAGCAATTGAAGTTGGCAGTTCAGTACAAAAAAAAAAAGAATAGTGGAAACCAAATGTCTGAATGGCGATTCTAGGTCGAATTTCAAATTTCACACCACCAAAGGTTTTTTTTTTGGAAGGGATCCACACTTTTATCCAACCGGGGAAGCTTTCGCTCGGCTTTCTTTTAACACCTTCCCGAGATGTGATACAGTAAAAGCCGAGTTACCTTTCGGTTCCATTGCATAACCGCTGAGCTCAAAATCCACCAGAATCCGTTAGCAAAAGGATACTTAAAGCGATTAAGGTATCACCTGACTTCGCACGTCTTTCATCATATTAGCCTCCCGAGCTTACTTTCTTGGATGGCACGACAGATTGACGTGTCACGTAAAATTCATATGCTAGGTACAAAAATTCACTTGCTAATCTGCCTTCGCTGAGAGTTCATTCCCCGTCAAACAAATCGCCTCACTGAAAGTCCTCCACGGCCTAACCATCAAGACAAACATCCATCTCACTCACTAAGTCAATAGAAGCTGAGCTCCAAACAAAACTGTGTCATCCTTTGGCAATTTTGCACGTCAACCACGATTTGATTGTCTGTCCTCGCGGCAGGGCATCCTAAAGACCAAATGGGCTTAATTAAATTTTAATTTGATGGATGGCAATTCATCAGCACAACTCGTGAGCACACTAGCACAAAATTCCAGGCTATCAAACTTTCCCGCAAATCCGCGTCATGCGGTCTTCGTTTCTCATGTGTAGCGTCGGTTTATGACTGTATACATATAGTTTTTAGTTACCACAACGACAACAACATTAAGGACAACAATGGACGCCCAACAATTGCCGTATTGTATATAACTGATTTGATGATTTATTAAAATGACGTATACTCGTAAATTTAAATTTTAAATTAGTAGTATGATAGGGCACGGTATGGTAGGGTACGGCAGGCATTCCTTTATAATTGCCGCTGATGGGTGTGCGACATGCCAGTAGGCGGAGGGGAGGCTTTCGTGATAATCAAGAGGTGCAGCAGCATGTGTTAATCTTCTTAGTTTGCCTTTAAATCAAATTACCATCGCACAGACATACATTCCGTGTGATGCGGTGTGCTGGGTCGGATTCTGTGTGAAACCACTAAAACCAAGTGATGTAATCATCATCAACACCATCTCTCCATCTCTCAGCATCATCGGCAACATCATGAAAATGTGACACATGGGTGAAGTGGTTGTGGCGCAGATCTACGTTAATATATTTCGCAAGTTTCTCTCCGGTAAACTTGTGTTTTAGTTGAAAAAAAAAAAAAAATAACAAATCGTGCCCAATGGTCGTGTAGTAGGCAGGCTGTCATATTTCCAATTTAGAAGTTGTTGCACATGCCAAAAGTTTGACGTTAATTGACAGTTTGATGGCGGAGAATTATTAAATTTGGCCATATACTTTTTGCTGATGACCAAAGAGTTTGTGATTAGTTGGAGATTTTCTTATTCGGGAGGGATAAAGGATGTTTGATTGATTTTCAACTGGCATCATGATTGGCATTGCCTCTGTGAGGTTCAAAAAATGACACATCGTAAGTGAA